>CM042156.1:60396295-60466295 GCA_023376005.1 Doryteuthis pealeii
TGTGTCCATTTCCTAAAACCATAACCATTATTCTACACACCTCCAACTAATATTGTACGTATAAAAGCTTTTTTATTTTGTCAGTAATGCTTGCATTGATTCCTGACCACTGACAATACCAATTCTACTGATTTACAATGTATTATTTACAGATTCACTGGTGAAAATTGTTAATACCAATTTTAGGTAAAATAAATAAATGAAAATTATCTTTAAACTTAATCTATCTCCATGATATTAATAGCAAGGAAGATTGAGAATGTGATGGAACCAACTAAAGTTAATCATGGACTGTTGGAGTAGTGGTAAAGTCTGTGGGCAGAAATTAGAAAAGCTTGCCTATATATATATATATATATATATATATATATATATATAAAACTGGCACTAATAGATTAAACATCTTTAATTATAAATCATACCATCCCCACCTACAATAAACCCTCACAACTGTATAGGGGTAATTCCATGTCAAATCATCCAGAAAAAAGTAAAATTGTCACCAAACCTGTTCAATTTTTCTGAAATTTGAATTTCCAATCCCCAAAATTTGAATTTCCAATTCCAAAAATATCAAACTATCTTTTTGGTACAAATAATGTTCAATATATGTGAAATAATAATAGAAAAAATTGTTATCGTAGACGCAGTGCCACATCAGAATATTGATCTTGCTAGGAAAAAATTAGAAATCATCAATAACTTAAAATTGGTTGACTTTAAGACTTTTTTGATAGCATTTTTGGATTCCTTGGGCAAAAAATGCATTTATAAACCAAATTTTAGAGTAGGGAAGCTCTAGAACTCATTTTACAGCCAAAAATGTGTTACAAAAAGTCGCCATTTTTTGCCAACCCCCTCAAATTTGGAGAGCTAAAAATCAACATAACTCCACCAATGTTTGGAATTGGAAGCTCAAATTTTTGGAATTGGCTAACGCTTGGACAAAATTTCAGAAAAATTGAGTGGGTGGATGACATGGCCTGAATGATTTGACAAGGAATTACCCATAAACCTATAAAGTTGGGGCACTCACAAGTCAATATACCCCTATATATATTTAGTTGGTTGGATTTTATGGCATGTCAAACCTTGTTGGGTTATTTTGTACCAAATATATTTTTTACTCATACTTATTGGTTATTTAATTTTTATTTTTCAAAATAAATTTATTTTTTATACTGATTTTTTTATCTAACAGATACTACCACACCATGTCAGGGTGGACCTAGGAGTAATGGCAATAAAGTGGTACTCCACATACCCCAGAGTTACATAATTGGAACTTCACCACTAGATGCAGTTTAATGTCATACCTAGGACACTGTATATATTTGAGATTATTTTTTTTGTAAACACTCTGTATAGTGACTTAGTTGATAATTCACCAGTTAAGTCTATCTTTTTGTAAAGTTACAACCAAAATGGTAGCAAAACAACAGTAATAAAATGGACAAGATTTAGATAAGAACTCTCATATAGTGTTACATGGTGTCTATATATGTCACTAAATAAATCAATCGTAGACAAACAGTTGCAGTAGACTTAGTAAGAAAAAAGTTTTTTTTTGGCAATACAAAAGACTTTGCTCCTGAACATGTGCTACAGATATAATGAACTCTTTCTTTGAATACAACAAAGAAATTCATTGCATTTCAAATAGAACAAAAGTTAAGCCTACACAGAATACGAGATTCCTTGAAACAACATCTCTTTATTGATTGAAGCATTTTACTTCTTTTTTGTCATTTGAAGATTTGATTCAACTATAAAAATTGTTTGTTTGACTTTTAAACAAGATTCGCATTAAAAGTATCAATATTGATTGGTTACTATAATTCTCATTTGGTTTGTCTATAAAACTCCAACAAAAACAGTCAGAGGAAGATTTGTTTTTTTACTATTGGAGTAATACAGTGAAAATGCTCTATATGTTTGTAAAATATATCCTTAGGAAAGGTACAAATCCTACTCTCCCTCCAGCTATGGGTAAATAGCAGGACAGACTGATTTCTTTAACCATGGCTAAATAACCAGTCTAGGAAAGGAAAACTCTGAATTCAAACCTGTTGAACTCCGCTTAAGAAATTGACCTTGTGTCGTATCCTGCTCGTGCGAGGGAGTTGGTAAATATATACATGTTTGTAAAACCCAGTCAAAACAGCACATAATAGCAAGCTTTTGTTTTATTATTATTAGAGTAATACACTCAAAATGCTCTCTATATATTTACCAACCCTTCCGCACAAGCAGGATGTGACACAAGGTCAATTTCTCAAGCGGAGTTTAACAGGTTTGAATTCAGAGTTTTCCTTCTCATAGACTGGTTATTTAGCCAAGATTAAAGAGCCCAGTCTGCCCTACTATTATATCCATAGCTGGAGGAAGAGTAAAATTCATATCTTTCCCAAGGGTATTAGCACTAAGTGAAATGTAATTACCACGTCCAAGATTTGAACTTGGGGCGACGATCCCATTTCCTATGACTTTAACCATTACACCACACGTCTCCTACTCAAAATGTTCTATAGGTTTGTCTAAAAAAAAAAAAAAAAAAAGGTAATTTATGAGGAAGTGCGTCCAGGTCTCCTGCCTCAGAAATTGCTACCTGGTGACTATTAAAATAACGTACCCAGCTATGTCGTCTCGGTGGTGTTACTTGAAAGAAAACAACCAACTTAGGGCGTTAAATGTATTTTTTTTTGGGGGGGGCTTCTCTTTTTTTGTCGTAATTCTTATTTATTTATCGTAATTTGTCGTAATTCTTGTTTAGATATGAAGATGGATATATAGTTTGGAATAGACTGAGATAGATAAACAAACAAAATAATATAGATAGATATGAACAAATGGAGATAGATAGATATTTTCGACAAGTAAATGTATTGGGTGGGGGGGGTCGCTTCTTTTTTGTCGTAATTCTTGTTTATTTAAACTAAAAACAAGGCATTAAACAAACATGAATAAAAGAAAATCTTAGTATTTAAAGTAATATAGATAAATATGAACAAATTGAGATAGATAGATAGATAGATATGAAGATGGACATAGCCTGGGACATTATTTTAATAGTCACCGGGTAGCAGTTTCTGAGGCAGGAGACTGGGACACACTTCCTCATAAATTACAAAAAAAAAAAACACCAGCAAAAACAGCACATCAAGGGTTTTTATTATTAGGGTAATACACTCATAATGCTGTTTGTATATAAAACCCAGCCAAAACAGCACATCATAGCAAGGGTTTTGTTTCATTATTATTATTAGAGTATAGTAGGTTTGTGTATAAAATCCAGAAAAAATGGATAATCATAAATAAAAGTGAAAGAGAAATTGAAAAAAAAAAAATAAAGAAAGAAAAAATAAAGGAAGAAATAGAAACAGAAAAGAAAGAGAAAGAACAAAAAAAGAACAAAAAAATAGGCTCAAAAAAGGAAAAAAAGAGAAATGAAAGAAAGAAAGAAGGAATTAGCAATAAAAAAAAGGAACAATTGAAATGAAAAAGAAAGTAAAAGATAAAAGAAAAAAGAAAGAAAAGATAGAATCAAAAAAGAAAAAAAAAGAAGGAAGAAATAGAAACAAAAAAGAAAGCGAAAGATTAGTGAAAAAGAAAGTAAGGTATTTTTTATTATTATTACTAGAACAAAATAAAAAACGCCTTATGGGTGATGTAAAAATAGATTTTTGAAACATATTGCCTGAGGGATGGGAGTTAAAAATTCAATGTCAGCGAGTTTGTACCCTAAGTAAGTAAAATCATCAAATTCATTAAAGGATTAAAAAATAAACAATTTGAAATGTAAACTTTAAATAAAATAAAATAAAACAAACTATATATAGATATATAATACCAGTCATGTATTTATTAAAACTTGTTTTAAAAACCAATGAGGACTGTCTAATGTTGCATGTTCAAATTTTGAGTGTATTTATTCTATGTTATGACAATTTTGGGTAATGTGATGTAAGCAGTGACGTAATTTTTGTTACAGACAAAAACGGAAGCAAATCTCCATTATCAATACATAGTAATACATTTGAAATGGTTTGTTGATTGGTTGTTTTAAGGCATATCAACACTTTTTGGGTCATTTAATGCCAACTCAAGTCATTTTAATAAATGATTTGTTTAACTTCATATGTATTTGCTTAGGTATGGCACATAAGCCCCAGGATGCTTACAGTATCTTATGTTGCTTAAGTGGTCACCCAATTAAGTATTGAACAGGCTCATTGATGCTTAACTTCAGTGATCTAGTGGGAACTGGTGCCTTCAATGTGACTTGACCGATTCAAATTATTTTGATAAACAAAAGACTCAGGCGGCGTACAGTACTAGCTATTGCTTAAGTGGTCACCCAATTAAGTATTGAACAGGCTCATTGATGCTTAACTTTAGTGATCTAGTGGAACCGGTGCTTTCAGCATGACTTGAGTGTCATCTCTAGAGATTTTCATATAAAACCCAGCAAAATCAGCACATAATAGCAACGTTCTTTTTATTAATAAAGTAATAAACTCAAAATCTTCTATATATATATTTACCCATCCCTCCGTACAAGCAGGATGTGACTTAAGCAGAGCTAAACAGATTTGAATGCAGAGTTTTCCTTCTCCTAGACTAGTTACCTAGCTATGGTAAAGAGCCTAGTCTGCCATACTATTTATTCATTGCTGGAGAGAGAGTAGTTGGATGCATACCATTCCCGAGGGTATTAGCACTATGTGAAATGCAAACAGCCTCATCAAGGATTTGAACTTGTCTCGATGTGTCCATTTCTCAAGATGATAACCATTACACTACGTGCTCAATATTTTTGTACATAAAACCCTGTAAAAACAGCAGATCATAGCAAGATTCTATTATTATCTTATTATAATGCAGATTCAGTGTCTTTTCGTCTGTAACCGAAACTATGTCACTGCTTATGTCACAATACCCACAAGAATTGTGCAAGTTTATCAATGAGTATTTAATTTATAGTAAAAATCATTAATAGATAGTATAAATCTTATTAACAATATCTATGAAAATCTGCCCATGTTATTAGTGTGTTTAAAATCCTGCAATGTGTTTTATATATTTCTAAGAAATAAAGGTTTACATAATATATGGTGTGGTTAATTTGTAAAGTGGTCTTAACAAACCCGGATATAATAAATAATTACTTGGTATTATTGATCTCTAATATTATTGTTTTATTCTCCAACGTATTCAAATCAATCCTATGAATTATTTTATATAGAAACCAATTAAAATACGATTAAAATAAGAGTAATCTTTTTAAATGCAGTTTTATTTGATTTTATTAATCTTTCTAATTTGATATACTTCATTATATCAAAACTTAAATACTTATACCTGGAGGGCACATATTCTAATTTCTCATTCCCCTATGATACCTGTATTGGAAAAATGAGGTTTAAAAAAAAAGTATGGCCTCAGGTTACAGTTACTATGCTTTTGACCTGGACTAATGATGTTATCAGGATAAAACATGTGACTGGAGTTTCAAGGGAAATTAGTCAATTGAAATATAATTAAATTAGGTGTAATCTTTTTATATGCTTTCTTATTTAATTTTGTTAATTTACATATGTTTACATATTTTCAGCTCAGTTAACTTTGAACCACATATCTTTGAGAAGCTATGTTATGCCTCAAAGATACATGGTTCAAAGTTAACTGACCTGAAAAAAATGTAAAAAATTTTAAATAAAATAAATGGTGCATTATATCTTTTATTCATTAATATATCAACACTGAAAATTTCATTAAATTCGGTTCATTCTCTGATTTTTGGTATTTTTTTCTTTCGGCGTTGTGACATACGATGGTGGAATTTAGGTCCATTAAGTACGATTTAACCAATATATCCATGTAGACTATTTGAAGATAATTAATGTTTCATTCATTGTTCATTCCTGTTTTGGGAAATGTGGTTTCAGTCTTGATCCTTTTTATGTGTTTTGTATAAAAATAAGTTTATTGCATTGTAATTGTCTATGTTTTTGTATACTTGAGCTGTTTTGTTTTTTTCTTCCTTAAATTGCCAGTGAGATGTGTTGCATTAACACTCGCCCACCTCGCAAAGCCGTTTCATTAAATGAGAAGCCTTTCTACCAATCCTTCAAAGTAAGGTGGGGTGTGTGTGTGGGGGTATGTGGATAACCTCAGAAGTTTTACACAGCCATTGTTGATGCCATCAACCAATTTGACAAAAACATTTATTTGGCCAGTTTCACAATCCTCAGCATATTAGGTGTTCAATTTGCATGTTGAAATTCATTTTGTTTAATGGCATATCAAACCCTTGTGGGCTATTTAATGCCAAATCTAATAGCGATAAAAGGGTATTCTACACTCCCCAGAGCTCCAGAATTGGAACCTCACCACTAGATGCATTTTAACTCTGGTGGACCTGGGAGTAATGGCAATGAAGAGGTACTCCACACTCCCTAGAGGTCCAGAATTGGAACTTCACCATTAGATACAATTTTATGCCTTACCCATTACACAACACTTGTTAGTTCATTTTAGGTTGGCCCCCTCTGATCAATCGGCTGGTCATGTCAAGCCCTAGCACCTATATGATTTTCCAAACCCTATTGCCCTTTTTATCATATGGGTGCTAGAAGGCGGTGGCTACGGGTCTACATGTCCTGGGAATGACGTTAAACTCTATCTGATGGTGAGGTTCCAGTTTTTTGAGGTATGGGGAATATGGAGCACCCCTTCATCACCATTGCTCCCTGGTCCACTCTGACCCAGAGTGGTAGTACCTGTTATTTATAAAAAAAATTGTATTATCCATTAAGAATTGATTTATTTCAAAACTTTATCGGCATTAAATGACCCACTGAGGTTGATATGCCATAAAACAAAACAAACCAAATTTTAGGCTGATTGGTTATTTTGTTTAATGGCATATCAAACCCTTGTGGGTTATTTAATGCCAAATGTTGTTTTATTGTGAATATCATCTGTAAGCAAATATTTTGTAGGATTTGCTATAAGAGCAATTGAGGAATACAGTCGGGACAATCATTTAAGTGCTAGGGATTGATATGACCAGCTGATTGATCAGCGAGGCCTCTCTGACTGACTGTCTAACCCAAGTAAGGGCTAAAGTTGAGTTTAGCAAGTCATGGATTGCTCAGCTACTAAGATTCCATTCTTAAGCATCATGGGTCACAAACCATAGCCAACAGGTGGCCCCATTTGGGGGTCTGTCTGTAACCGAAACTACATCACCACTGACATCAAGATTTCCTTAGTTATTTAAGTTATATTCTCAATGATTATAAAATAGTCATTATTTAATCTTAAATAGCATCTTGTTTATTAACAATGTCTATTAAAATCAAACCAAGTTAGATTTGCTGCAAAACTGCCCATATTATTAATGCATTAAAATCCTGAAATATTTGTTATATATCTCTAAGAAATAAAGATTTACATAGTATACGGTGGGAATAATTTGCATAATAATTTTAAAAAAATTGGGTTTATTAGATAATTATTTGCTGCTACTGATTTCTAATACTATCATGTTATTCTCAGACATATTAAAAGCAATTAATCCTATATAGAATTCTATATAGAAATCCATTAAAATAACATTAAAATAAGTAATATTTTTATATTCATTCTTATTTAGTTTTGTTAGTCTAATTTAATATATTTTATTACATTAAAACTTAAATACTTGCACCAAGGGGGCACATACTTTTACTAGTATGTGTGTGTGCCTACGTATATTGAAATGTGTATATATGTTTTTGTTTTTACGGTATATGAACTACAGTAGGTCATTTAATGCCAGCAAAGTTTTGAAAGATTCGGAGTAATAGTTTGGAAGAAAACTACATTTTTTTTATAAAAAAATATAATAGAAAGATTCGTAGTGATACTTTTGAAAATTTTTTAAACTCAATTTTTTTTTTGTAAACAAATCTTTTATTTAATTCACTTAGTTAAGAAAGTCAGTTTTGGTTTTTAAACTCATTTTTTTTTCTATTTAACCCAAAGATGTGATGCTAACTGGTACTACCACTCTGGGTCAAGTGGACCTGGGAGCAATGGTGATGAAGGGATGCTCCACATTCCCCAGACCTCCAAAACTGGAACCTCACCATCAGATAGAGTTTAACATCATACCCAGACATGAAGACCCTCAGCCACCACTTCTAGCACATATATGATAAAAAGGGTGTGACCGCCCATTCTGCCAAATTAAGAGCCAAAGTGGGGTGTTGCATGTAATGGACTGCTGATCCACCAAGATTCCGTCCTTAAGCATCACAGATCACAACCCACAGGTGGCCCCATTTGGTGGGAGGGGTCTTACCTCTCGGCAGAGGTGCAGTCAGTGTCAAAGCTGACTAGGCTGGTGTATATATGTGCAAGCGCTGAGGTTTTAGAATACACTGACTGCACCTCTGCAAAGGGGTAAGACCCCTCTCCAAATGGGGCCACCTGTTGGCTGTGGGTTGTGACCTGTCACCTTTTTATACCTATAAGCTTTAGCTTATATATGTAAAAGGTGTGTCAAAAAAGTATTGAAATATTTTGTACTTTTTGACACACCTTGTATTTGGAAAAAAAATAATGTTCCTTTCATTCATTTCTATCTTGGTAAATACAGCTTCAATCTCGATACTTTTTTGACGCACCCTGACTTAAAAAAATTAATGAATGGAGCATTTTTTTTCAGAATACAAGGTGTGTCAAAAAGTACAAAAAATCTCAATACTTTTTTGACACACCTTGTATTCTGAAAAAAAATTAATGAATAGAACGTTATTTTTTCAGAATACAAGGTGTGCCAAAAAGTACAAAAAAAATCTTGATACTTTTTTGACACCTTGTATGTGTATAGTTTGTATATATACTTCTAAATAGATGCAGAAATATGATCGTATATACTATGTGTAGAATCACGTCTACATGTCTGAACACCCCTGACTGATAAGTGACCTGTAAAGGATAATCTTTGTTTTCTTTTTAAGAACAATAATATATTATGGCTGCAATCTGGATTCTGCTAGACAAAACTAATCAATAAGAACCTTCTATTTGCTAAGATCATTCTGACAAACAACAAACAAAAAAAAAAAACTAAAACATCTGTACTGAATCAACTTGGGCAATATATATATATATGTGTGTGTGTGTGTGGTCAAAAATCAATGGCCGTTTCTTATTTCTATCCCATTATTAACTGTTTATATTTGTCCAAGAACAAAACCAGATAATCGCCCTGTTGGCTGGGTCTTTAGAATACACCGACTGCACCTCTGCTGAGGAGTAAGACCTCCCCCCTCCAAATGGGGCGACCTGTGATGCTTAAAGAGGGAATCCTGGTGGATGAGCAGTCAATGACATGCAACACTACACTTAGATCCTTACTTAGGCTAGACAGGCAGTTGGACTGGTAATATATTTAATAACAGCATGATCCCAAGGGTCTATCTCCCCCAGGCAACACCTGCCTCTTAGATTAAAGGGGCAGGGTGTTTTTATTGCCTAGTGCCTGAGAATGCTCAAAAGAGGAATGCTGAAGGAATTCATGGAATTTTTATCTCTGGCCATGCATGATCTTCAGTTTGTGCATGGTCCTGTTTGTTAATGATCCTTGTGTTCAACTGACATGGTGGTGTAGGGATTATCCGCCCTTGTTTGTCTGGAAGAGTTATCTTCCCTTGTATTTAAGGTTTTCATCGCTAAGCGTCCCTGACTATTTAATCAGTAACATGGGAGTAATGGCAATGAAGGGGTACTCCACACTCCCCAGAGCTCCAAAATAGAGAGGAATACTTGAAACCTATTTTGGCATTAATTCTTAACATCCCGTTGAGAATTTTCTAAGTCCAGAGCATTCCTATAAGGATATATAAAAAAATAGTTAAAAATGACCTTTGCATTTAAAGTCACCTGTTATTTCCCTTAAATAAAAGACTTCTAATTATGTTTAATATTACATTTAAACAAAGGCTATTGTTTGGGGTGGATTAGGAAAACTTTTGAGACTTCCATCCGGAGGGAATGAGGCAGTATAGGACTTTAAGATTTAAATAACATATATTAATGCAAGTTGAATAAGTAAAATAATAAAAAGTTTTTCCAATAGAGTCTCGTGATATTTTGACCAAGATTTTAGCCAATATTATACAACTGAATATAAACACTGATAATGTCTCGATTCTTCTCAGAAAAGATAATGATAGCATCAGTTTTAGTCGCAACAACCAACAATTTCCAATAAACATAAAAGAATTGGAAATCATTTCTGAAAATAAGTTGAAGCCATTGGTAATTTGGAATTATCTAGCAGATTATTTTTAGTAAATGGATAGACAATTTACAAAAGATACTGCAAGACGCCATTTTGTATGAAGCTGCATATTTGAGATGATACAGAGCAAGCCAAAATGTTGTACAATCAGCACTCAGATGACCCCTAAATGCACTTATTAGAGTAAAATAATGTTCAACAGAAGTATACAAGATATATAAAAGGTGTGTCAAAAAAAGTATCAAGATTTTTTTGTACGTTTTGACCCACCTTGTAATCTGAAAAAAAATAACGTTCCATTAATTCTTCATTTCTCTCTTGCTTTAAACTTTGTACTTTTTGACACAACTTGTATTCTGAAAAAAAAAACAATTCCATTCATTATTTTTTTTTCAGAATACAAGGTGTGTCAAAAGTACAAAAAATCTTGATACTTTTTTGACACACCTTGTATATATTTAACTTAAATTTGAATATCTGATATAAGTATATATATTTAACTCTTAACATCCTATACCATCCCGTTCCACCCAGACGGAAATCACATTCATTTTTCTAATCTACCCCAAATGAGAGCCTTTGTTTAAATGTAATATTAAACATAATTATTTTCTTTGATTAAAGGGAAATAACAGATAACTTTAAATGAAAAGGCCATTTTTAGCCATTTTTTTGATAAATACTTATAAGAATTGGGCTCTGGACTTAGAAAATTCTTAACAGGATGTTAAGAGTTAAACTTAAAGTAATGTTTGATGAAAATATTGTAGTGTAATTATTATGTTATGGTCTATGGAGAATTTGGGGATTGAAAAGAAATGGTAATTGGATTTCTGGAGAAAGAAAAGAAAAAGAAATAAGAACAGAGAAGATAAAGTTTGGAATTCTACACAATCAATGTGTGTCAGCCAGTGACCGATCAATGACACCTGAACTAGATTTAAAAATAAAAACAGAAGTCCTAGGTTTCTGCAGAAGAGTGGAAAAGGAAGTCCCTTCCCTGACCCCGGGATGACAGGTTCCACTGTGATGTGTCTAGGCGAACAGCGTGCATGAATGTGATTTATTATAGAACAGCTTGACCCCCCCCTTCTCTCTCTCACGCTGAAAAAGAGCTAGATAAAATAAAAGAAAATAAAACCCCTTTTTGACTATACGACTTTCGTATGTTGTTTCTTCGAGCTAACAACTACTACTACTACACTACTCGACTTGAGCCATCCCACTATAATATTTATTTAAACTTAAATTTAAATGTTTGATATAAGAATGTACTTAAACTTATCAAAATGTCTAATATAAGGAAATTGCACAAAGATGACCTGGATATGGCTAAAAAAAAGGAAACCTCAAAAGAGAAACTGAATCTATTAATAGCAGCACAAACAAGTACTATCACTCCAGGTCAGAGTGGTCCTGGAAGTAATGGAAATGAAGGTGTATTCCATACACCCCAGAGCTACAGAATTGGATGCAGTTTAATGTCATACCCGGGACATTAAAACATTCAGCCACCACCTTTTAGCACATATATGATAAGGATTGAGAGTTTGCCATAAGAGCAATTGGGTCAGGAAAATCATATAGATGCTAGGACTTGACCCGCCGATTGATCGGAGGGGGCCTCTTTTACCGCCCACCTAACCCAATTAAGGCTCAAAGTAGAGTGTTGCATGTCATGGACAGCTCATCCAGCAGGATTTCATCCTTAAGGATCATGGGTTGCCACCCACGGCCAGCAGGTGGCCCCATTGTGGGGAGGGGCCTTACCCCTCTGCAGAGATGCAGTCAGTGTATTCTACAGCCCGTGTCGAGCTCATTGTGGATGTTTTGATAGGCAGAATAATGATTACTCTACAGAGAATAAGTTATCTCATCGATGATAACTTACCAGTTTGCCATTATCATCTGAGAACTTCCTGAATCTTCTCATCAGTGGTAGAGGTTGATGGGCGTCCTGTTCCCTTTGCATGCATCATGCTTGTCCAGACACATTTAAACTTTTCTATCAACTCATATACACTTCTACATTGTACTGCACTGTCCCCATATTGGGCTAAAAGCCTCCGATGAATTTCAACCCCTGACACTCTCTCTGACAAAGAAATCAGGTCACTTCCTTAGTGTATGCTACTAGTGAAACAGTCATGTTTACACTGTAAAGACAGCAAGCAAAATGGAACAATCAGGCTCAAACTTCAATCATGTGATCATAACAGTGCCAACTATAAGCACGCATGCACAGAACGCAGTGTGACAATAATATGGCTGGTTTAGCTAAGTCGGTAGAGTGTTCGGCTGGGAACCTCAAGGTTCCTGGTTCGATACTCGCCCTTGCCACCTCAGCATATGAGTAGCACAGGATCTGAGCGGTAAAGTGAGGAGCTGATGGTAGGTGTGGTGCTACATCTCTGATGCTAAAAAAAAATAATCTCCTTTGTCTAGCACTAGTGAAAAGGGACTCCCTCACTGTCTGGCTGATACTGACTTTAGGCCACCTCGACGACTTTACTTTTATGGCGGAAGTGTAAATAATTTTCAACTCTCCCTCACAGTTTAGATTGTTAAGTAAATGTAGCGGGCGGTTAGGGAGATAGAAATCGCATCCTCCTGATCGTGAGTCATGGCTTGACGTCGACTACCTCATTGGCGTGCATGCAATTACTACACTACGTGATTGACCCAGATGTGGGATTTTAGTCAGGGCAGTGAATGATTTTTAAGGCCTGCCTTACCACACCGGAACAATTGCATTCTGATCTTGTTGATGAGGGCGCTGACGTACAACGAGGAAGAAGAGGTGAGTGAGCTTTGGCGAAGGACTGCTAGAAAAAAAGACTGCTTGGTCAGGGGACTTTGGTAGCTAGGAGAATGTCTTTTTTTCGGGGGAGAGATTGGCTGTCCAACCCGATGGATTTTCTGTTCATTTATTAGAGTAAATAATTATGAATAATAAAAAACTACTTTAACTTAAGTTTTAATACCCATCAGCATATTTAAATGGTTATTAAATGTAAAACTATGAAATTAATCTATTTATGTAAACCGCCCTGTCGGCTGGGGCGTTAGAATGCATCGACTGCACCTCTGCAAAGGGGTAAGACTCCCCCAATGGGGCCACCTGTTGGCCATGGGGGGCGACCCATGATGCTTAAGGATAGAACCCAGGTGGATGAGCAGTCCATAACTTGCAATATTCCACTTTAGCCCTATCTTGGGCTAGACAGGCGGTCTGATCAATCGGCTGGTCTTGTTAATCCCTAGTACCTATATGATTGCCCCAACCCTATTATCATTATGGCAACCCCCAACCCCTTTTTATCATATGGGTGCTAGGAGGCTGTGAATGAGGGTCTACATGTCCTGGGAATGACGTTAAACTCTATCTGATGGTGAGGTTCCAGTTTTGGAGGTTTGGGGAGCACCCCTTCATCACCATTGCTCCCTGGTCCACTCTGACCGGAGTGGTAGTACCTGTTAGGGTCCCATCTATGGGTTAAATAGAAAAACATGAGTTGATAAACAAAATTGTATTATGCATTAAGAATGAATTTATTTCACAACTTTGTCGTCATTAAATGACCCACTGTGGTTTATATGCCGTAAAACAAAACAAAACCAAACTATTTATGTAAAGGTTAGGGGTGGTTTGTAGAACATCTGCTTAGGGATCGCAAGTTTCCAAGTTCGATAATAGTCTCTGCCAACTCAGCACATGTGTAGCACTGCTTAGGTAACCAGATCTGTGTGGTAAAGCATCTGTGCTGACAGTTGGTGTGGCACTCCACCTCAGCAAAAAAAACCCAAAAAAAAACTCCTAGGTCTAGTACTAACGAAAAGGGGACTGGCCACCCTGTAGACTACTATTTGGAATGCACCTTTTGAAAGAGACAATTTTGGAAAGGGGGAGGGAATGCCATTTTGAAATATAGTGAAAGGGTGTATGGGCCCCAAGAAAGTTTGAGAACCACTGATTGAGACCATAGCACAGTTAAAACCAGCTAGATACTTAGGAGAGTCCTGGAGATCTAAGGAGACTTGCTGTCAATCAGACTTCTGTTGAAAACCACCAGTTAAAGCTGGTATGAAAAAACTTGCAAGGAATCTATTACATAAATGGCATAACCAGTTAGTGCCTACACCAGTGATCTGATCATCGTGAAACTTTACATACACGTTAAGCTAATATTCAGGAACAGGACTGGCTTATTGGATATCAATAAAAAAAAAATTTTTTAAATTAAAAAAAAAAAAATCAATCATGAAACCCCTGAGGACATGTTTACAATGAAAGAGGAAATATGGTGTGGTTGGTAAATGTGTATAAGTAAAGTCGTCGGGGTGGCCTAAAGTCGGTATCAGCCAGACAGCGAGGGAGTCTATCCCCTTTTCACTAGCACTAGACCAAGGACATTGTTTTCAGCATCTGAATTGGAGCGCCACACCTACCATCAGCTCCTCACTTTACTGCACAGATCCTTGTGTTACTCATATGCTGAGTTGGCGAGGGCCGGTATCAAACTAGAAACCAAGAACCTTGAGGTTCCCAGCCGAACACTCTACCGACTGAGCTAAACCAGCCCTTTAGAGTCTTAGGTATGATCAAGAAAAGTACAGACAAACACATTAATAAGATCTTGTTAATGTACTTATCTGTAATTTAAAAAAAATCTCTTCTAGACAAAACCTGTTTAGAAAAGATTTTAATAAATGCATTGTGTGGAACTGTTCATCTACTCAAGAGGATGTTATCAATGTCAAGAAAATATAAACAATATGTTTTAAGTGTCATTTAATATCAAAATGTGTGCAAACAGAATGCATGTATTGACTGATTTCCCTTATGCAGGGTCTTGGGTAATGACTCGGTAAACAAGAGATTATACTAAACAGAAAGCAAAGATAATATAATAATAATAATAATAATAATAATAATAATAATAATAATGGACTAGAAATTGCTTTATTCACAATTTATAGTATCTTATTCAAATTGAACTGACAAAAATTGTGCTAACATCCTACAAAACAAGTTGTATGGCCATTTAACTCCCATCTCACAAACAATCTTTCTGATCAAATGACAAAAATTAAACATTTCAGTTTTGTGTTAGTAATTTTTTCTGTAAAGTGTATTTAATATTTTTTATTATTTATTTCTAAAAATAAACTTTTATTATGGATTTAAAAACAAAAACTTTTAATAATGTGTTTTTCAGTACATATTTTAGCTTCAGATTTCGTAAATTTTGGTGTTAATTTAAAATTTATTTTAAATGTATTAAAAATTAATGTTCAGCCAAATTAATTACATGTTATACTATTTTATTTATTTATTTATTTTTTACTGATGTTCATGATACTACTTTTCGACTAAAACAAAAATTGACCTTAAATAATCGATTTAATTAATTCATTTTAATTCGTTTTTTAAGTGAAAATCGGCGCTATGGTGTCGGTTAGGCACAAGACCCTATTAATGTGGGACCACCCACGAACCGACGCTCATGGGAAGCAAGTGAAAAAAAATACGTTGATCCCGTCGGCATTCATCCTCAAGGGGGCATCTCAGGCACTAGACAATAAACCCAACCCTGCTCCTTTAAATCAAGGGGGCAGGTGTTGCCTGGGAGGATGGCCCCCTGTGATCAACGTTGTTAACTTTTGCGGTCCAGGGCCGAAACTTGTCATAAATAGACAGTGAGGTTTTGTCCAATGTGATTTTCTTTCTCTCTCACACTGGTTGCCACGTTTAAGAAAAAAAAATCTCTTTGTTGGTTGTTGGTATTATTGGTTTATAATGATAAAATTACAATACTGAAAAGAATTTCAGCTGCTCATCTATTGGCTACTTAAATAGTAGCCTTAATACTTTAGCCTATTGTCTTAAATATCAAATGTATCTTAGCTAAAACAAACAAATAAATAAATTGAAATAGTGGTGGTCAATATCATAACGACCACTACTTCGAATTTTATTGATAGTATTATTATATTTTATCCACATCAATGAATTTCTTAAAATATTTATTGATAAATAAGTTGAACTTATTAAAAAACGCATTTTCAATTATTTAGAATAGATTTAAGATAAAATTTAAGAAAAAATAAAATAAAACAATGATTAAAACAAAAACAGATAAAAATAATATATATATTTAAATGGTATGAATTATAAGATTTAAAAAAAATATACTAGAATTAAATCCGAATTATATATTTGTAAAAGTAATTCTTATTTATTTTTATTTATTTTATTTCACTTTATTTTGTTTTTAAATAAAGTTTAGTAGGGTCAACTAAAAAAAAAGAAAGTAATTACTTTTAAAAATATACAGAATTTAATTAAATTCAGTATATTTTTAAAAGTAATCACTGTTGTTTTTTTATTTTATTTTATTTTAATGTAATTTTGTGTGTATGTATGAGAGAGAGAATAGTGAGAGAGAGAGAATAGTGAGAGAGAGAGAATAGAGAGAGAGGGGGGGAAGGGAGTTAATCCTTCCCCCGAATTTACATGCTGAATGATGACACTTCATATTTATTGTTTAATGTTTTAAAAGGCGATATTATGAATAATGAATGAAAACAAGCTGTTTAGAAATGATTACAGCTTTTTTTTTTCATGTCAAGTCACTTATAGAATTAAAAGAGCATGACACATATTACAAACATTAAATTAAAAAAATGATGAGGAAGAAGGATCCATGGTGTAAAATACAGCAATTCGGCACGCTTTTCTCATCACACAAAAACAATTAAAAACCCCAGAAAGAAGGGAGAAAAGCTGACATATCTCCTTTTTATAGGAACCGAACAAGAAGATTACTACTAAAAAAATACCGTGGTAATTTGTTTAGAAAGAAAGAAAACCCATAAAAATACCGCAGATTGTAAAAAAACAAGATTTTTTTGCTTCTTCTGTGTATTAAATCTTTTCGTGTTAAATACATTAAAAAACAGGCTCTATTTAAAAAATTAATCAAACGTGTTCCAGGTAAAAATATGGGTTAAGTTTGGGAAAACGTATGTATTATTTACTGTTGTAATTTAATCAGAAAATAGTCATTTATAAATTTAAGTATGCTCTGTTTAAAATTAACTCGTTTTGTAAAGAAATTTTTGATTTTTGAAAAGATGAATTAACTTTTAAAAGTAGAAGTGTGATGTGCAAATAAAGTTGGGGTTCAGTTTACAATATACATATAATTCAGAATTGGTCACTGATTTTATGTCCAATATTAAGACAACTAATGTTTAATTTACAATTAAATTTAATATAAACTGGACACTGACTTTATGTCCATTAAATACTTATTGTAAACGGAACCTCCACTTTATGGCCACTTCACTTTCAATAACTTTTTTAGTTCTAAAGTTAATTTTTAATAAAAATAAAATCCTGAAAGAAATGAAAATGAATTTTAAACATAAACATACCTACACAGGAAAGAAAAATAAAGCAAATAAACTATTTTATGACAAAATTGTAAATGAACTTCAAATTTTGAAAACTAAATATCAAGGGATGGGGGGGGGGGTGATAAAAATGACAAAGTCAGTGTCCAATCATGTATTATATGTATATTATAAACTGAACCCCAATTTATGGTCACATTTAGTTAAGGTTTCACTTTTAAAAATAAAATTTTCATCACAAATGCAAAACAATTTAAAAGACATAAAAGTCATTTTTTAAACATAATCTTTAATACTTACGAAATAAAAAGAATTCTGACAATATGGTACAATTATCCCAACTTTAAAAAAGTGCTTTATAAGAGTTTTATACTTACTTCACCCATAGAACTTTTTGAGATTTTTTTAAGCATTGAATTCTAAGCCTTTAAAAGGGGAGTATACTTTTTTAATATAATAAAATAATTTAAATGGTTAATAATGTGTAATTGAGGGGAATAAAAGAAAGAAAGAATAAAATGATTATTATAAAAGATTTAGTAGAATAACTTCAAAAAACTTTTAAAAAATAACCTCACAAAACAAAACATATAGGACCCTCTCTAGGAAGAAGAAAAATATTCTTTTCCTTCTTCCTAACTTTTAGAGCCCCATTTTCTTTTCAAAATAAAATGGGGCCCTAAAAGTTTAGATTGTCTGGTCATAAACAGAATTTTTTGGAGTAAAAACTATAGCAGTTTCTAATATTCAATAAAACTTTTACTTTGTTTTGTGATGATAGTGAAGTGAAATAAGCGATCAAAACAATATTGATGTTGTGCGAGTTACTTAAGACGTTTGCATTTCTAAAAATGTAAAAATCAAATTTTCACAGCGTAAAATTTACATTACTCGACAAAACTAAGAAAATTAGTTAAGTCGAGCCAACTCTTAAATTAAAATTTGACCAATTTATTTGTAGCAGAAAAAATGACATCCCTTCTAAAAATAACAAGAGCTAGAAATAAATCTTTGACTTATGTGAAAAAAAAATGAGGTTTTTTTTAAATAAAAAAATAAAAATTATTTTACATGAATAAATAGTTTGAATTTTTGAGATGAGGCTTGATATGTGTATCTTGATATTTTCGGACTATTGTCCTCATCTTTATTGTGGTATATAAAGGCAGCCGAAATGTGTTTTTTTTTTTTACATATCACAATAAAGATGAGGACAACAGTCCGAAAATATCAAAATAATAATACGAATAAGAAGTTTCCAGACTATTGTCCTCATCTTTATTGTGTATACATTATTTACCTTAAAACAAGGTAAATTGAAAAAAAACAAACAAAAAAAAAAAAAAAAACCTGAACAGTGCTCGAGGTTAACGTTGTGTTTTATACACAATAGAGTTGAGGATAACAGTCCGAAATTTCAAAATCATTCATATCATGACTGAAAAGTAAATAGTTTCCATTTTTTAATAAAAACAAAACGTGTTCTAAAATCAACATTACCAATTAATCTTTCTCTCTACTATTTACATTTTTATTTTATCAAATTAATTTAAACTTAAGGCTGATGATTCACAACCTTTTGTGTTGATCTGCTGCTAAGGAGCAAAATACCAATTGTAAATAAACAAACCGTAACCCTCAAAGTATCCCTTACTTTTCTTTTTTTGGATATTCGCTTTGTTTCAAAATGAAAATCTAAATTTCTGTATGCATCATCTAAAAATGCGGTAAAAATGAGGGTTCAGTTTATTTTATGGTAGGAATTTACGAGGAAAAGTTAAGGTTACCAAAAATGCTTCATTTTTATAATTCTCTCAGTCTCTCTCACTCACACACTGTTTCTTTTTCCAATAAGGTCGAAAGCATTTCGCAAGATTTTAATTAGAGGTGGATCAATATTTCAATTACCCCGTTGCTTGTTCTAGTTGTGCTTGACTAACAACACTTTTTTTCTACGACCCCATTTAAGAGTGATTGTCTTTAAATCAATTACCATATTAGCCGATTTAAATCGAATCCAGTTAATAAAAATAAAAAATCACAGCAAAAACAAACAAAATCAAAACAAAACAAACAAATATTAAACCAGTGTTTACAAGATAAACCCCTTGCGTATTATTCGAATTAATAAATTATGACTTTTTTTCTTAGCCGAAAAGTAATGTCCAACTTATTGTACGTACTACAGGATGAGCAAAAAGTCTTGTCCCCCCATACATGTTTTTTAGAGGTAAAATAATTACATATTATAACAAAATAATTGCATAACGTAATAAATATCATATTATTAAAAAAAAAATAATGAAAGTTAAAATATCTAGGTGACTGGACTTTCGGGCCTCTTTGTATATTGGTTTGGTTTAAGAGACCAAACACCGAAATATTGATCTTCAATTAATACAAACAATTAAGTGTTGATCGGTGATACCGAGATAAGTTGTGACAAGATTCAAAACAAAATGTCATGTTATTCTTTTAGAAACATGTGTCTTCTTTATATGATGGAAAATATAAGTAAAATACGACATTTAAGATTTTTGCTGAACTATGCAAAAATTATTTAAATGTAGTAAGGGTTCGCGAAACAAAGACTGTCATAAGACAGCGTGTTGTTAACAAAATAAATAAATTACAGGCATAAAATCGATACGTACACAGTACACACATACACAGATTAGTACACGTACTGTGAAATGAAACAGTAAAAGTAACGTATGTGTCCCACACCACTTGTACACACTACACAAGAAGCTGAGTTTTGCACAAAAATTTAAAAAAATTAAAATACATTTTAATAATTATTTAACTAAGGTTTGGTTGGGATTTTACGGCATGTCAACCCTTGTTGGGTTATTTCATGCCGAAGACGTTTTATTTTATTCATTCTTGATGGGTACTCATTTTTTCTATAGATGGGACCCTAACAGGTACTACCACTCAGTATTTAACTAAGCTTAGTAGTTAAAACAAAGCTGGATGCCCGGAACACCTAGTGAGAATCGAACTCACTAATAATGGTCTACTCAGCTTGTTAAGCATTACACCACGTGAGGTATTATTATTATTATTATTATTAGTAGTAGTAGTAGTAGTTATATTTGAAGATTTTAGTTCGCTGGTGAGTGGTATTCATTTCACACTAATGTTATAGGAGAAAAAGGCATGATACTACTACTCCCTGAATAATATCGTTAGATCTTGATTAAAATCTTTTTTTTGTGGTTGCTTACATTCAAGTTTATTCGTTCATTTTAGTTCTATTTCTTTAAAGATGGAGGATTTAAGCAAACATTTTGGGGAAAACCACTTCCCCATAGACTATCTTTCTCAACTAAGCAACAAATAAATAAAAGAAATAAAGCTGTTACTCTGATAGGCATCCTTGGCAGCAGGGTTAATAAATCCTTGACGTGTAAACAAAACACTAACAACCCTTCCAAGTTAAAGAGAGAAAAATCAATAATCGTATAAAAAAGAAATATGAAACTTTAAAAGCGACAATTATTTGGAGAATCGAAAATAATTAGTATGTGTCTTCTTAACACTTCTCAACTAAATTTGTTTATTCTTTTTTGTCTTCCATCTTTTTTTTATAATAACATTTTAAGTTTTGTCCCCGTTTTTAAATGGTAACAAGTGAATCTCACATTTTAATTATTCGTCAGTCCACCCCCCCTCACACAACACAAAAGAGGTGGGTAAACACATTCGTGTACCCAGGTAACCAAACATCAACACAAATAATACATAAATAAATAAATAAATACACACTTCAGTTACACGGTGTACTACTGTAATACTTGTTATACAGATAAAGTTATTTTACAAACACGCGCAGTATACGGTGTATACAATGCATACATGCATACGTGTATTGAATACACGTATGCATCCATACACATGAGGGGGAATGCCAACGGGATCAACGCATTTTTTGCACCTACCACCCACGAGTTTCGGCTCGTGGGTGGGCCCACATAAAAATATCCTTGTGTCACGCCTGCAAATACCTCCATACATCTAGTCATCATTTGAGCTTATCTAAGTGTCAAGCAAGGCATGAGGTACGGAGCACCCAGTGCGAATCGAACTCACTAACAATGTTCTGTTAGCTGGTCATATTTTAGCACAAGGCCAGAAGTACGGGGCACTCAGCGCGAATCCAACTCACTAACAATGTTCTTCTATTAGCTTGGTCGTATTTAAGCACCATGCCAGAAGTATTGGGCACCCAGTGAGAATCGAACTCAATGTTCTGTTAGCCTAATTCTAGCACAAACCCCGAAGTATGGGGCACCCAGTAAGAATCGAACTCATTAACAATATTCTGCTAGCCTGGTCATATTTTAACCTAAGGCCAAGTATGTGGCACCCAGTGAGAACCAAATTCTTCTGTTAGTCATTTTAGCACAATACCAGAAGTATGGGGCACCCAGTGAGAATCGAATTCACTAACAATATTCTGCTATCCTGGTCATATTTTAGCTCAAGACCAGAAGTATTGGGCACCCGGTGAGAATCGATCTCACAATGTTCTGCTAGCCTGTTCCGGTTCATATTTTTTAGCACTAGACCAGAAGTATCGGGCACCCAGTGAGAATCGATCTAACAATGTTCTGCTAGCCGGTTCATATTTCTTTTAGCACATGACCAGAATTATCGGGCACCCGGTGAGAATCGATCTCACAATCTTCTGCTAATCTGGCCATATTTGAGCAGAACGACAGTAGTATGAGGCACCCAGTGAGAATCGTACTCACTGGTAATGGTCTGTGCCAGTCTTAGTCGCTAATTCATTATCTACATCACGCCAGGCGCCCGTACACATGTAAAAAGGCAATCGAACAATTAATAAAATATTTGTCGTGTGAATAAACTTGGATTAGATTCAATACAATAAATAAATAAACAAAAAGCTGATAACTTAAATTTCATCAGATGATTACAGTAGTAAAAAGAAAAAAAATTAATCAATGAAAGAAATTTAATTGATTTTTTTTCTCTTGTTCAGTGAATGAATGAATGAATAAATAAATAAATACAATTTACAAACATTAACAACAGCGTTCGTAAATTGTAGCTGCTAATTAAATGTAAATGAATATAGATAGATTAATAATTAGCAATCTGCTACAATAGAGGGCGCATTTGTATATGTATAATATATATATTATATATCTATTTGTCTAAAATGTAAGCAAGAATTTTAACATAAATTCGTTGTATTTTTCGTCTGGTAAGAGAGAGGAAATGAATGAAGAAAGAAAGACAGTTTGCCTCATTTCCTTTATATTGTGGTGCGTATGAATGATAAAAGCCCTCTCTCTCCCACACACGCACAGAAGAAAAATAATAACGATAGTATCTTGATAATTATTTTTACGTAGGGGTAAAATTTACCCCTAATTTCTTTTATTTCAAATAAAAATAATAGTTCTTGCTTTCGTAAGAAAATAAATAAATAAAAATGTGATACACGTCTTAATATTTTTTGGAAAAAGGAATAATGGTTTTGTTTGAGATGGAGACAAGACAAAAGCTTCATTTTTAAAAACCATCAAGAAAAATATATAGACAAAGCTCCAAGTTGCATACATCAACATAAATTTGTTGCTAGGGTGTTTAATTTAGGGGGGTGTCGTTTTATTTAATTTAGGGGGGAAGGGGCTTAATTATTAACTTCGTAATAAGACAGTATTTTTTTAACTATGAAGTATACAAGAATATTGACTGATGAAAGTTAGAAAAAATATTTTTCTCTTTAAAAACGATATAATAATGCACATTGCATATAAATGCATTTTTGAGAGCGAGGTGTATAAATAAATAAATAAATAAATAAAAATAAACATGTGCTCCTCCCCAACAATGTATTTTTTATTTAAATTAACAAAAATGTAAGTTTTACACTCCACACAGCAGTTTTAGACAATATCAACAAAACCTTTTCTTTTTCAATAAAAAAAACCCTTTTTATTTTTCTAAACAATTAGGAATTCAAGGACCTGCTTTCTTTAGTTTCTTTCTTCGTCAATTTTGTATTTATTTTCTATTTACACGTCTTCTTTATACGATAAAATATTTAAAATCTTTCAAATACAAATAAATACAAACCCCGACCATTTCGGTGGAATTAGAAAAATAAGGTAGTTACTTAAATGGGGGAATAATTCATAACATATCTTTTACTAGAAATCGATCCCCTATTTTGTGCCCGGTTAAATGTGTACTGTGTTGTAGAAAGTGTACAATACATTAAAAAAATAGAACTAATTGATTCTACTTGCCTTTAACTCGAATTGCTTCAAGTAGTTCGAGTCGAACATGTCCATTGACAATGTCCCCGGGATGGTAGACATTACACTCCTCCGGAAAGACAATGTCGAAATAACTAATCTTGCCCATGACACATAAAGATTGTATCAGCCTTGACAGGCCAGCAGCAGACTCCAGCTGCGTACAAATTCTGTGTCGAACTGATGTGTGTTTGGTGTTATACAGTTCTCATGGGTTGCTTACTGCCTCTTCCTACGCCCTTGCTTGACTGTCCGCAGTTGCGCGTATAATGCTTAACCCTCACTCTCTCTCTCTCTCTCTTTCTCTCTTTCTCTTTCTCTCTCTCTCTCTCACTCTCTCCCTGTAACCCTCTCTCTCTCTTTCTCTCTTTCTCTCTCCTGCTCAGTGAGTCTTTCTATTTCTTTCTGTGTCTGTATCTATTCATATGACTAGGTGTTTGTGTGGGTGCATCTCTGCATGAAGATACATTTAGGTGTACGTAAGAATAGATCGATTCGATTTTGGTAGTCCCAGGTGCTTATTGTGCTTCACCCTACCAAAAATAAAATACTAAAAAGCAGTTTCTTTTTGCATTTCATTTTCGGTGGGGATATCGCACGTACACACCTTAATTCCACTAACAGCAAATAGCAATGCACTTTGAATTAAAATCAGGTTTATTAAATGTTATTCTTTCACTACCCAGATGCAAAAGGCATTATTTTATTTATTTAGAATATTTTTAACTAATTAAAAAGAAACGTTAATAATTTTTGTCATAGTTGTTGCGTTGTCCATTTAAAAAAAAAATGGCGATTTCAGGTTTAAGAATTAAATTGTCAAAAAATTGATTTTTAACGAATATTATCATTAACAATATCATTATTATTAACATAATATTAATATTATTAACAATAACATTATCATTATTATGAGTTTTCACACCTGCCGTAGCAGGTGGTTCATTGGAGGCTGAGTCTCTTCAGGCCTCCAGGACTCTTCTGAGTATTCTAGCCGATCCCAACAGTGCTGTAGTTTGGATGGTCTCGATTCTTCTGATTTCCAATTCCCCAAAATTCTTTTCCAGAGCTTTGGGGACCGTTCCAAAGGCACCAATTAGAAATTAACAATAACATTATTATTATTATTATTATTGTTATTATTATTATTATTATTATTATTATTATTATTAACAATAACATTATAATTTAAATAAAATGATACTGAAGTATAAACATTCTGGAATGTAATTAAATTCAGTGATTAATCATCTATTAAGCACAAGGCAAGAGGACTGTGTCACCCAGTGAGAATCGAACTCACTACAATGATCAACTATCCGAGCATGCTAACCATTACACCACACGAGGTGCCATAGCAATTAATTTAGCACTGGGACACCCAGTGAGAATCAAATTCACTAGAATGAGCTATCCGAGCTCGTTAACCATACTACCCTAACAAATATTTTAGCACAAGGCTATAAGTCTGGGGCACCCAGTGAGAATCGAACTCATTAGAATGGTCAGCTAACCTAGCTCACTGAGCATTGCAACACGCAAGGAGCCTAGCAATTATCACAGACTGGGTAACTCAGTGAGAATCGAACTCACTAGCCTAGTTAGTTTTCACAACGCGAGGCGCCCCCAGAAGTAATTTGCTAAGCAGAGCTTAGTTTAGAAAAGGCCAGAAGTATAGAGCACCCAGTGAGAATCGAACTCATTAGTAACTTACTAACCGTTCCACCATGCGAGGCGTTCCCAGGTGTCATTTGCTAAGCAGAGTTTAGGAAAAGGCCAAAAATAGGGAGCACCTAGTGAAAATCGAACTCACTGACAATGATTTGCTAGCACCCAGTGAGAATCGAACTCACTAATAACGGTTAGCTAGTCTAGTTAACTTATTAACCATTTCACCATGCGAGGCATTCCCTGGGGTCATTTGCTAAGCAGAGTATAGGAAAAGGCCAGAAGTATGGAGCACCCAGTGAGAATCGAACTCAGTGAAAGTTGTTTGCAAGGGTTAGCTCGTTATTCAAGTAGATAATATTTGTTGTAAAACTTTACAACAAATTGATTATTGTGCAAAGATGTATGTGTTCGAGTATTCGGTGTGCGTGTACTCATGAATACGTGCGCTTAAACTTTATCTGAGATATTAAAAAATATGAATAGGTATTTATTGAGATTAATGTACCCGGAACGAATTATCAAAATAAATCAGCTTATCTTCAGGTTTAGTGTGGGTTCGTGGTTTAATGGCATATCAGTCTTTGTGGGTTATTTAATGCCGAAGTCACCCTTGTAGAAGAACAGTAGTGGTACTATTTAACGCACAGCTGGGAGATTCAGTGGGTTCATACATTTTTAGTCTGAAAGTGAATGTAATAGCGTGACTGGAGCTCAAACTGGCTTACTACGATGTCAATAGCGTGAACCCAGGGGGCCATACCCCTGGCAGCACCTGCCCCCCTCGTTTAAAAGACAAGGTTGGGTTGATTGCCCAGTGACTGGGGCGCCCCAAAAGAAGAATGCCGACGGGATTCAAGCAATTTTTAAAAAATTAGTCACGCATGAGCTTCGGTTTGTGCGTTGTTCCACATTATAATGATCCTTGTGTTCGACTGCCATGAGACTAGCAATACTTAAAGATGGAATATTTGTGGCTGAGCAGTCCATGACATGCATGTAAAGTTTTTAAATGCCATCCTTGGCCAGTTGTAAAGGGCTTCAAATTAAGTAAGTTCTGAGTTATGGAATCCTTTGGTAAGCGTATAAGTCCTATCCTGCGTATTGGCAAAGGTCCAGTGATTTAATCCTATGTCCGTCGTCCACGAAGGTCTGTGTAATCCTGACCAGTATGGTCAGTTTAAGTATTGTATCAGCAGCAGAGTACTGCCACTAATTGGCCAAGAGAGATCACATGGTTCTTGCTGAGTCTATAAGTAGGAGCAGGCGTCTAGCACACACCTTATATACAAAAATTCTCAACACTCCACTTTGGCCCATTCTTAGACTAGACAGGCGGTCGGAGAGGCCCCCTCCGACCAATCGGCTTGTCATGTCAAGCCCTAGCACCTATATGATTGTCCCAACTCTATTGTTCTTTTAATAAACCCCAACCCTTTTTATCATATATGTGCTAGAAGTCGGTCGCTTAGTGTCCTGATTATGACGTTAAACTGCATCTAGTGGTAAAATTCCAACTCTGGAGCTGTGGGGAGTGTGGACTACCGCTTTATTGCCATTACTCCCAGGTCCACTCTGACCTGGAGTGGTAGTGCCTGTTAGGGCCCCATCTATGGGTTAAATAAAAAAAAGTTTAAAAAAATGTGCTTAAAAAATTGAGTTAAAAAATAATACCTAAGAATGAACCAAACAAAATGTCTTAGGCATAAAATAACGCAACAAGGGTTGACATGCAGTAAAAACCAACCAACCAACCAACCAACCAACCCATATTCTTTATCACGGAAATGATACGAATTACCCATGGGTTGCCGCGGAAGGACTTGTATAAAATCGACCTGCAATTATTTTCTGTCATTGTGTTAGATATCAAACCAACCAACCAACCAACCAACCAACCAACCATCCAGGATTCGAAATAGGATCATCGATTCTATTTCCTCCGATGGTAACCGTTACGAAGAGCGTTTGGTTAAGACAGTTCTAAGTGACAGTTATCTCTAGGCTGCAGATTCAATCCTTGTCAAAGGTGACAGTAACATAGAATAATAATTAACACAGCTTAACACCAGCTATGGTTAGTGGAATGAGAACAGGATACCCCGGTGGATTGAAAAAAGGGTTGGGTTCAAAAGTTCCATAATGGCTCCCGATTAGGACAAGAAGGTTCCCGTGTTCGAAAAGAAGGTTCTCGAGTACGACAAGAAATACCTAAAGAAGACCGGAGGGCACATCAGCCGAAACGTTGTAGATAGCAATGAAGATGAGGACAATAGTCCGAATAATCCAAATAATGCTAATTATCAGGACTCATCTAAAAAATTCAGAGAAATAGCATTTCGTTATTACATTATTACTATTCTGCTGGGCTAAATGACAATCCAACCAACCAACCAACCAACCAATCATCATCCAGGATTCGAACAAGGATCATCGATTCTATTTCTTCCGACGGTAACCGTTACGAAACGAGCGTTTCGTTATTACAGTATTACTATTCTGCTGGGCTTAGTGTGCTCACCATTATTCTACTGTCTACTGTGAAACACCCAATTCATTCACTGTGAACGGTTATTTGCGTGTTTCATTTCTAACTGAATCACAGAGACAAAGCAGCATTCAATTATTCTATCAAATAGCTTCCGGTTAAATCGGACTTAACGGACCTAAATTTCACCCCCTGCCGAAAGAAAAAAATAGCAAAAATCAGGGAATTAACAGAATTTAATGAAATTTTCAGTGTTGATATATTAATGAATAAAATATATAATGCACCAGTTATTTTATTTAAAAACCTTTTACATTTTTTCAGGTCAGTTAACTTTGAACCACGTATCTTTGAGAATCTGTGTTACACCTCAAATATACGTGGTTCAAAGTTAACTGACCTGAAAAAATGTAAAATGGTGGAATTTAGATCCGTTGTTCGATTTAACCTAGCTTCCTTTTTATTTGAGCGTTATCTTTAATTGAAATATTTCGGCCGGTGTATCTTCGGCTTTCCACAGGCATACCCGGTAATTTTTCAACGAATTTTGAATTAGAATTTGTCTTGTGCAGGATTTCTGAAAGTGATGTAAACTCCTGGGCTGGTTGATTAGTTGATTGGATTTTACCAGATGTCAACCCTTGTTGGTTTATTTTATGTTAAAAATGTTTTGTTTTATTCATTCTCGATGAGTACACAATTATTCTTTTTTGAACTGTTGTGACCTAACAAAGGTTACTAAATCAGAAATAACCAAAACGCAGGTTGGAAATGAAATGGAATCTTTATAACATTAACAAAATACAATACTCGCCATCAGCGTGAAGAAAGATAATCCATTGCTAGTGGTATAAGACTACTCAGTCAGTATATTACTCCTGTATTTATGAGGACTGGGACATACCCATTAATGTCCATAGGTAGGGTATATAACATAAACTCATTTTTTAAACACATTTTCTTTAAACTCATTTTTTTTTCTATTTAACCCATAGATGGGTCCCTAATAGGTACTATCACTCCGGGTCAAAGTGGACCTGGGAGTAATGGTGATCAAGGGATACTCTACATTTCTTATCTTCACAGAAAAAAATTTAAAACTCTTTTTTCATCCGTTAATTTTTCCAGATTTCATAAAATGAAATTGGTGGGGAGACCTCGTAAAAACTATTTCCCTAATATATTTTAGGAAAAAAACTATTTTAAACATAATTTCATCAACAGGTGAATAAGTACCGAAATTTTCGTGAAAATTTGACTCTTGATTGATTTTTCATAGAATTAAAAAAAACAACCCCCCAAAAAAACCTGATAGTCTTATCTTATTTTTGGCTACATTAAATTTCAATTGATTTAATAGTGCGAAAATGTAAACATTGTTTTCGTTCATAATTTTCATTATTTCCGTATGCTGAAAATTTTTTTAAAATCATCAGTTTTTAAAAAATGTTTCTTCTTTTAAATGGCCCCAAAATTCTGAAGACAATATTAACCTTTATGCAAGTTTCATTGTGTTAAATATAGGTGAGGGTAAATTTGACACGACAGATTGGACGTCCCTACCGATCCATGGTAACAGGTGTTTATGAATAAAGTAGAAATTAAATCCTTATAAACGAAAAATCCCACTCCGACCAAAGGGTTTGTGGGGTGACAAGTATTTTGATGTTTGGTTTAAAGGTCGCTGTGTATTTTTGGTGCGTGTTCACAGGTTTTCCTTTTAATCCCATTATATTTGGTTGTTGTGCTGAAAAGGAATTGAAGGAAAGAAACGAAAGAGACAAAGACAAAAGGTAGTTTTAGGATTCAGGCTTTATTCATGGTCATAGCCACCACGTGTAAGTTAAGTCCGAATGGCCGTGAGATTATCTTGGTGGTCCTCGTTTAACCATAAAATAAACTGAACCCTCATTTAATTTTTGCAATAAATGTATACTTATTTTACAATATTGAATATATTTTCTTTATTCTAATATTCACTTCAATGTGTATATTCTAAAAAGTTTTACAATTTAGGCATAAATTGGATCCTTCTTTTATGACGAAATTTTGTTTTCTCGTCGACGATTTTTTATTTAGGGTACCAAAGCCACAACTTTTTACTCGTAAATTCCTACCATAAATTAGGCTTGGGCATTTTATGGTAGGAATTTACGAGTAAAAAGTTGAAGTGTAAAAACGAACCCCCACTTTAAAACTAACCATTCTCACAAAATAAAAACTTTTAGAATATACACATTGAAGTGAATATTAAAATAAATAAAGAAAATATAATTAGTATTGTAAAATAACGGGTGCAAGAAAAATAAAACATTTATTGCAAAAATTCGGAAATATAATGAGGGTTCAGTTTATTTTATGGTAGGAATAAACGAGAAAACTGTTCTTCTTTACCCCTTTTTCTTGCACATGCTCGAAGGGTTCTTCCGGTTTGAAGGCTCATGGGAGATTGTTTTTTTTTTTTCAATTTCAATTTTATTTTAATTCCCACAATTTCCAGATCTTCACTCATTAAATCAGTTTCAGTATTGCCGGGTATTTTCTTTTGTAAAATCAATTTAAACACTGTTAAATTAGTTATGTTTTGCAATTTAATATTCATTTAATTAATTTGGTGAATGGAAATTAAATGTGATTAGAAGGGATCGGGCATCAATTAAAAGGGTTGAGAAGCCCTGTTCATATGGGTAGGGGTGTAGCGTTCACCTCTTTTTTTTGTCACAGCTGGGGCTCTTATTCTGAATTATATATATATATATATATATATATATATATATATATATATATATATATATAATAACAAAAGGAGAATAGACTGGAACCTGCGAATTCAAATATTCGCAGGTTCCAGTCTATTCACCATTTGTTTATATATATATATATATATATATATATATATATATATATATATATATACAAAAGGACAGGAACCTGCGAATACAAATTCAGAATAAGAGCCCCAGCTGTGACAAAAAAAGGTGAACGCTACAAGAATATATATTAAGGACACCGACTCTCTCTCTCTCTCTCTCTCTCTCTCTCTCTCTCTCTCTCTCTCTCTCTCTCTCTCTCTCTCTCTGTGTGTGTGTGTGTGTGTAGTGAAGAAGTGGCTTAAAGAACAGTCAACAAAATTTTGCGGGACAGTGATACATACTCTCAGTCGAAGGCGCAATATTGCTATTGAAAGAAACGGTGACTTTGTGGAGAGGTAGGGATGTGATCCACAGAGGACCAGCTTCATTTTGATGTATGATACATGTTCTTGTGTTGGTAATTATACCTGTCCTAAACAAAATGGCATTACTTTTTGACTCACCCTTATATATATATATATATATATATATATATAATGTGTTTCTGAACTTGAGGTCTTTTGAGTGTTCGTAAATCCACTTTTTTATATTTCTACATGTTTCGCCGATGTATATCTAAAAAAAGCGGTTTTACGAACACTCAAAAGACCTAAAGTTCGGAAATACATCAAATTCCTTGGTCGCACATAACATCCTGACTGATCATATATATATATATATATATATATATATAATATATATATATAAAGAGAAAGAGAGAGAGAGAGAGAGAGAGAGAGAGAGAGAGAGAGAGAGAGAGAGAGAGAGTCAATGACGAAATTATTCGTACACAAATGAATATTTAATATTTTGACCCATATCTTAAAATTAATATTGGTAAGATGCCAGAAATTTTATGTTAATGAGTACAAAAAAGAATTTAAAACACAACTTTATTTATTTCATCTTATTTTATTCTACCAGAACATCAAGTATTTCTATTGAATAAGGATTAATTTTTAAACATCTATTTGACCCAGTGACCTAACAGGTACTCTCACTCGGGGTCAGAGATGACCTAGTTGTAATAGCCTACGTTGTTTTATAGAAACCTCATTTCCTTTCTGTAAATTTCAGCACTGCCACCTTGATCTCCTAAGAGAAGGGTTGTTATTGAGTGCAAGGTCTCACCACTTACTGAAACAAACCCTAACATACGTGGCACTCTCTTCTATCAAGCCAATACTTAAATTGACAAATAAGAAGCAGTCTCACTGTTCCCATAGACTGTACAATGGTTAGTTTATATTTATGATATATTTCTGTATTAAATAAAGCTAATTTTAACATGCTTGCATGAATACTTTTTATTCAAAATTTTAAAAATTCTTTAATTTTATATACCGGACCGTGCATGGATCAAAAGAAATGTCTAAAAGTTTGAGAAGCACTGACCGAGAATACACTAAGTGCATTTCACACAGTAGATATTTACCAACCTCTCTGTAGGAGTAGGATGTGACACAAGGTCAATTTATTAAGTGAAGTCTAACAGGCTTGTATTCAGAGTTTTCATTCTCATCGACCGGTTACCTAACCAAGGTTCAAGAGCCTCTTCTATGAAGCCAAGACGTGACAAATTGACAAATAAGAAGCAGAACTGGAGCTTCACCATCATCAGAAGCAGTTCAGTGTCTTGCTTAGGACCCCATTTTTTTTTTGGGGGGGGGGTTCCCGCTTACCTTTATGCAGGGGATACAGTCTGTGTATTCTATGCCCCACGGACAGAGCTGTCAATGTGTTACAGTTCAAATATTTCAACACCGCAAATCTCTGTTTTTCTATTAATACAATCTGTTAGATAAGTTTATAACGATACTCTGTATCACTAGAAATAAACACCCCAGTAGACTACACCATATTTTAAATCTCTGATTAAGATTGTACATGCCTATATGGAATTGGTGTTTGGTCAATAGTCCTTTTTCTTTTTTGCACAGAAGCCCAGATTACTATCAGTCCGACTCTGGTACCGACATGGTTTATATATATTTTTTGTAATGAGCACAACTCAGTCGGTAGAGCATCAGCCTAGAAATTACAAGGTTCTGGGTTCAATACTGACCCTCACCAACTCAGCATATGAGTAGCACATGGATCTGTGTGGTAAAGTGAGGAGCTGTCTGGCTGATACCGACTTTAGGCCGCCCCACCGTCGACTACTTTAGACAGAAAATGACAATGTTCTATTTTTTAAACTAGCAAGGATATGCGCCCTCCACCGGGCGGAATTATTTAAGTTTTAAGGAAAAGAAATATATTAGATTAGAAAAACTAATGAAATTAATTAAAAACGCATATAAAAAGATTACACTTATTTTGATTATATTTTAATTGGTTTCTATATAAAAATCATTCATATGAGATTCACCATCAGATTTCTACTTTATCATCATTACAGAAACTACAGTTGGAATGGAATCAAATTTTGTGTATTGCGCCTGTAAATATCTCTTAGGATAAGATTAGACATTTTAAACAACAAAATATTCCAACTTTCAACATAAACCATGATGATGAGCTGGTTCAAAACTTAATTGGGGGACTAGTTAAGCAACAGCAGGTACTGTAAGCAAGCTGAGTCCTTTGTTTATAAACAATGACTTGATTCGGTATTAAATCCGACCGATCAGAGTGGAACTTAATGGTTATGGTGATGACTTGATTCGGTATTAAATGACCCGAAAGGGTTGATATGCTGAAGAACAAAACAACCTGTTGTTATTTTCCAAATTTCGACAGTGTCACATTTTCTACACAAAAAAAAAAAAAAATAATAATAAATAAATAAAAGTCGAATTTGGTATCAAAACAATGAGAAACGTCAGTAGCGGAAGCTATGCCACCACCAACTGAGAATAGGCCTTGTACGAATATAATCATCTTCATTATCCGGTCACGCTAGCAGCACGGATATCCATAACAATCTCTCTCCATCCATCCCTATCACTTATCGTTCTCAGGGGGTCCTCTACGCAGCATCCAGGATCCGCACAGAGCTGATCAATGTACGTCTTTGCTGGGCGGCCCACACTGACGTGCCCATGTGCTGACTTCCACAGGAGGACGTCACTTATGAGTTCATCCTTGCTTCTCCAGCAGTGTCTGCGTGACTTGTCCGTCTTACTTGAATGGTTTGGGTGATATGGGGCAGGTGGCCTACAGCTGTTTTCTCGTGGGGTGCTGTTTCCACGTTTTGTTTAGGATCGTACGCAGTATTCTTGTGCAGCTCCCATCTAGTTTATTCTCTAGTCGCTTTGTTAGCGTCCAGGTGGTGCAGCCGTACAGCAGCATTGATACGACAACGGCTTGGAAGAATTGTCTCTTTAAGTTGTCTGTGAGTTTGGATTTCTATTGGACTGATAATTTATTTATAGCGGTCCATGCCTTTCCTATGTGTGCATTAACATCGCTTTCTGTGGATGAAATATTACTGCCTATGTACTATGAGATGTCTTTTAAAAACAAAAGAGACATCTCGACTCTCGATGGCAAATTCCTAAACTCGGTAGAATAATCATCTTAGGTTACCATAATTTGTGCTGACCAGAAAATAGCGAGATGTATTTACCCAACCCCTCCACCACGGGCAGGTTGTGCCACAAGGTCAATTTTGTTTTGTAAGAGAAGTATAGTTGGTTTGAATTCAGAGTTTTCCTTCACCTAGAATGGTTGCCTTATTGCTAGGTTTAAGAGATGGGTGCATACGTTTTCCAAAGGGAATTAACCCGAAGTGAAACGCAGTCTCGTCCATGATTTGAACTCGGGTCACTGATTCCGTTTCCTACGATGATAACAGTTACACTAAGCGCGCCTCGAAGAGTGCGAAGTAAACACAGACATTGAAGACGAGACGTACGAGGTATATCAGAAAAGTTTCCAGTTGATTGCATTCGTCAATGTGAGGAGAATCGTCCACTGCGAGTTCTTGCCACAGGGCCAGATGATCAACCAGCATATCTACAAAGAGTTACTACGGCGTTTGCTTCGTTTAGGGTGCGAGAAGGAGCGAGAGATGTGGCAGGACAACTCGTGGATGCTTCACCATGACAATGCGTTTGCCCACACTGCCTTGAATATCCGAGAGTTCCTGGCCCAGAAGAACATCACTGTGCTGGAGCAACCTCCCTACTCGCTCGACCTGGCTCCATGTGATTTTTTCCTCTTCCTCAAGCTAAAGGAGATCATCAAGGGAACCCGTTTTGATGATGTGCACGACATAAAAAAAAACCTGACGACAGAGCTACAGAGAATCCCGGAAGAGTCCTTCTAGGAGTGCACGCAAACGTGACAGAGAAAGATAGGGAAAGTGCATTAGACTCCAGGGAGATTACTTTGAAGGGGATAACTTGTAGGTTGTAGTTTGGTTTTGAAATATCTTTTTTGTGACACCAGTCCTGGAACTTTTCTGACACACCTCGTATTTGAAATAAAAAGAAATATCTTATTCTCGTTTATGGTTGGTCGGTGTACAGAGATTCGTTTCTGTTCGGGTATATATCACGTACCAGACATGTAGTTGTGAAGATCCTTTCTGTTGTTGGGTCAAATTAGCTTTTTTTATATACTGCACGAGTGGCACAGAATCGACTTGCTGAGAGTCACGTAAATAGGTTTCTTATCAGTCGGTAAATGTTTTTATGATGCCATAAGAATAGTGGGTACTAGCAGGACCTGTAGATATATCACAGTATGATAATTTGAATATTACAGTGTTTGATATATTTACAGGAGCTATTGCTAAATAGTTCAATATATAAAAAATATAATAATCTTGATTTAACTCTCTCTCACTATTTTTCTCTCTCTTTCATCTTTAATTATGTTCGATTGAAACCATATTAGTGTTATCACTTCCGCGAGCTCTCCTCTCTCTATCCTTCCCATACTCCCTTTCTTTCTTTCTTTCTTTCTTTTTTTTTCTTTCTTTCTTATATTTTTCTATGTAGCATGTCCTTTTTCTTCCTTTTCTTTCTTTATGATAAAAACGGAATGGTGCATTATTTAAATGAAGTGACGACACTCATAAGAAATAAAGATTTGGCGGATAAGCAACACCAGATAATCAGGATTTACATTTTTGCATTTAATCTTGGACGATTTGGACGATCTCATTTTTAACCAGAGGGAGTTGCAAGATGATAACGGTCGTACCAATAAGGAACACAAGTATTGATATATAGATTAGATTATAACCAACACTAAGTGCTTATAATTTATTAGTGCATCCATAGACACACTAACACTGAACATTCGGTAAGGAAAGACAAACAATTATCTCGCATGAACAATGCACATATAAATGTTTAATATACATAACATCTAACAACAAAATAACACAATGTACATATTTACTGCTCCGCACGAGTAGGATTTGACACAAGGTTAATTCATCAAGCAGGGTTTAACAGGTTTGAATTCAGAGTTTTCCTTCTCTTTGTCTGCTTTCCCTAAGGTTAAAAAGCCCAGTCTGCCCAACTATTTACCCATAGCTGGAGAGAGAATAATCGTACTTTTCACAAGGGTATTAACGCTATGGGGAATACAAACAGTCTCGTACAGGATTTGAGCTCGTCTTGTCGTGTCCATATCCTATGACGCGCCTCCACAATAACACAATATATATATATGTACCAAACAGCTTACAGACAGACAAACAGACAGACAGAGAGTCAAGGGAATCTGTGCTGTCGAAACGTCTTGACGTCTTGGTCTGGTTGAGTACTTTTCAGCAACTATCGTATAAGATTTCAACTCCCCAAAACGCAATTTATTGTTTTAATCTCAACTCTAAACTTTTAATCAACAAGAACGTTTCTTTACTGCAGAAAAAAAAGAAACGTAGAATAAAAAGTAAAATCTTGTATTGCAGGTTATAATAAACCTGTCATTGTTATTATTGTCACTTCTTTCTTCGTAGAATAATCTCAAGTTATTTGATACGTTTTCTTTAATGTAGGGAAACATACAGTTTGGAGATTCTCATAACCTTGACATACCAAGAAAATCAGCCCAGTTTCAGTGGACAAATAAGTAGAATTGAAGGGAAGACTGCCCTCCCCTCTAAAACAACAAAAAACTAAGATAATTTTAATGGACAGCGAAGTAAAATTGGAGGACAGAACCCCCTACCAATACAAACGCAGTTTTAATGGACAACTAAGATGAATTAAAGGACTGAACTCCCCAATACAAACACAGTGTTAATGGACAACTATGTAGAATTGAAGGACAGAACCCCCCAATACAAACGCAGTTTTAATGGACAACTATGTAGAATTGAAGGACAGAACCCCCCAATACAAATGCAGTTTTAATGGACAACTAAGATGAATTAAAGGACTGAACTCCCCAATACAAACGCAGTGTTAATAGACTACTATGTAGAATTGGAGGACAGAACCCCCCTCCCAATACAAATGCAGTTTTAATGGACTATTATGTAGAATTGGAGGACAGAACCCCCCTGCCAATACAAACGCAGTTTTGATGGACAACAGAGTAAAAAAACCAAGGGTTTATCACTATACAACAATTGACTGACCCTCTTGTTCAGTTAGAAGATCATTGTTTGTGAATTTAATTCTCACTGAGTGCTTTATACTTTTGGTCTTGTGCCAAATTAAACTCAGCTTGGTAAATGACAACCCACGAAAAATATAGGGAGTACGATTGGCGTAATGGTTATCGTCGTAGAAAATGGACTGGACGAGTTGAGTTCAATCCTGGATGAGATTGTTTTTCCTTTCTGCTAATGTCCTTTCCGGTAAGCCATGGGTAAACAGTAGGATATTCTCCCTTCACCTATCAATAGGCTTTTACAAATCTCACGGTTAAATCAAACTTTGAGGCGTAACACAGATTCTCAAAGATACGTGGTTCAAAGTTAATTGACCTGAAAAAAATGTAAAAGTTTTTAAATGAAATAACTGGTGCATTATATTAATATATTCATTAATATATTAACACTGAAAATTTCATTAAATTTAGTTAATTCCCTGATTTTTGGTATTTTTTCTTTTGGCGGAGTGACATATGATGGTGGAATTTAGGTCCGTTAAGTTAGATTTAACCAATTTCACCTTTAATTTGATATTGGTACAATTTTAACCATTCCGGTCAGTGGTTACCAAAGTAGGCAGTGGAAAGAACTAAGGTGGTGGTGATGCAAAAAGGGGCGGGGTTGGTGAGGTAAAAAAGGGTCAGTGATGTTAAGAGGGCTCTTTAGCCTTGATTAGGTAACCGGTCCAGGATACTCTGAATTCAAAACCAGATATCGTCTAGCTCACGTCATAAAAATCTTCTTCCTATTAAAACCGCATCACCATTGCTGACGTGTTGTGGCTGCGGCTTTAGCTGTGGCTGAGGCCCTGTATACCCAAAAGGGTCAGCAGGATGCAGTTGACACGATAAATCTGAATACGCCCTATTTCCTTACTTTATCTCAAAATGTGGAACAAAATCTAAATAAGCCGTGTTACGCGTACGCAAATCATCGACTGTTGGTAAATAGTGAGTTTCCATATATATATATATATAATCCAAAAGTCCAGGGAAGAAATCTTCCTTACGACACAAGAGTTTTTTTAAAAACATGTCGCAGTTTGAGAGCTCAATGTGTGCTCTTAATGTTAGAGTCACAGAGCAAATTTATAAGAAATAACAAAAGACTTAGAGATTTTGCTTTATAGTCTATTTCAGGGAGCTTAGACAAAGTGTCTAACTCTCCCGACTCATCAAATTCGAATGATGAATTCTTTATTAAAGGCATTTGAAAACATTTTTTATAGTCCTGTGTCGTTCAGCTGTAGAGTAATAAAAAGATATTTGACCATGTCAGTAATTTGTTAGGAATTTCTGTTAAAATCAATCTATTCTAGATTTCAACTAAAGTGACCACCCCAGTTCATTTAGAATTCATTTATTTAGTAGTTTATTTCTTCTTCATATCTTCCTATTTAACTTAATTTATTTTATCCTATTTTATTTTTTATTTTTTATTTTTCTCTCTAAGTCACTTATACATATATACATATATATATATATATATATATATATATATATATATATATATATATATATATTATATGTGTGTGTGTGTGTGTGTGTGTGAAGATCCAAGAAAACATGTTTATCTACTTAGGGATTTAACTAATTCAATATATATATATATATATATATATATATATATATATATATACATCCATACACACACATGTCCATACACATGCATGTATCCACACACACACACGTACACACACCTGTACTTGTACATCTACATATCCAAATAGACTTGAGATGTAAAAGATTTATATTATTTCCTTTTTATTTGGAGAGTAAGTTATGGGGCCTGGGTTTGTCTATAAGATATCATCAACATTCACACACATATACATACATCTACATATCTATCTTGCTCTGTAAAATTACTTATTATATTATTCAGAGTTGGGGGCTACTACACCTATGCGTATATATATATATATATATATATATATATATATATATATATATATACACACATACACACATACATACATACACATATACATAAATACATATATATATATATATATATATATTCTGATAATTCTAATAATAGTAAACATTATTCTAATAGTAGTAACCATTATATTAATCAAAGTTGGGGGCTACTACACCTGTGCATACACATACATATACACACACACATATACACATATACACAAATACATATACACATATACATATAATATATACATTCATCCATACCTATATCCATACATATACACATATACATATACACACCTATACACAGATACATATACATACACCTATACATACACTTATCTACATACCCCTATACACATATATATACATACACATATACATACATCTATACACACATACATACGTACATACACACACACACACACACACACACACACACACACACACATATATATATATCCATCCATCCGTCTATACATACGTATGCATACATACATACATATATATATATATATATATATATATATATATATATATATTTATTCTATGAAAAATGATAATGACAATAAAGGAAGATATATATATATATTTTTCTTTAATATAAACATCCTAATAGTGGTAGCAGGTTAGATAGTGCGGGGTTGTTAAAAGAATGTCTGTGGGTCTAGAACCTTTGTTTAAATGGTCCTGCAGTAATTCCGAGGTAGTGCATGGTGTTTCCCGGGTCGTTTCTAGCTAACACCTGGGCTTCGTATATTATGTTGCTGGCTCGACAGTTTCTATCCAAGGGGCATTTTTGAGTGTCCCTACAGTTGCAATTCACTGTGTTAAGGTTGCTATCTCTAGTTCTAAAGCTATTTGAGTTTGTATTAGTGTTTTCCTCTGCATCTAATTTCTTATGATATTCATTCAATATCTTTTTGTTATGGGCATTGATTATGCTACTCATATTGGGAGTACATGAGTAGCTAATTTTCAAGGTATTTCTATTTAATATTTTGGTTAATGGGTTGATTTTGTTAAAGTGCTTATTTATTAGATTCAGGAAAGTTCTACCTATGCCTAATTTTGATATTTTGCAATAAGGAGGGTTAAACCAAATTACTTTGCGTTTCCTATTCCTTGAGTTATCTGGCCCATTAAATCTGTTTACTTCCTGTTTGCTGACATATTGTAGATTTTTGGTGTATACACTTTCCTTCAGAGCTTCATCATAGAAGGATTTATTGTTTTTAAAATACTATTGTTAGCTGACAGTCTATTGATTCTGATATTTATAGAATGAGGGATCTTATCTAGTATGGATTTGGGGGTGGTTAGAGTTTCTATTCACATATAATGATATGTGTCCTTCCTTATGGAAAGGTAGGAAGGTATTCATTTCTAAATTCAGTATTATATCTAAAAATTTACTATCTTGCAGTTTGGTTTAATTTCAGTTCAGAGTCCTAATTTCTGGAAGGTGTTAACTATTTTTTTCGAGATTCTTGACGTTAGGGGGCCATTACTATTAGGATCGAGGATCAGCCCGTCATCACGGTGAAGACCTATTTGAGATGGTGGGACTATATTACCTAATGAGTGTATGATATAGATTCCTACTAAGTCAGATAATTGGGATGAGTCGTAGCCTCCACTCGGTAAGTCAAAATTATTGTTTCCTTTTTTAACCCAATCTGACTCATTATTCCTTAATATAGTTTTACGGCAGGCCATTATAATAACACTATCCTCTTGTGATATATATGCATATTTCTTTGCGAAATCTATGCTTTTCCCTAGCAATTCCTTGGTTATTGATGGGTAATAATCTATAATATCGAATTGAATAAGCGTTACTTTGCTTTTGTTTTCAATTTTTTGAACCAGTCAATAGTGTCCATTGAGTTTTTCCATAGATGGTATTTTGTTTTATTAAGGGTTGTTTCTACAATTTGCTTGACTATTTTTTTTAGATACTAATTCATTCTTAGTGGGTTTATTAATCTAAATTGGCGGTTATTTTCGAAATTGGGTTAATGGTCCTTGATTAATACATATGCATTTTTGGGGTCTATTTTACCCATTCTGTCCCTAACCGTCAATTGGTCAGCTATCTTAGCGGTATTATTATATATTTCCGACCTGGTCTACAAGGTATTTGTGGTATTCCTCAGGGTTGACTTTATAAAAGTTTTGTGCTTTGTCCACTTTCATCCATATTTTTGTAGACGTTTTTTTATATTTGATGAATCCTTTTTTAGTTCTTGTTGAAAAGGATTCAATTCTTTTCGGAATTTAACTTTCCTAATCATATTTAGGAGATCCGTTTCGAAATGGTCCAAGTGTTTACATTTAGGTGTTTTTTTTGTGTTTTCAAGCCGTAGACCTCCTTTTGTGCGTATCCTTCGGATGGATTTAGAAAGAAGAAAGATTTCCATCGTAGCCTTTTGATTAAATCGATGATTTTCTCGGTTAGGTGATAGATGTATTTCCTTTCGGTGGGATATGGGATGTTTTTCATAGAGTATTTAGGAGTAAATTTATCCATCATGTAAATCCTCTAAAGATCTTCAGGGGTTGATTTCCAGAGTGCTCAACTTAGTAAGGAGCATTAATAGACCGAACCTCAAACTCAGCCACTAATTTCAAAGGTAAATTCCCACTCTGTATATCAGAAAAAATAGAGATAATACTGTTTAAGGACTCTAGAAAACTGTTGAACAAACGTAATGAACTGATAGCCAAATGCAGGCACAAATGAAAATTCCAGATATAATGTTATTAAATCCCCAATAGCCTCGAGTAACCCCTAGTTCGTATCTTCATCTTTTGTCTTTTACTCTTATTGTTGTTTTTACTATTGCTACCACTATTAGGATGTTTATATTAAGGAATATATATATATTATATATATATATATATATATATATATATATATATATATATATATATATATATCTTCTTTTATTGTCATTATCATTTTTCATAGAATAATATATATATATATATATTATATATATATATATATATATATATATATATATGTATGTATATGTGTGTATAATGGATGGATGGATGGATGGATATATATGTGTGTGTGTGTGTGTATTTGTATGTATGTATATGTATGTGTATAGGGGTATGTAGATAAGTGTATGTATAGGTGTATATATATGTATGTGTGTGTATAAGTGTGTATATATGTGTGTAGGTATGGATGTAGGTATGGGTGAATGTATATATTTATATGTATATGTGTATAGTATATGCGTATATGTATATGTGTATGTACATATGTGTGAATGTGTGTATATGTATATGTATGCACAGGTGTAGTAGCCCCCAACTTTGATTAATATAATGGTTACTACTACTAGAATAATGTTTACTATTATTAGAATTATCAGAATATATATATATATATATATATATATATATATATATATATATATATATATAATATATATATATATATATATATATATATATATATATATATATATATATATGTATATGTATGTATGTATATGTGTATGTATGTATGTGTATATGTGTAGGTATATATATATATATATATATATATATATATATATATATATATATATATATACGCATAGGTGTAGTAGCCCCCAACTCTGAATAATATAATGATAAGTAATTTTACAGAGCAAGATAGATATGTAGATGTATGTATATGTGTGTGAATGTTGATGATATATTATAGAAAACCCAGGCCCCATAACTTACCTCCAAATAAAAAGGAAATAATATAAATCTTTTACATCTCAAGTCTATTTGGATATGTAGATGTATGATATGTAGATGTACAAGTACAGGTGTGTGTACGTGTGTGTGTGGATACATGCATGTGTATGGACATGTGTGTGTGTGTGTGTGTATGGATATATATATATATATATATATATATATATATATTTATATATATATGTATATATATATTGAATTAGTTCAATCACTAAGTAGATAAAACATGTTTTCTTGGATCTTCATATATATATATGTACAAGTGACTTAGAAATAAAAATAAAAAATAAAAAAATAAAATAGAATAAAATAAATTAAGTTAAATAGGAAGATATGAAGAAGAAATAAACTACTAAATAAATGAATTCTAAATGAACTGGGGTGGTCCCTTTAGATGAAATCTAGAATAGATTTTTAACAGAAATTCCTAACAAATTACTGACATGGTCAAATATCTTTTTATTACTCTACAGCTGATCGGCACGGGATTAAAAAAAAAAAATCTGTTTGCAAATGCCTTTAAAGTAATAAAGAATTCATCATTCGCATCTGATGAGTCGGGAGAGTTAGACACTTTGTCTAAGCTCCCTGAAATAGACTATAATGCAAAATCTCTAAGTATTTTGTTATTTTTCTACTTATATATATATATATATATATATATATATATACAGAGAGAGAGAGAGAGAGAGAGAGAGAGAGAGAGAGATGGGGGTTATGCTGATATATAGCGAGTTTCCAGAGAGAGAGAGAGAGAGAGAGAGAGAGAGAGAGAGAGAGAGAGAGAGAGAGAGAGAGAGAGAGAGAGAGAGAGAGAGAGAGAGAGGCGGATATGCTGGTATGTAGCGAGTTTTCAGCTTCATTTATCATCTATATATTAACTAGAAGCGGCTACTTGGCGTTGACTGGGTAGGGAGGATAATAAAATTTAATCTCGCAGATCCATTAATTGTTTCAGTCTTACATAATTAGTTTATGTTTTAATCACAAATATCACTAATGACTTTCCTATCTCTTACTATTCAAATTCTTATTTTCTAATATCTTCTCAGATATATAAATAAAATCTTTATTATTTTTGCACAAAAAGCAAGCTCTGCTGATTGTGAATGCCAATGTATATTTACTTTGTCATTAATTGTTTTATTTTCGTAGTTTGATGTATACTTTTTCCAAGGGTATGCTGTGTCCAGACATCTGGACTGGTAGGATATATAATAATCAGCGTGAATCCCCGAGGGTCACCCCCAGGGAACACCTGCTCCCTCGTCTAAAAGGGACAAGGCTGGGTTTATTACTCGATGCTTGAGACACATCAAAAGGGGAATGCCGAAATGGTTTCCGCACTTTTTGCACTGGCAACTGCATGAGCTTTGGTTTGTGCGTGGCTCCCAACGTTAATCGGAAATTGTGTTCATCCGGCTTGGAGGTAGGCCAGGAAAATATGTACCTTTTTTTATAGGCTGTTAAGCGCCATGAGAAATGTAAACAGTCTCGTCCAGGATTTGAACTCGATTCACCGTTTCCCTTTCCTATGACGATAATCATACATATATTCGTGTATTTCAAATATGTTTGCATTTCATATACCCTTAGGAAAGTATGAATCCATATATTCTCCCTCCAGTTATGGGTAAATAGTAGGGCCGACTGGGCTCTTTAACCTTGGATAGGTGACGTCAAAGGAGTCTTTGAATTCAAACCTGTTAAACTACGCGTAAGAAATTGACCTTGTGTCGCATCCTGCTCGTGCGGGGGGTGGGGGGGCTGGTAAATATATACATATCTTCGTGTATATTCTTTTTCCTAGTAAGTATGTTACGTGTTAAAAAAGACAAAATGATTTTTATCTTTTGACCTTGTCTAATAGTCTACTTGTCTACATTAGGTAAGGGAATTTATTAAAAAACATAAAAATGAATTAAATTACTAAAAGCAGCTGAAGAAGGCCCTTTTGCCAGGTTCAACTGTTGAGCTTTCACACCGGGAGATACATACCACATTCATTCATGGTCTTTTTTTTCATTCATCTTTTTTTCTTCCTTCTTTGTGTAGAAAGTTCCTACTCGTCTGATTTCCCTGTCTTTTTTTGCCCCATTTATTCATCTTCTTTTTTTCATTCATCTTTTTTTTCTTCCTTCTTTGTGTAGAGAGTTTCTACTCGTCTGATTTCCCTGTCTTTTTTTGCCCCATTTATCTACTCTTATCTTTAGTTTTCCGTCTGCTTATCTTGTTCTCTCCGGATCTGTCTTCACACTCGTGTTCATTTTTGTTTAAAGTACAGATACGAACTGTCTGTCTAAATTACTGAAAGACCGCTTATATCAACGAAGTGTACATTGATGATATCATTTGCCAAAAAATATATATGTTAAACTATCGTTACTTTCACTAAAAAAAAAATCGAGTTTAGATTTTCTCCAAGAACAGGTGTATGTAGGGCACTTCGCTAGTTTCATAGGCCAATTAATATGCTGAGGTTGGAAAAAAAATTGTGCCAAATCTACGCTAAGATTTTTGTCCATCTCGTCGTGGTGTAATATTTAGAAGGTTAGTTTCACAGACGAACATTGCTAGAGAACTAGCGATAGCTGATAGTGACGAATATATATATATATATATATATATATATATATATATATATATATATATATATATATATATATATAGTACAAATTTAAAAAAACACAAGTTTCATTAACGAATGATGTTTAATAACCTTATGCTGCTGTGTTTCGGTCTGTTTAACAAACCTTCATGAGGGACCAACGAAAGTCCGGATGAAGGTTTGTTAAACAGACCGAAACAGTGCACCGTAGGCTTATTAAACATTATTCGTTAATGAAATTAGTGTTTTTTCTATTTTTACTATATTACATATTGTCGGATTTACTTCCACTTTTTCTTCATATATATATATATATATATATATATATATATATATAGAGAGAGAGAGAGAGAGAGAGAGAGAGAGAGAGAGAGAGAGACAGAGATAGAGAGAGGGCAGAAAGAAGGAGACAGACAGACAGACAGGCAGAGACAGACAGAACCAAATAGAGAGAGAGAGAGAGAGAGAGAGAGAGAGAGAGAGAGAGAGAGAGAGAGAGAGAGAAACGAGAAAGATAATCAGAGAGAGAGAGAGAGAGAGAGAGAGAGAGAGAGAGAGAGAGAGAGAGATGGGTGTAAGGGGGAAGAGAATCAAGAGAATCCTTGCAGTCTTGATGATGATTATGGTCATGACGAGGAGTCTCGCAAAACAACTAATACTAGGTTGAGAGTTAAGGGTGTTCCATTCATTTAAAAAATTCAATTCGCTTTGCAAACTCACTTTTTTCATGATCATAATTATCTACACTGAGGTCAATGGGTGATCCAGTGGGTCACGTTTTTTTAGTAATACCTAATGATATCCATTTTGATTGTATAATGTTCCACTAGAAATTCTAATATCTTGGTATCTTTAGTTTAACTTTTTTTTAAAAACATCATTTATGGTTACTTAGTTATGAGCAATAATGTAATACCTGACAGTATTAATTTTTATTGTATAATGTTCCACTAGAAATATTAATATCTTGGTGTCTTTTGTCGAACTTAAAACATTGTAATGGCTTTACTGTTTTAAGAGTATCATAATTAGTTGGAAGGCTTATATTGACCTTCCAACGTGGTACATATAAGTACAAGAAATATTCCGACAAAGAAGTTATAAGATTATAACAAACACAGACTTTAATAGTGAGCACATAGAAATACATTTAAACAGGAATACATATAAATATTACAAGTTACTAGATAGGTATACAAAGGAGGTACATAAAGAACACAATTGTAGACGTGTATACAGAAAATAGGATTTAGTCCTGCAGAAGTGATGGAGAGTCCAGAAGGAATGTCATTTACTTAGGATGGGGGTTGAAGCCCCCTACATAAAAGGTATAGATGCAAATATCTAACCCATTTGTCTTGTTTGCTGTTGTTTGAAAAGAGAGCTCAAACTTCGCGCTTTCCCAACTAAATACTCAGGATCCCTAGCAGTAGAAAACCCGTAGCAAGGGAAGATAACTATTCCAGACCAAACAGGGGCAGACAATTGCTACACTGTAATAGTATAAACAGAGTTAGTCTACAAAGAGTTAATTATGCCATTGTTCCCATCGGCTTTCTATTTACTTGAATAATGGTTATAACACCGAATAACATCTAATAATATCCGTTTTGATTTCCACTAGAAATACTAACATCTTGGTATTTTCAGTTTAACTTTTTCTTAAAAAACATTTTATGGGGTTACTTAGTTAATCACGATAGTGTAATACCTAATAATATCCGTTTTGATTGTATAATGTTCCACTAGAAATACTAACACCCTGGTGGTTTAACTTTTCTTTTAAAAAATTGATGGTTATTTAGTTACGAGCGATAATGTAATATCTATTATATATTATCCATTTTTATCGTTTATTGTTCCACTCGAAATCTTGGTGTCTTTGGTAAAGAAGAAAATTAACTTTAAAAAAAAAAATCATTGTTATGTTTTTATTTTATTTATGGACAATACTATAATCCCTAATACTATCCATTTTGACGGTATAGCCGGCCAACGCCGGGGGTTCAGTGGCTTCGGCCCTGGACCTTACAAGCTAACATCGTTGATACCAGGGGTCATCCTCCAGGCAACACCTGCCCCCCTCGATTTGAAGGGACAGGACTGGGTTTATTGCCTAGTGCCTAAGGCGCCGTCTTGAGGAGGAATGTTGATGGGATCAACGCACTGTTCGCATCCACCACCCATGAGCTTCGGTTTGTGGGTGATCCCACATTAATAGGACCTTGTGCCTAACCCGTACACGTGGGATACGTGGTAAATATATTCTACTAGAAATACTTACACCTTGATGTCTTTAGTCGAACTTTTTCTTAAAGCATTTTATGGGGTTACTTCGTTATGAGCAATAATGTAATACCTAACAGTATCCATTTTTATTGTACAATGTCCCACTAGAAATACTAACAACCTGGTATCTTTGTTTTGTAAAAAATTAACTTATCTATGGCGATGAGGTAATACCCAGTAATTGTGGGAATTTTTGTCCCCGGAAAAGCACTTTAAACCCTACGTTTTGTAAGAGAATAAACCTTACTTCGAACGCAGTGAGGAGATGGGTGCTGCTTTTGAAGAAAGGAGACAAACGACTTTTTATAGAACAAAATGTTTACTTTACATGTAAAACATAAAACAAATATCAAACAGGGGTAACAATATACATAAAATGAAACAACCAAACGAGTTTTAAAGAATGTTCATAGAGTTCAAAGGAAATACAAAGAGTTCAATGTGTTTGGTTCGTAAAAGATAGTTTAAGGAGAATTAAATGTAGTTAAAGGGTTGGTTGCAGATAAAAAAAAGCCTGCGGAACTTAGCTGAAATCCCCGAGTTCTGTTCCTCGTAACCTGTTGAGCCCTGCAGAATGGGTTTTAGGTGTGCGTTTGTCGCTCCAGCCTCTAACGAGGTGAGGGTTCCGATTCGTCGCCGTCTGGGGGCTTTTAACGATACGGAACAAGTGTAGCTAGCCAATGCTAGAGGCAAAAATAGGCCGAATTCTTCGAAGACCCCTCTTTTATAGTGGGCATCATGTGACCCTAAGGGCTTATAGGGAATATGAAATGATGAGATGAAGAGAAATAAAAAGACACAACTCTTTCGAAGTATAGATGGAGACTTTTATGATCAGACCATTAACTCTGGACGCTAGAGTCAGACGCTCAGAACTTTTTATTTATTTACTTAATTTTAATTTATTTTAATTTTATTTAAATCCCCACAGGCTGCTGCTGGTGTCCGGTGAAAGAGGATCACCATTCCCTTAATGATTTAAACAATAAAATCCTGGATTCTTTGGTTGAGAACAAAATCAAATTTTAATCAAGAAAAAAGTTAGTGGCGTTCTTATTTGAGGGCATTAATGGATATAATGTGTGTGCTTGTATCTGCGTGAGAGAAGAAGAAAAAAAGAAGTGAACTCGGTCGACAACTCGTTAGTGAATAAAAACGAGTAGAATAGCAATTTAATTCAGATTTTGTTGAACAAAAAAGAAGAGGAGGAGGAAGAGGATGATGATGATGATGATGATGAGAGGAGGAGGAGGAGGAGGAGGAGGAGGTTAAAACAGAAACAGAAACAATTTTAGCTGAGTAGAGACTAACTAATTATTTTCGATTTTCCAAGCGATTGGCTCTTTTACGTTTCACATTCTTCAATGGTAAAATTAATTTCTCTTTAAATTTGGAGTGTGTTAGGGTTAATCAACTGTTCGCTAGTTTCGGTCAAGGCCGGGTTCGATACTGGCACATGAGTAGCACAGGGATCTGTGCGGTAAAGTGAGGAGCTGATGGTAGATTTGGCGCTCCGTCTCAAACGCCAAAAAAAACTCCTTGGTCTAGTGCTAGTGGAAAGGGGATAGACTCCCTCGCTGTCTGGTTGATACCGACTTTAGGCTACCCCGACCGCTTTAATTTTTTACTTTATTTACCCAACTCCACGCTAGGAGCAGTATGCGACCGCCCCTATAAAAACGACTATTCATCAGCTCTGTACGGACACTGGATGTCGTGTGGAAGACCTGCAAAGAGTGATAATCAGTAGGGTCATAGGCTACCAATAACGTCTCTATATAGTTTGTTGTTTAGAAAACAAAAAAATCAAATTCTTTAATGGAAGTTAGTGAAATAATTTGATAAATACTTGGAGTATATAAAAATAACAAAATGTGTTTTTTTTATCTCCTAATCAATTCTTTGAACATATCTCTTTGATTGATTGATTTTAACGGCATGACAACTCGTCTAGGGTTATTTAATGCCTTGGGAATCGTATTCATTATTTACATTTACATTTTTTGTGAAGTTGTTTCTTTAGGTTTACTAGCAAGAATATGCGCCCACCGAGCGTAAGTATTTAAGTTTTACATATAATTACATTTATTAGATTAGAAAGATTAAAGAAATTAAATAAGAACGCATATAAAAAGATTACACTTATTTTAATTATATTTTAATTGGCTTCTATATAAAATCAATCACAGGATTGATTTTTAATAAGTTGGATAATAAAACAGTGATCTTAGAGATCAATAACACCAAGTAATTATTTATTAAACCCAGTTTTGTTAAAACCTGTATGCAAGTTAACCACATCCTATATTATGTAAACCTTTATTTCTTCGTGATATATAAGACGCATTGCAGGATTTTAAACGTACAAATAACATGGGATGTTTTAAGGCAAATCTAACTCAGATTTTCACAGAGACATCGTTAATAAAATAAGATTTATTCTATGTATTAATGATTTTGACTATAAACTAAATACTCATTGATTAACTTACTTAGTTCCTCAAATGACTAAGCAGTGACGTAAGAAGTGACGTAGTTTTGGTTAGAGACAAATAGAGACCGAATCTCCATTATCAATAGATTTCTCACAGTTCTATAGAATACAAATAATGTTTAAAGAGATAGATATATATAATGATAGCAACCAGACCAGATATTTGCTATACATACAATATTCTGAAATTCCGTGCGAAGTATACCTAATGTGAAATGTACAATAATCAATATATTAATAACTCGTGTTCCTTAATTGTATGACCATTATAATCTTGCAACACCCTCTGGTTAAAAATGAGACCGTTCAAATCGTCCTAGATGAAGTGCAACAATGTAAATCCTAATTATTTGGGGTTGCTTATCCGTCGTATTTTTATATATGCTAAATAATGGACCATTCCGTTTTTATTATAAAGAAAGAAAGGGAATAAAAGAACATGGTACTCAGAATAAATATATAAGAAAGAAAGAAAGAGAATAAGGGAAAACAGAAAGAGGGGGTGGGCGTTTTGAAACGATAACACTAATCTATTTCAATCGAACAATGAAAAGATCAAAAAGAAGGAAAGAAAGAAAAAAAGACTGATATATATATACATATATATATATATATATATATATATATATATATATATATAATATATATATATATATAGAAAGAGAAAGAGAGAGAGAGGGAGAGAGAGAGAGAGAAAAGATGATTATACTTTTTACATATTGAACTATTTGGCAATAGCTCATTAGTAAACATTGCAAACGTTGTAATAATTAAATTATCATATTGTGGTATATCCACAGGACCTGTTAGTCTATTAATAATGGAGATTCGCTTCCGTTTTTTGTCTGTAACAAAAATTACGTCACTGCTTACATCACATTACCCAAAATCATCATAACATAGAATAAAATTTATTCTACGATTTTTGGCCTGTTCAAATTTTGAGTGTATTTATTCAATAAATACACTCAAAATTTGAACATGCAACATTAGACAGTCCTCATTGTTTTTTAAAACAAGTTTTAATAAATACATGACTGGTATTATATATCTATATATAGTTTGTTTTATTTTAATACATATTTAAAGTTTACATTTCAAATAGTTTTATTTTTTAATCCTTTAATGAATTTGATGATTTTACTTACTTAGGATACAAACTCGCTGACATCGAATTTTTTTACCCCCCCCTCCTCAGGCAATATGTTTCAAAAATCTATTTTTACATCGCCCGGAAGGTGTTTTTTTTATTTTGTACTAGTATATATAATGACAGCAACCAGACCATATATTTGGTATACCTACACTCTTCTGGAATTCCGTATCAATGGATACCTGATGAGTAACGCGTAAGAATGAGTCATATAATCTTTCAAATGAGATAAAACAAAGTCGTCATTTGATATTACTGTAAGGCGACCGAACGTGACAGTCACCCGAGAAATACCGGAATTGAATCGGGTGTTTCCGTAATGTGTTGTTGAATTAAAAGTTGCTGGCCGTTTTAGAGATTCATTCTTAGCCAATTACTGGCTCGCAATAACATTTCGGCATCTCAAGTTATTCGCTCATTAGTCTTTAATGCAGGTTGAAATGATGGAGAACGTTGTTTATATATATATATATATATATATATATATATATATTATATATATATATATATATATATATATATATAAATTAGCACAGTGAATGGTTAACACTATCTCACTTGATGAGACTGTAGTAAGCCAATGTATACAGTATTATTAGGAGAGTGCTCAATATCTGTGATAGAGCAATATCAATAATGATAAATAAATATATATTAATCCTTATATATATATCTAATTGCATGGAGACTTATATATATATATATATATATAATATATATATATATTATATATATATATAAGTCTCCATCCATTATTCCTTTTTCTCATTCTTTTTCTTCTCATTTTCTCTTTTTGCTCGTTCTCACTTCTTTCTTCTTCTCTTTTCTTTTCCTGTCTTTTTTCTCACTCGCTCTCCCCCCTCTCTCTTTCCTCTGTTTCTCATTCTCCTTTTCTTTCTCATGCCCTATCCCTCTCACTTTCTTATTCTCTTCCTCTCATTCTTTCTTTCTCGTGACCAATCCCTCTCTTTTCCATGTTCTCTCTCTCTCTCTCTCTCTCTCTCTCTCTCTCTTTCTCGTGTTCTCTCCATCTTTTTCTCATTCTATCTCATGTTTTCACCTTTCTTTAATGTTCTCGTTTTCTCATGCCCTCTCTTTCTCATACTCTCTCTTTCTTACTCTTTCTTTCTCATCCTCTCTTCCTCTCTTTCTCATTTCTCTTCCTAACTCTTTTTTACGTACTATCTTTTCCCCTCTTTTTCCTTTTTAACTTTCTTATTTTTCTTTCTTTCTTTCTTTCTTTCCTTCCTACTCTCTTTCTATTTATTTGTTTTTCTTTCTTTTATCCTACCTTTTCTCTTTCAACTTCCTTTTCCACATTCTTCTTCTTCTTCTTCTTCTTCTTCTTCTTCTTCTTCTTCTTCTTCTTCTTCTTTCATACTTCCCCCTCCCCTCCACACTAATTCGCATCAATAATCGCGCGCGAACGCCTAGTAAACTTTAGATAGATAATCTACATATTATTTATTTTATTTAATTTTGTTGTTATTGTTGTTGTTGTTGTTGTTTTAATCTTATTTCTCCCTTGTGATTCAGATGAGCTGATATTTGTTCAAACTAGATTTATTTCTCCGATCAAAATTTGTGGATTTATAGATTTTTGATTTATTTTTCGATCAAGATGAAAATCGCAAATAAGAGACCAATTTCTCCAAACAATCTCGGATTAATGATCTTGCCGCCATTTTCTGCCCGAACAAACCGCCAACATCACTTCCTCTCCAGAAAGAGAGAGAGAAAAAAAAAAAAGCAAAGTTATTTGATTTAAGCACTCATTAAAAGATAATCATCTCTTACCTTGGGCAATCATTTTCCTTCATTTCTACCAGCATATTTTCTGTTTTAAGTTGGTTAGTTTTGATTTTACGGCATGTCAACCATTGCTAGGTTATTTTATGCCCAAAGACGTGTCGTTTTATTCATTCTTGATGGGTACTTAATTTTTTTAAAAGCTCAATTTAAAAAAAACTCATTCTTTTAAAAACACATTATTTAAGGACAGCTGGGAATCAGTGCTAACAGCGCAACCTAATGATGATGATGATGATGAAGATGTTGAGGATGATGATGTGGATGATGATGATGATGATGATGTGGATAATGATAACCATGTTGATGTTGATGTTGATGATGATGAGGATGATGATAAGGATGATGATGATCATGTTGATGATCATCATTATCATTCTCATCATCATTATCTACATCATCCTCATCCTCATTCTCATCATCATCATCATCATCATCGTCATGCACATCATCATCCTCCTCCTCATTATTATCATAATCATCCACATGATCATCCCCATCATCATTCTCATCATCCTCATCATCATCCTCATCATCATCCTCATCGTCACCCTCATCATCATCATTATCATCATCAACATCATCATCCACATCATGTGTGATGATGATGTGGATGATGATGATGAGGATGATGATGATGTGGATGATGATGAGCTGATGATGTGGATGATGATGATAATGGGGATGATGATAAGGGTGATGAGGAAGAAGATGATGATGATTATGAAGATGAGAAGGATAATGGGGATGAGTATGATGATGATGATGATGATGAATATGAGGATGAGCATGATGATGAGGATGTTGATGATGACGAGGATGATGTGGATGATGATAATGATAATGATGATGTGGATGATGATGATAATGTGGATGATGATGATGAGGGTGACGATGAGGATGATGATGAGGATGATGAGAATGATGATGTGGATGATGATAATGGGGATGATGATGAGGTGGAGGATGACGATGATGAGGATGATGTGGATGATGATGAGGGTGACGATGAGGATGATGATGAGGATGATGAGAATGATGATGTGGATGATGATGATAATGATGATGAAGGTGACGATGATGATTATGAGGATGATGAGAATGATGATCATAATGATGACGTGGATGATGATGAGATGATGATGTGGATGATGATGATAATGATGATGAGGATGATGATGAGGATGATGAGAATGATGATAATGATGAGGATGATGATGTGTTGATGATGAGGATGTTGATGTGGTTGATGATGGTGATGATGTAGATGATGATGATAATGATGATGTGAATGATGATGATGATGTAGATGATGATGATAATGATAATGATGATGTTGATGATGTGGATGATGATGAGGATGATGATGTGGATGATGATGATGAGGATGATCATGAGGATGATGTGGATGATGATGACGAGGATGAGGATGAGGATGAGGATGATGAGAATGATGATTATAATGATGATTATAATGATGATGTGGATTATGATGAGATGATGATGAGCATGATGATGATGATGATGATGATGGGGATGATGATGATGATGATGAGGGTGACGATGAGGAGGATGATGAGCATGATGTGAATGATGATGAGGATGATCATGTAGATGATGATGATGAGGATGATAATCATGTGGATGATGATATGATGATGTGGATGATGATGATAATGCGGATGATGATGATAAGGAGGATGATGATGAGGAGGAGGATGATGAGGTTGATGATTTTGATGAAGATGAGGAGGATAATATGGGATGATGTGGATGATGATGATGAGATGATGATGATGATGATGATGTTGATGTGGATGGTGATGTGGATGATGATTATGAGGATGATAATGATGATGTGGATGATGATGAGATGATGTGGATGATGATGATGATGATGATGAGGATGATGTTGATGATGATGATGATGATGATGATGATGTGGATGAGGATGATGTTGATGATGATGATGTGGATGATGATGATAATGAGGAGGAGGATGATAATGTTGATGATGAGGATGATGATGATGTTAATGATGATGAGCATGATGATGATGATGATGAGGATGAATGATAAGGATGATAAGTATGACGATGATGATGATGTGGATGAGGATGATGATGATGTGGATGATGATGATAATGAGGAGGAGGATGATGATGTTGATGATGATGATGTTAATGATGGGGATGATGATGTGGTTGATGAGGATGATGAAAATGATGATGTGGTTGATGATCAGGATGATGATAATGATGATGTGGATGATGATGAGATGATGATGTAGATGATGATGATGATATGGAGATGAAGATGAGGTGGATGATGATGATGATGATGATGATGAGATGATGATGTGGATGATGAGGATATTGATGATGATGATGTGGATGATGATGATGAGGATGATGATAAGGATGATAAGTATGACGATGATGATGATGTGGATGAGGATGATGATGTGGATGATGATGATGATGTTGATGATGAGGATGATGATGTAGATGATGATGATAATGGAGATGAAGATGAGGTGGAGGATGAGGATGATGATGTGGATGATGAGGATGATGATGTGGATTATAATGATGTTGATGATGATTATGTTGATGATGATGACGATGATGATGATGTTAATGATGATCCAACATCCTCATCCACATCATCATCCATGATGATGATGAGAATGATAATGATGATGTGGATGATGATGAGGATGATGATGAGGATGATGTGGATGAGGATGATGTGGATGAGGATGATGTGGATGATGATGAGATGATGATTTGGATGATGATGATAATGATGAGGATGAAGATGATGATTATGAGGATGATGAGGAATATGATGATGAAGATGATGATGATGAGAATGATAATGATGGTGTGGATGATGAGGATGATGATGTGGATGATGATGTGGATGATGATGATGATGAGGGTGACGATGAGGATAATGTGGATGATGATGATAATGATGATGTGGATGATGATGTGGATGATGATGATGATGGGGATGATGATGATGAGGATAATGTGGATGATGATGATAATGATGATGTGGATGATGATGAGATGATGATGATGATGAGGATGATGATGAGGAGGAGGATGATGATGTTGATGATGATGATGATGTGGTTGATGATGAGGATTATGATAATGTGGACGTTGATGATAATACAGATGATGATAAGGTGGAGGATGAGGATGATGATGTGGATGAGGATGATGATGTGGATGATGATGAGGATGATGATAAGGATGATGTGGATGATGATGTGTTGATGATGTGGATGATGATGATACTGGGGATGATGATGATGAGGGTGATGAGAATGATGATGTGTATGAGGATGAGGATGAATATGAGAATGATAATGATGATGTGGATGATGATGAGGATGATGATGAGGATATTGATGAGGATGATGTGGATGATGATGAGGATGAATATGAGGATGATGATGTAGATGATGATGATGATGAGAATGATAATGATGATGATGATGATAATGATGCGGATGATGATGATGATGATAGAATGAGTAGGATGGTGATGATGATGTGGATGATGATGTTGATGAGGAGGATGATGTTGATGTTGAAGCTGTAGATGAGGCTGGTAAGGACGATGAGGATGATGATTATAAGGATGATGATGATGATGATTATAAGGATGATGATGATCGTGGTGTAGATGATGATATGTATGATGATGATGATGTTGATGATGATGATATGGATGATGAGAATGATGATCATGTGGATGATGATGCTGATGATGATGCTCATGAGGATGATGATGATGATGTGGATGATGATGATGATGATAATGATATGGATGAAAGAATTAGTAAAAAAATTCATTTGTCATTGAATTTTGAAATGTTATTTATTTTGTCCCGCCTAAAATAATTGTCTCAAAAGTTAAGATAGGCGGTTTCATTTATACCAAGATAGGTTTATTCTTGGGCATAAACAAAAAACGACTTCCGGTCTGAAATAGATCGACGTTGCATTATGGGTAAAATCAATCTTCTACTTACTATTAAAAAGCCTGACTCATGCGCACCATTTAATGTGACGTTTCTTGTAAGGAAGGAGCATTTTGCCGATGTTGCTTGGTTTTGTTTTACGGCATTTCAACCCTTTCTAGCTTCAGCCTCTTGACAAATTAATTGAGACGCCCCAAAAGGGGAATGCCGACGGGATTCGCGCATTTTTTGCACGAGCCATTGCATGAGCCTTGGTGTATGTGTAGCTTCACAAGTTAAAAAAAAAAGACGTTGTGTTGAATCATGACCTGATTGGAGGTTAAGGTACATACCAACCCTTATGGACTATTTAATGCCGAATCAAGTCATTTTGATGAACAAAGATCTTAGGTTGGGAAATGTATAAAGTTGGCCATATTGTCGGTATCAGCCGGACAGCGAGGTATTCTATCCTCTTTTCGCTAGCACTAGACCAGGGAGATTGTTTTGCTGAGGTGCAGTGTCACACCTACCATCAGCTCTCCACTTTACCGCACAGAACAGCTCACCCAATCTGTGCTACTCATGCGCTGAGTGGACAGGGACAGGTATCGAACCAGGTATCTACCAATTCCTTGGCGGATGCTCTACCAACTGAGCTAAAAACGGTCACTGTATAATCTATAAACACCCCCATTACCCAGCTAGGGATTAAATAGCTTCGTCCAGGATTTGAATTTGGGTCGACGAGTTCAAATCCTGGACGAAGCTACAGTTCACATAACGTTAATACCCTTGGGAAAGGCATGAATCCAACTACTCTCCCCCAGCTATGGGTAAATAGTAGGACAGACTGGGTTCTTTAATCTTGGTTAGGTAACCACTCTAGGAGAAAGAAAACTCTGAATTCAAACCTGTTAAACTCCGCTTGAGGTGGTCACTACTTGAATTGGGTCAGTCTTAATTAGTTATCTATTTCACTAATTTAAAAAAATATTAGCACTACTGTTCTTCTGGAAGGATAGCTTTGTTATTAAAGATCACACGAAGTTTGAAATGTCATCAAACAAAGAAACCAAACTAACAGTCCATTTTTAACAACGATAACCGTTACGCGAGGAGCATCTCCACACATAAATTGCGGTATCAGCCTGTCAGTGTCTGTGTTGCTATAATAGCGATTCAACTGGTGTTAATGAACTGATTTATTATGTCTTTGTTCTTGCGCCGATTCAAATGAAAAAGCCCGGATGCATATTGTAGAAAAAGGATTTGTGAATCGAATGTAGGATTTTACAGATGAAGGAACCTGACTGTTTTTTACGCTTTGGTGAGTCGTCTTTTTAAGAGCCGATTATCTCTCGAGTTGAAAAAAACATTTTTTTATATGTCACTTGATAGGATCCCAGGGTCAGTTCAGCATACGGGATTCTGATTGGTTAAAAAAGAAGGTTAGTTTGTGCTGATTTGTGGTTGGCTCGGTGAGAGGGACTTTTATTCTTTTTATAAAACGTGCAAAAAAAAAAAAAACAAAAGAAAGAAAAAAAAACAAAAAACGAAAAAATACAAAAAAAGAAAAAAAAGAAAACAAACATTATGATGTTCGAGGATTAATCTCGAACCAAAGTTAAAAAGAAATTCCCATATTGGTCTATCTTTTGAAAATTGGATTACTAAAAACTTATAGGTTTTATCGTAACTAACAGGACCTGTGGATATACCACAGTATGATAATTTAATTATTACAACGTTTGATTTGTTTACTAAGAGCTATTGCTAAATAGTTCAGTATGTAAAAAGTATAACGATCTTGATTTAAGCCTCTCTCACTCTTTTCTTTTTCTTTCGTTCTTTTCATCTTTTCATTATGTTTAAAACAGATTAGCGTTATCACTTCCGCGCACTCCTATCTTTCTGTACTTTCTTTCTTTCTTTCTTTCCCACTTTGTCATCTTGTCTCTTTCTCTATCTACCGTTCTGTATCTATCACTGTATTTTTGTCTCCTTCCCTCTCTCTCTCTCTCTCTCTCTCTCTCTCTCTCTCTCTCTCTCTCTCTCTCACTCTCTCTGTATCTGTCTCTGTCTTTTTGTCGCCTTCTCTTTGTCTCTCTCTCTGTCACTCACACACACTCTCTCTCTATTTGTTTCTTTCTCTTTGTCTATTTGTCGGTATGTCTCTCTGTGTGTCTCTTTCTCTCTGTCTCTCTCCGTCTATCTCTCTGTCTCCCTCTATCTACCTGTCTCACCCCATCTCTCTCTCTACCCCGTTCTCTCTGTCTCTTCCTCTCTATCATTTCATCGTATCTCAGTCTACTTTGTGATTTCTCTCTCTCTCCCTCTCCCTCTCTCTCCTTGTTTTCTCTCTTTATGTCCTTGTCTAACCGTCTCTGTTTCTCTATTTTCCCATTCATTCTAAATTGCCTTTCCCATCGTATATTCATTAAAAAACAACTTACCAGATTTCTTTTTATTATACTCCAAATATTTTCAATTGAATTTAAATGTCTACTTTGTCCAGGTCAGCAAATTACTTGTAATGAATTTTCAGACAAACATTTTTGTCTACTTAGCAGAATGTGCAGGTGCGTCATCATGCTGAAAGAAAAAAAAAGATATTGATTCAATTTATTGAAGAGAAGAGTTCAGCAATTGTTGGTTGTAGTCATTTCTTAAGAATATTCATATTAACTAGCAACACCTGTGGATATACCACAGTATGATAATTTAATTATTACAATATTTGATTTGTTTACTTAAAAGCTAGTGCTAAATAGTTCAATATGTAAAATGTATGATAATCCTGATTTAACTCTTTCTCACTCTTTTTTCTTTTTCCCTTCTTTTCATCTTTTCATTATGTTCAATTTAAACAGATTAGCGTTATCGCTTCCGCGCACGATTGTCCCCTTTCTCTATTTTTCCCCTACTTTTTTTCTTTCTTAATATATTTTTTTCTGTGCAGCATGTCCTTTTTCTCCTTTTTGTTTCTATGCAATAAAAACGGAATGGTCCATTATTCAGCTGAGGTGACGACACTCATAAGAAATAAGAATTCGGTGGATAAGCAACACCGGATAATCAGAATTTACATTTATGCATTTCAGCTTGGGCTTCGTTTAACTCTCTTTCACTTTTTTCTTTCTTTCTTTACTTCTTTTCGACTTTTTATTATATTCGTTTGAAACAGATTAGCGCTATCGCTTCTGCGTACACAACCCCTTCTCTCTATCTTCCCCTAATTTCTTTTTTTCTTTCTTATTATGTTTTTTCTGTGTAGCACGTCCTTTCTTTCTTTATAATGAAAATTGTCCTTGGTTTAGTTGAGGTGAAAAAACTCATGAAAAATAAGAATTTAGCGAATAAGCAACACTGGATTTACATTTTTGCATTTAATCTTGGACGACTTGGACAATCGGATTTTTAATTAAAGGGTATTGCAAGATGATAATGGTCGTACAATTAAGGAACAAGAGTATTAATATATTGATACTTTAGCATTGAAATGCGTGTCACATCGAATTAGTTCACCAACCCCGGAAGACGAGAAAGCTCCCCACATAAATATTCCACCATTTCAATGTTTTCCGACATTTTGACAATAGATTTCCACCTGATCTAATGCAACGTTACGTGGCATCACAAGAAAGGCCAAAATCTTTGCTCATCTGACCATATTATATTCTGAAACCACTTTGTATGCTAATCATAATAATCTCCGCCCTGTCGGTGAAGCGTTAAAATGCACCAACTGCACCTCTGCAGAGGGGTAAGACTCCCCCAATGGGGCCACCTGTTGACCGTGGGTGGCGACCCGTGATGCTTAAGGACAGAATCCAAGTGGTTTACATGCACTATTCCACTTTAGTCTTTACTTGGGCTAGACGGGCGGTCGGAGAGGCCCCCTCCAATCAATCGGCTGGTCACGTCAAGCCCTAACCTCCTATATGATTGCCCCAGCCCTATTACTCTGATGGCAAGCTCCAACCCTTTTTATCATATGGATGCTAGAAGACTGTGGCTGAAGGTCTTCGTGTCCTGGGTATGATTTTAAACCTCTATCTGATGGTCAGTTTCCAGTTTTGGATGTTTGGGGAATGTGGAGAATCCCTTCATCACCATTACTCCCAACTCCACTCTGACCCGGAGTAGTAGTACTTGTCAGGGTTCCATCTATGGGTTAAATAGAAAACATGAGTTTATAAACAAAATTGATTATTCATTAAGAATTGATTTATTTCAAAACTTTATCGGCATTAAATGACCCACTGAGGTTGATATGCCGTAAAACAAACCAAAACAAATCAATCTTAATTGTCTGCTGCAATGCAAAATACAATCTATTCTTGTCATTCTTTTTTTTTTTTAACTAGCAGGACCTGTGAATATGCCACAGTATGATAATTTAATTATTACAACATTTATATATATGTTATTTAATCATAACAACATTTGATATGTTAAGAGCTATTGCTAAATAGTTCAATACTAGCAGGACCTGTTGATATAACACAGTATGATAATTTAATTATTACAACATTTGATATGTTTACTTAAGAGCTATTGCTAAATAGTTCAATATGCAAAAAATACAATAATCTTAATCTAACCCCCTTTCACTTTTTTCTTTCTTTCCTTCTTTACGAGTTTTTATTATATTCGATTGAAACAGATTAGTGTTATCGCTTCTGCGCACGCACCCCTTTTCTCTATCTTCCCCTAATCTCTCTCTCTCTCTCTCTCTCTCTCTCTCTTTCTTTCTTTCTTTCTTTCTTTCTTATCATATTTATTCTGTGTAGCATGTTCTTTTTTTTTACTATCGCTACGAATCTTTTAAAACTTTGCCGGCATTAAATGACCCACCGTGGTTGATATGCCGTAAAAAAAAAACTATATGCAAATTGTTTGTATTAGACAGTATTACTTGATAGCATAAAACTTAGTTGGCGAGGACCGGTATCGAACCCGGAATCTTTCGATTCCTAGGCGAATGTTCTATCGACTGAGCGCTGTCTTCTTATAAGAAAATATAAATAAATGGAATATTATTTTTTAAGCGCACAATTTTTGTGGCGGGATTTAAAAACATAATCCATCTTTGAATTTTGTATTAGAATAAAAATCCTTCTGCACAAATACAACCCACACATTGCGCATGCGTATTCTTTCTTTCTTTCTTTCTTTCTTTCTTTCTTTTTTCATTCTTTTCTTTCTTTCTTTTCCCTTTTTTCTTTTTTCTTTCTTTCTTTATTCCTTTCTTTCTTTTCCTCTTTCTTTCTTTTCCCCCTTTCTTTCTTTCTTTTTTTCTTCATTCTTTCTTTCGTTCTTTTTCTTCTTTTCTTTCTTCCTTTTTTTTCAATTTCTTTCTTCCTTTTTTTCTCACTTTCTTTTTTTCTCTCTTTTTCTTCTTCTATTTCTTCCATTTCTTTTTTTTCTTTCTTTCTTTCTTTTTCTTTCTTTCTTTCTTACTTTTTTTCTCACTTTCTTTTTTCCTCTTTTTCTTCTATATCTTCCATTTCATTTTTTTTTCTTTCTTTCTTTCTTTTTCTCCCTTTCTTTCCTTCTTTCTTTCTTACTTTTTCCCTTTCTTTCTTTCTTTCTTTCTTTCTTTCCTTAGCTTTTCTTCATTCTTCCTTCTTTTTCTTTTCTTCATTTTTCTTTTCTTTCTTCCTTTTAATTTCTTTATTTTTCGTTTTTCTTCTCTCTCTTCTTTTTCTGTTTTTTCTTATATCCACCTTTCTTTTATTTATTCTACCTCATTTTTCATTTTTTTTTTACTTTCCGTTTTTCTTTATTTTTCTTCCATATCTCTTTCCGATATTTTTCTTTTTACTTTCAATCTTTCATTCTTTTTTTCTTTCTTTTTTCTTTTTTCTTTCTTTCTTTCTTGTTCGTTAAAAGAAATCCCAATATTCATTCAAGAATTCATTTTTATTTTTTTCTACACAAACGCTTTCCCTTTCATACCCGAATGTCAAATTTGATTACAATTAAGTACATTTAAAAAACCAAAACCAAAAAAAACCAAACCACTTTAATACTCGGACGCACCCACCCATGAGATCACCAATATACATGGCTGATATTTCCTGTCTGGTGACCCCCACCACCTCGACCTTTTTAGAAAGAATTGCATCCTGCTTGGATGTGTGACCTATTATTATCTATTTCACTCCACAAGGTTCCAAAAACAAATTTCCCATCATTTTCACCAACAACTCTTCCTATTGCACTACCAATTGCTTGGTGACAAGGGTCGACCATTTTACATCCTACATTGTCCCTTCTGGGCGCCTCCCATGGTGCCAGCCTTAGCAACCTTGGGTGCTCTAATCTTATTATAATGGAGATTGTGTGTTTGTAACCGAAACCATATTACTACTCATTCTCCACGGTTTTATTTTTATTTAAACCTCAATTATTAATAAAATCGTTTTACATTATTAATTCTGTTTACCATATCTACATACTAGATATTTACCACGTACCCTACGTGTACTGGTTAGGCACAAGGCCCTATTAATGTGGGGCCACCCACAAGCCGTGACTCATGGGTGGCAAGCGCAAGGTAGCATTGCCCTACAAGTGGGGCACCTTAGGCACTGGGCAATAAACCTAGCCATGCCCCTTTAAATCGGGGGGGCAGGTGTTGCCTAGGGGCATAGCCCCCTGGGATCAACGATGTTAGCTTGATACAGGGCTGAAGCCACTGGACCCCCCGGTCGAAACCTGAGTTCGAGGTATTTGCCGCTCATCCCACTTATGAGGGCTGGACACAAGGTTTCATTTTTATGTGGGCGCATAAAAATTGCGTCGATACCCTCGGCATTCCCCCTCAAGGGGGACGCCTCAGGTGCTGGGCAATAAACCCAGCCTTGCCCCTTTAAGTCAAGGGTGCAGGTATTGTATGGGGGGATAGCCCCCTCGGATCGATGCTATTAACTTATAAGATCCAGCGGCCGAAGCCCACTGGATCCCCGGTCGAAACCGGAAGTCCGATATGTTGGACATATCTACATACCAATAACATGCAATTATATTTATATATACAACATAATACCGGTTTACAGTGTAAACAAGAAGGCTAATTTGCATATTGATATTAAACATTTGATTTTAATAAATATGTGCTTAGTATTATTGATTTCTAATTGTTTGGTTTTATCTTAATGAATATGAGCAAAAATCCCGGGGATATATCTTAAAAGAAATCCATTAACAATACTTGAAAACTGTGTGCAAATTATTAGTATTAGATAGGAATTACCTGCCAATAATAACTAAAACTGCTAACAGTAACTTTCCATCTAACCCCCTCCGATTTTGAATCTTCAACGAACTTCAATTCAAAATTTAACTACACATACATACATAATTTGTAGGCTACCCACACATTATGTAACAATGTTTTCGTAGAGTCAAGGTAGACAGAGTTCTAAATTTGGAGATCTAGAGAGTGTGGAGCATGGAGTTTCGTTGGTTGTTGGTTTAATGTGGCTTTAAGTTTGATCCTGGTTTGTGCTTAAACTCCAAATATACTCGCTTTCTTCCTTCTAGTGGCCTGTCAAGCTGAAAATAAATTTAGGAAAGGAGTGAAAGGAACAAAGATAAGGATAACTTTAGGGTTAGTCTTTTATTCATTGATTCACACTATTTCTTGGAGGGGAGAATTTTTTCCCGAGCAAGTCAATAGGTGTGCACCTGACGAAGTCCTGGTGTAAAAGAGGAAGAAATTCTTCTTTGACACCAGGAATTGTTTTTTTTCAACGCATGCCAAAAGGGCTCTTCCGATATGAGGCCTCCTCGGAGATTGCTACATTTTGTGTCTTTAAAAAAAATGTTTAATTTTGTTTAATTTTGGTTTTATTTATTTTTATTTGTTTTTATTGTATTTTCATTTATCCCCACAGGATTACCCCTTCATTGCCATTACTCCCAGACCCACTCTTACTCGAAGTAGCAGTAGCTGTTATGTTCCCGTTGTAGCGATTATCTGTCCCTGCTCGGATAGAATTGTGTCCAAAAGGGTTATCTTCCCTTGCCGCCAGGGTTCGAATCTAGGTGACACTACTATCTGGGTATTTAAACTAAGCCCGGGAAGCCCTCTAACTCTCTCTTGGTTTGGCATCCACAAAAGATGGATTAGACACGTGGTGTCTCTGTCCATTAAGTTGGGGTATTTACCCCCCCCAACTATCAGTAAGTGACTCTCATATTCTTCAAGAACCCTTTCTTACTTCCAAAGGACTTTCGTCCTATCTGTTTGTATCTTATCACGTATGACATGTTCCACGTGCTCAGACAATAAAGTCTGTATTGTTGTTATGTTGTATTTCTTTTGTTCGGATTTAATTATGTATATATTCATCTACGTTAGAAGGGTTCTCTGAAGCTTCTAACGTATTATAAGAACCAAACATCAACAACTCTTATACCATCTATGGGGTAACTAGATTTTTAAAAATGAGTTTTTAAAAGCGTATTTAAAAAAACCCATAAATCACGACAAGAATGAATAAAACAAAACGTCTTCGGCATAAAATAACTCAAGGGTCGACATGCCATAAAATCCAACCAACCAACCAACCAAACAACCAACCAAGCAGCATGAATTAAGGCATATCTAACTATATCTAAGAATTTATTTAACTACAAAGCTTGTCACTATTAAAGTATTCATTTAACACAATATTCCTTTTGTACATATCTCTAATCCGTCAGCTTTTCAGATAAAAAAAATATTTTACATCCAAAAATAGACAAGTAGCATTCATTTCATTACATGAATTTATGTTAAGCATTTGTAAAAGAGAATTCCATGTAGTTCATATCCTTATTTTTAAGTATGGCACAGAAAGGTGTCATGCATCTAAATATACATAAAAGGATCGTGTCTGTTTTGGTATGTACGTGTCGACTTATAACTCAGAAAAGAGATGTCATTGACCATTAAAATCGCGCATACACTTTAATATGTTTATAATAAGGAAAAGTACAAAATATAATTTTTGATTTTTACTGATTACATAATGTGGTAAAGAATAAAGGGAAAATGTGGACAAAAGAACAAACTCAGGCAAGTAGATGTAGGAGATATATTTCGCTGTGCCTTGAGCACGGCTTCTTCAGTCTTTATTTGAACATTTCCCTCACCAGCCATGAAAAGTTTTCTTCTGAGCAATCAAATCCTCTCAAACGCTACCCCATCCACCTGACTTCATCACCAAATTCACCCTTCACCCGTTCACTTTCCCTTCTATAAAAACACATGTATGATGCTCAAATGTTCAAATAAAGACTGAAGAAGCCGTGCTCAAGGCACAGCGAAATATATCTCCTACATCTACTTGTCTGAGTTTGTTGTTTTGTCCACATTTTCCCCTCTATTCTTTAACACATTCTGTCGGATTTACTCCAATCCTCATATCATGATTACATAATATAAGTTGATAATTAAATACCAATTTATTGCTGGAACTTTTCAAAGTTCTCCATAAGTAAATACAAGTATACCCATGGCCAACAGGTAATTTTATGTAAATATTATGTAAATAAGTAAATATTACGTAATATTCACCTAAAATTTAATAAATTATAGTAAGTAATTTAAATATTACTTATATAATATTATGGCTTCATTGGGGGATTTTAAATATAATGTAAATATAGTTCTAAATGCATAAATATAATTCTAATATTTATAATGTAAATATAATTCTATATTGTAAATATAATTCTATATAATGTAAATAAGTAAATATCATGTAAATATTACGGCTCCATTGGGGGATTTACTCCTCTGCAGAGATGCAGTCAGTGTATTCTGCAGCCCCAGCCAGCAGAGCGATAAATATTGGGAGAGGGGAACAAAATTTATAATTTGGCTTTAAGTTATCAAAGGCCGCCAACATGGTCAGTGGCAAGTACATTTAAAATTGCCATTACTTTTAGATTGTAAGAAAACATTAATGCTTTGAAATAATAGAGAACCGTCTGTATTAAAAATAAAAGAACTTTTCATTTTTTTTATGTCTACTAAGGTAAGTATAGATTCAGCTGTAAAATAAAAAAAAAAACAAACATATTGTGGCCAACAGACAAAATCAATAAAGTCCGACGAGTATAACAAAGAAAATAAAAATTGATAATTCATTATTAGCATTTATGAAAATTATATATATATATATATATATATATATATATATATATATATATATATATATATATATATATATATATATCTTCATATATATATATATATATATATATATATATATATATATATATATATATATAATCTTCATATATATATATATATATATATATATATATATATATATATATATATATATATATATATATATATTGGAGGATATGTGCTTAATTGAAGTCGTACCTAATTTTGAAAATTAATCAGTTAATAATTAATGAATTTTAGGCGGGCATATATGTTCAAATGTAAGGCTAAACGAATCGAGAAAATGTCAATCCCTGAATGTACATTTCGGCCTATTAGGTCTCATCAGCAAATAGGTCGAAATGTACATTCAGGGATTGACATTTTCTTGATTCGTTTAGCCTTACATTTGAACATATATGCCCGCCTAAAATTCATTAATTATTAACTAATTAATTTTCAAAATTAGGTACGACTTCAATTAAGCACATATCCTCCAAAATTGTCGGCTTAAAGCCATATAAAAATAAACACATTTGTTTGTTTACTATACTTAACCTCATATATATATATATATATATATATATATATATATATATATATATATATAACCAAACTTGTTGGTAAATCCTCGCGGTGAGAAAAAAACAGCAAATAGTTTTGATTGTAAAAAATATACTACAAAACATCACCCGGGGGAGAAAATCTTTTGGAAAAAAAAAGAAAAGACTAAGATAATCGTACCAACCAAAATAATCTATTGGTACAATATTTGCCCAAAAGAAAAAAAACAGTTTATATATATATATATATATATATATATATATATATATATATATATATATATATATATAATTCATACAAACCGCCAGGAAACCAAAGCTAATAAGTAAAAAGTGCTCAAAACCTAAGTAGAGCAAATAATAAAGATAAATCTAATGAGTAAGATAAACCTACTAAAAGTTTCGCTTAATGCTCTTTCAGGGCTAAGAGAAAGTTTAGAGGAAGCAGGGTGGAGGCTAGGAGCTAGATGGGCAAAGGGGTAGGTCGAGGGAGGAGGGTAAAGTTCCTAGCTACCCTGCTTCATCCGTTTCTCCCCCCCCCACAAGGAATAAAATTCTCCCCTACTCCACCACAAAACTGACCCAGTGACCTAATGTCACTCAACTCTCCTCCTCCCTATCTTCCTTGGCATCAAACACTCCACTACTATGAACTTTACCCCTCCTCCCTCGACCTACCCTTTGCCCATCTAGCCCCTAGCCTCCACCTGCTTGCTGTAACTTTCCTTACACTTCATTCATGTTATCCTCATCCCTTATTTTCGCCCTAACTTCCCTACCTTCATTTCCGCTACTAACTCACTCCCTCATCAAAATCACATGTACGTAATTTTTGCTTTGATAAAAGTCATTTGACTGAGGATATCCTTATGAATAGGACGAAATATTTCAACACTTGTTTTGAGTTATTATTTTTTTGTTCACTATCCTTTTACCTACCTCATATATATATATATATATATATATATATATAATATATATATATATATATATATATATATAAGGACCTATATGAGTCAGGCACTATCTACCTAGGTTTCATTTATAATCATGCTCTACTTAATGTATTTAGCGCTTTTTACATATAAAACTTAGAAAACTGCCCCAGTGTTGTTTTTTTTTGCCCAATACATACGATACTGATGATTAATTTCAGAAAGTACGGATGTTTTTTTGAATTACCTATATATATATATATATATATATATATATATATATATATATATATAAAATATAAAGGTATTACATATCTATTTATTTTGATGGCAATAGAACAGTCACAACTTAGGTTTCATACATGCAAAATCGCACTCTCCTAATACTACTGCAAATTTGGTGGCGCACCATTTCAGTGAAAGCTGGAAGCGGTGACTATCCAAGGCTATAGTTTTATATATATATATATATATATATATTATATATATATATATGTGTGTGTGGTGTGGTGTGTGTGTGTGTGTGTGTGTGTGTGTGTGAGTAAAATCCCCCCCATTCCACTCCATGACCCCACAAAACTATCAACACGAAAACAATCCTACTACTAGCCTACACATCGAGAGTAGGCACCAGCATCTGACCACCACCTCTCCAATCACGACCGCAAGACTCTTGTCAGTATGAGAACGGTAGCCTTCAATACAAGAATTCAGCCCGTGTCCTGAAGAAGGTCTCATA
>CM042156.1:60472584-60530084 GCA_023376005.1 Doryteuthis pealeii
AATGATATTTTGCTTTGTGTTTAGAGCGAAGATTTGAGGTATGAGCGAGCTTCAGATAAGCTTATGTTTATAAGTTCACTAAAAACATTTAAGTTCAAATTTATGGCACCAAAAAAAATATCATGCATAAAAAGTACACTTTAAAACATATTACATTCTATTTTAATATGTTTTTATACAATACGGTGCTATTTTTCTTATTTGTAAAAATGCAACAAAAAATTAGGGTATTTTGGAGGGGGGGGTGAGAGTGGATTAATTATAGTTCAGTTTATTTCAATGGGGAAAATGTACTGCACCGTCCCTGGTAAGGCTGTTTGCTACTCCACCTAGCGCACAAAGGAAGAACTGTGGAAAGCAAGGAATGTAATCTCTAAAAAAATCTATTTCTTGATCAGCAATTTGAAATTCTATACACTTACCCACCGGCAAAATTCACCGTAGGCAATTTGTAGTGTGTTTGCTTGTCTAAATTTAAAGCAAAATCTAAATTAAATACAACTTTTTTCAAACACATACATGGTGTGGGCTGAACTTGCACAAAGGTGTCAAAATTAGGGTGACCCAGAAAAAACAGAATCCAAATTATTTATCTATTTTCCCATTAAACTAACCCTAAACCCCAACCCCAACGCTAACCCTAACCCCTAAGCCTAAGCCTAACCCTAATCCTAACCCTAAACCCCTAGTTAAAATTAACAGTTTTATTACAAAATTTGTGGGTTTTGTTTTTTCTGGGTCACCGGTATACAGGGTGACCCAGAAAAAACAGAACCCAAATTATTTATTCCTTTTCCCTTTAAACTAACCCTAAAGCCCAACCCTAACCCTAATCCTAACCCTAACCCTAACCCTAATCCTAACCCTAGTTAAAATTAACCCTAATCCTAACCCATAGTTAAAATTAACAGTTTTATTACAAAATTTGTGTTTCGTTTTTTTCTGGGTCACCCTAATTTTGACACCTTTGTGCAAGTTTAGCTCCATTTCTATCTTGGTAAATACAGCTTTAAAATTGGTACTTTTTTGACACACCTTGTATTCAAAAAAATTAACGTTCCATTCATTCTTCATTTCTGCCTCGGTAAATACAGCTTCAATCTCGATACTTTTTCGACACACCTTGTATATCAATATTCTTGTTACTTAATCCTCCGACCGTTACCATCTCTCAACTCGCTCTGATTAAAAATGAGACCGTCCAAATCGTACAAGATGAAATGCAAAAATGTAAATCCTGAATATCTGGTGTCGATTTTTCGCCGAATTCTTATTTCTTGAGTGTCGTCACCTCAGCTAATAAATGGACCATTTTATCATATAAAAAAGAAAGGGAAAAAAAGGAAATCTACACAGAAAAATACAATAAGAAAGAAAGAAAGAGAGTAGGAGAAATATATTGAGAGGGTGTGAGCGCGCGGAAACGATAACACTAATCGAACTTAATGAAAAGATGAAAAGAAGGAGAGAGAGAGAGAGAGAGAGAGAGAGAGAGAGAGAGTTAAATCAAGATTCTTATACTTTTTACATATTGAACTATATTGCAATAGCTCTTAAGTAAACATATCAAATGTTGTAATAATTAAATTATCATACTGTGGTATAAGCACAGGTCCTTGGAGGCGCGTGGTCTAATGATTAGAATCGTAGGAAATGGACTCGTCGACTCGAGTTCAATTCCTGGACTAGAAGCTGTTTGAATTTCACATGACGCTAAAACTCTTGGGTAAGGTATGAATCCAATCCTCCCTCCAGCTATGGGTAAATAGCAATGTAGACTGGGCTCTTTAACCATGGCTAGGTAACCGGTCTAGGAGAAGGAAAACGCTGAATTCAAACCTGTTAAACTCCGCTTAAGAAATTGACCTTGTGCCGCATCCTGCTCGTGCGGAGGGGTTGGTTAATATATATAAGCACAGGTCCTGCTAGTGTTTATATAACTTTTGAAAAGAAACATGGCACAAATAAGAAAACATTTTTTTGTCCGTTTGGATTGCAAATTTGGTTCGTTAATGCTCGAATGAGAGCGAGAATTGTTGAAGTGTTCAAATGTCTGTTTTAAGAGTGGCTGACATGCGTGCGTCCAACTGTGCGTCTGTTGAGCGGTAATTGGTCGATAAGTAGAAAGTTCAAGTTGCTGATTGCTTACTTTAATGGCGAAAGGTGATTGGATGAGAGAGAGAGAGAGAGAGAGAGAGGGAGAGAGAGAGAGAGAGAGAGGGGGGAGGTATAACCAAATAGAGAGAGAGAGAGAGGGAGAGAGAGAAAAGAGCTAAAGAACGAAAGGAAGATAGATAACTAAATACGCACACACACACACACACAGAGAGAGAGAGAGAGAGAGAGAGAGAGAGAGAGAGAGAGAGAGAGAGAGAGAGAGAGAGAGAGAGAGAATCAACTAGAGAAATTAAATAGAAAGTGATAGACAAATATATATATATATATATATATATATATATATATAAAGAGAGAGAGAGAGAGAGAGAGAAACAGAGAGGAAGAGATAAGAAAGAAAGAACAAGATAATCAAATAGAAAGAAAGAAAGAAAGAAAAGGAGAGAGCGAAAGAAAGATAGATAACCAAATACAGACCGAGGGTAGAGAGAGAGAGAGAGAGAGAAGAGAGAGAGAGAAAGAGAAAGAGAGAGAGAGAGAGAGAGAGAAAGGGGGGGGCAAAAGAAAACTAAAGAAAGAGAAGTAGTGGAACTAACAACTAAAGAGAGTAAGGGGCTAAAGAAAGACAAAGAGAGAAAGAAATAACTTAAGAGGTAGAAACAGAAACAGGAAGAGGCAGATAGAAGAGAGAGAGAGAGAGAGAGAGAGAGAGAGAGAGAGAGAGAGAGAGAGAGAGAACTAAAGAGAGAGAGAAAGAGAGAGAGAGAGAGAAAGATAGAACTAGAGAGAAGAGGGGGAGAGAGAGAAAGAAAGATAGAACTAGAGAGAGAGAGAGGGAGAGAGAGAGAGAAAGATAGAACTAGAGAGAGAGAGGGGGTAGAGAGAGTGAGGGGGGAGTAGGGAGCATTGTCGATTGGCTGCTAACGAGTCTGGATACCTCCCCCACCACTGTGTCCACAGACTTTGATTCACCTTTTTCTCTTTCTTATTTATCTCAAATGCCCGACTCTGCTGGATTTGTGATTGGTTCTTTAATCACTTTAAGTCTCGCGAGACTTTGCTCTTTACTAAGTCCGCGCAATCAGTAGCAGCCATAGAGATATTGTAAAAATCGGCCCCTGAAAGTTCTACAGTGCTGCGAAATGTGAAGTTTCAGTGGCGTAGTCATTACTCTCAGGTCAACTTTATTAGAGTTCGATCTATGGGTGAATAGAGATAATGTTTGAGAAAATGTCTAAAATGCTTTTTAAATTCTAATCCTTCTTAATCATTGATATTGCAATTAAGTATGAAATGTTTACATGTTTAAAATGATTGTGAAATTCATTAATACATTGGCTCTTAAAACATTGATATTGCAACTAAGTGTAATGATAAACGAACATAAGGATAAGCTTAAGAAAGCTTTATTCTACTTAGAATAATGTTACAGTTTACTGAGAGCTTATATACTCTTAGAAACACCAATGAGTTCCAAAGGGGATGTAATAATAAAATAGGGGCAATAACTCTCAATTACTTATTACACTAAGTATAAAGTGTTTATCTATTTAAAATGATTGTGAACTTTATCAATACATTGGCTCTTAAAACATTGATATTGTAATTAAGTATGAAATGTTTACATGTTTAAAATGATTGTGAACTTAAATACGAGGGTGAGTAAAAACGTAATGCCATTTTGTTTAGGACAGGTATAGTTAACACTATAAGTAAGTAAAGTCGTCGGGGCGGCCTAAAGTCGGTATCAGCCAGTCAGCGAGGGAGTCTATCCCCTTTTCAATAGCGCTAGACCAAGGAGATTGTCTTTTAGCATCTGAGGTGGAGCGCCACACCTACCATCAGCTCCTTACTTTACCGCACAGATCCCTGTGCTACTCATACGCTGAGTTGGCGGGGACCGGTATCGAACTAGGAACCTTGTGGTTTCTAGCCGAATGCTCTACCTACTGAGCTAACCCGGCCTCCCACTATAGGAACATGTATTACATCAAAATGAAGCTGGTCCTCTGTGGATCATATCCCTACTCCTCCACATAGTCATCTTTTCTCTCAATAGCAGTGTTCCACCTTCGAATGAGAGCATGTATGCCTGCCCCGTAAAATTCTGATGACTGTTCTTTGAGCCACTTCTTCACTACAGATTTCACTTTCTTGTCACTGGAATAATGTTTGCCTAATGTATCGGCTGAATAGATGATAGTGATTATTCCAGTAACTATGTGGAGAAGTAGGGATGTGATCCACAGAGGATAAAGTTCATTTTGATGTTTGATACGTTCCTGTCTTGGTAATTATAACTATCCTAAACAAAATGGCATTACTTTTTTTACTAACCCTCGTAATACATTGCCTCTTAAAACATTGGTATTACAACTAAGTATGAAATGTTTACCTGTTTAAAACGAATGTGTACTTTATTAATATATTGGCTCTTAAACAATAGATATTATAACTAAGTATGAAATGTTTAACTGTTTAAAACGAATGTGTACTTTATTAATATATTGGCTCTTAAACAATAGATATTATAACTAAAAATGATTGTGAACTTTATCAATATATTGGCTCTTAAAACATTGATAATCCAACTAAGTATGAATTGTTTACCTGTTTAAGATATTGTGAACTTTATTAATATACTAGCAGTGGCTACCCAGCGTCACCAGGATAAAGGGATTTTTTTTTAAAATTAGGTGTCGCAGGGTCAATTATTACTGAATCGCGAATCGGTTCCTCGCTGGATGCCCCATAAAGATTCCCACGTAAAAATACTTTGTGTTAATCTGACCTGGTGGTAGTGAACGTGTATTTATATTTACTTTTTCGCTAATTGTTTTATTTTCGTATTACCCCCCCCCCCAGACATACATTCATACATGCATACGTACAACTGCCCTTTATTTATGTATAGATTAGCTCCCAAAACATTGGTATTACAATTTGTAACAATAATTAATTGAAAATATATGATTTTTTTGAAAATTATTATTTTATTCCTTGCGAGTTTTCATTATCAGTTTTAACTGAAATCTATGTGACAGCAAGTCTCCCCAAGTCTCCAGGACTCTTCGGAGTATTCCAGCCGATCTTAACAATGCTGTTGTCTGGATGGTCTCGATTCTTCCTCTGATTTCCAATTTCTCTAATCTGTTTTCTAAACTTTTGGGGAAGTTCCAAGTGCACCAACTACAATTGATATAAATTTTACCGTCATATTTCACATTTTTTTTCAATTCTCTAGCAAGGTCCAACTAATTGTCTATATTTTCGTTTTCTTTTATCTTCACCCTGTGATCTGCTGGGACTGCTAAATCTACCAGTTGAAAAGTTCTTTTTTTTTGTTAATCAATTCTCGGTCTGGTCTTCTGGCTGGGATAAAGTGATTTGGAATTGGAAGTTCACCATTAGATGCAGTTTAACTTCATACCCAGGACACACTCTGGAATATCTCATTTTTTGCTTTAACTGAAACCATATAATTGCTTGCCAAGAAAAAGAAAAACCATAAAATACTGAGTTCAGCATAAAATAACTCAACAAGGGTTGCTATGACATAAAATCAACCAACCATAATTCAGTGTTCCGTAATGTATTAAGAAACTGTTGATATGATTCGACCATTTCCGTGTTTTTCCTTTTTTCCTTTTTTTGTTGTCAATATATCACGTTGCCTTAAAGCTATTTAGAATTCACATTGATAAACTTGATACATCTCAACCGAATTGTCAGTGAACCTAATGCACTCTAAGCACTCAAAGTCAACTGGTAATTCTTTTTTTTTGGGGGGGGGGGAGAAAGAGAGAGTGAGAGGGGATGAGAGAAATACGTAACCAAATAGAGAGAAAGAGAGGGCGAGAGAAAGAACGAAACGAAAGAGAATGATAACCATATATATATATATATATATATATATATATATATATATATATATAGAGAGAGAGAGAGAGAGAGAGAGAGAGAGAGAGAGAGCATGTGTGTGTGTGTGTGTGTGTGTGTGTGTGTGAGAGAGAGAGAGAGAGAGAGAGAGAGTGTGTGTGAGAGAGATAACCAAATAGAGAGAAAGAGAGGGAGAAAGAGTGCCAGAGTAAAAACGAAGCGAAAGAAAGAGATAACCAAATAGTGAGAGAGAGGGGGAGGGGGGAGAAAGATGGAGGGGGAGGGTCATTGAAGTATATTAGAACAAAGTTGTTTTAAAATTTCCTTAAGTGCTGAGGTATCAGTCAATGTAGAGAACTTATTCTTTTTTTAGGTTAAGATTTATGGAATCATCTCCTTTTACACAAGAGTATCAAGTATTTATTTGATGTGTTGGGATTAAAATAAAATAAAATAAATAAAATAAAATAAGAAAATAGAAAATAAAAATCTCCCACGAGCCCTCAGATAGGAACATCCCTCTGGGCATGCTCTGAGAAAAGGACCCACTTCCTACCGCCAACAACATCCCTCGGCCATTCCAACTCAGGCCTAGACTGGGATCAGGTGCTACGACTACGAAGTAATTTCCTCTCCACGATATATCTATGAACGTAGAATAAAAGTCTGAAACCTAAAAATGCCTTTTGTCTTTGTCCCTTCTTTTTTCTCCTTTCCTTTAATTCCTTTTCCGCCTGACAACCCATAAAAAGGAAGAACCACGTATAATAGGGTTTGGTTTGGTTTGGTTTGGTTTACGGTATATCAACCTCAGTGGGTCATTTAATGCCAATAAAGTTTTGAAATAATTTCGTCCTTAAATGGATAATCAATTTTTTTATAAACACATTTTCTATTTAACCCATAGATGGGACCCTAACAGGTACTACCACTCCGGGTCAGAGTGGACCAGGGAGCAATGGTGATGAAGGGGTGCTCCACATTCCCCAGACCTCCAGAACTGGAACCTCACCATCAGATAGAGTTTAACGTCATTCCCAGGACATGTAAACCCTCAGCCACAGCATTCTAGCATCCATATGATAAAAAGGGTTGGGGCTTGCAATAGGGTTGGGGCAATCATATAAGTGACCAGCTGATTGATCGGAGGAGGCCTCTCTGAACACCTGTTTAGCCCAAGAAAGGGCCAAAGTGGAGTATTGCAAGTCATGGACTACTCATCCTTAAGTATCACGGGTCGCCACCCACGATCAACAGGGAACCCTATTGGAGGTGTCTTACCCCTCTGCAGAGGTGCAGTTGGTGCATTCTAACGCCTCAGTCGACAGGGCGGTATAATGGGGCATAAAGGAAACAACCTACAAACACGCGCCCAAAATGACCAACGACCTTAAACCCACATAAAACCACAACTACCTTTATCCTATAATTTAATGTTGTTGTTGACACACTTCTGTCTACTAAAGACGATGGCGTAGTGTCCACTTAAAAAATCTAATGTAAACAAATATGAAATAAAACCTTTTGCCAAATATGTATTATCGAAATGATAACAGGGATATTTTATTGCCTGCACAAACTTAATAGAATTGTTGACATTTTGTTGTAACCTAACAAAGGGTACTAAATGAGAAATAACCAAACGGAGGTTTGAAATGAAATAGAATCTTTATAACATTAACAAAATACAATACTCGCGACCAGCGTGAAAAAGGTAAACTACTGCTAGTATTAAAAGACTATTCAGTCAGCATGATACTCCCGTATTTATGAGGATTGGGACATACCCATTAATGTCTACCAGGTAGGGTATATAACACATTTAAAAACCCAATTCATTTATACTCCTCACATTGTGACCTGCTGACATTTAAACCCAATTCATTTATACTCCTCAATTGTGACCTGCTGACATTTAAACCCAATTCATTTATACTCCTCAATGTGACCTGCTGACTTTTAAACCCAATTCATTTAAATACCATTTATACTCCTCAATTGTGACCTATTCAAACCCAATTCATTATACTCCTCAATTGTGACCTGCTGACATTTAAACCCAATTCATTTATACTCCTCAATTGTGACCTGCTGACATTTAAACCCAATTCATTTATACTCCTCAATTGTGACCTGCTGACATTTAAACCCAATTCATTTATACTCCTCAATTGTGACCTGCTGGACATTTACCCAATTCATTTATACTCCTCAATTGTGACCTGCTGACATTCAAACCCAATTCATTTATACTCCTCAATTGTGACCTGCTGACATTTAAACCCAATTCATTTATACTCCTCAATTGTGACCTGCTGACATTTAAACCCAATTCATTTATACTCCTCAATTGTGACCCTGCTGACATTTAAAACCCAATTCATTTATACTCCTCAATTGTGACCTGCTGATATTTAAACCCAATTCATTTATACTCCTCAATTGTGACCGGCTGACATTTAAACCAATTCATTTATACTCCTCAATTGTGACCTGCTGACATTTAAACCCAATTCATTTATACTCCTCAATTGTGACCTGCTGACATTTAAACCCAATTCATTTATACTCCTCAATTGTGACCTGCTGACATTTAATACTCCTCAATTGTGACCTGCTGACATTTAAACCCAATTCATTTATACTCCTCAATTGACCTGCTGACATTTAAAACCCAATTCATTTATACTCCTCAATTGTGACCTGCTGACATTTAAACCCAATTCATTTATACTCCTCAATTGTGACATGTGACCTGCTGACATTTAAACCCAATTCATTTATACTCCTCAATCGTGACCTGCTGACATTTAAATCCAATTCATTTATACTCCTCAATTGTGACCTGCTGACATTTAAACCCAATTTATTTATACTCCTCAATCGTGGCCGGCTGACATTTAAAACCCAATTCATTTATACTCCTCAATCGTGACCTGCTGACATTTAAACCCAATTCATTTATACTCCTCAATTGTGACCTGCTGACATTTAAACCCAATTCATTTGTACTCCTCACAATAAGCGGTTGTTGATGCTCAATCTCCATTTGTGTTCAAATACAAATGCGATTTTTTTTATCGTTCGTGACAACGACGAATTTGAATCACGTTTACATGGAATGATATTCACGAAAAGATTTTTTTAAAGTCTTTTTTTTCTTTTATTAATGATTTTCTTTTTGCTGTCTGTATCGATGCTCTTGTTTGTTAATGGAACCAACAGAGCGAATCATATGAACAGTTTTATTTTTTCTATCAAGAATTCACCATTATTTCTCCCCGTCTATTATTGTCACGAACACTAGCGTTCTTCACTTTAACAATTTCAAACGAGAAAACAAAAAAATCACATTTATATTTGAATACTCATGGATAGTGCAGGTATGTTAAACATGCAGTCCGCGGGCCGCATGTGGCCCTCAGCAAGCACAAGTACGATCCGCACGCAGACTGCACTCTTATTAATGTCGCTTTTACAGTACCCTAGATTAAAAAAAAAATTTTTCCCAAATTTCCTGGCCGAAAACTGTGGCTTATTTTCCTTAGGGCAATGAGTTAAGAAACAGAATCTGTTATCAACACATTGTCTCATCATTATGCGGAAGGAGGAGGCTAACCCAGTTAATGAAAGGAAGGGAGCCTTTCTTCTTTCCTTCTCCTATCTTACATTCTGCCTTCTGTTTTCAACCAACACATATTGAAATTGACAGGGACACTTGTACGTTTTATTATTTGAACTCGGTCAGTAATATTCTTTTTCCTTTCTTATTATCAAAAATGTATTTAGGTATGTATTCATTGGCTTTTTGTTAATAATGAAGAAATTAATAATAGCAATCATTTCTTTGTTCTGTTAATGTAAATGTGCGACCCTAATAACAGACATATGTAATCCAAGCGGCCCTCTTGGCATAAATATGTAATCTATGCGGCCCTACGTGGCTACTTAATTTGACATGCTTGAGATTGCAGACACTAGCTAACAGAAGAACTGAACAGATTCAACACTACAAGAAGAAAGTCGGAGGGTATACGATCAAGTCTTCGTCCCCCTAAAAACAAAACAAACAAAAAACAAACAATAGACAATATAAATAGTTCAATAAACAATTAAAAAAACAACAAAAAAAAAACGAACAGAAAGCAAGTTTATGTTATGGGATGATAGTGATTAAAGTGCCACAAAAGAAATTCAAGTGTAGGCATGACTGAGTGGGGAAAAAGATCCACTGGGAATTGTGCAAGTTTTGTCATGCTGACAAATAGTATATACGTGGAGATGGCTACGAATGTTATACAAGGTGTGTCATAAAAGTATCGAGATTGAAGCTGTATTTACCAAAATAGAAATGAACAATGAATGGAACGTTAATTTTTGTCAGAATACAAGGTGTGTCATAAAAGTGCCGAGTTTGAAGCTGTATTTACCAAAATTGAAATGAACAATGAATGGAACGTTATTTTTTTTTTTAGAATACAATGTATGTCATAAAAGTACCGAATTTGAAGTTGTATTTACGAAGATAGAAATGAATAATGAATCTAACGTTAATTTTTTCAGAATACAAGGTGTGTCAAAAAGTATAAAAAATCTCGATACTTTTTTGACACACAATGGACATGACTAAGAAGGTGAAAAGAATAGAGAAACTGGATTTCTTTTAATAGAGAACGTTCAAATCACGCTGAAAGCACCGGTTCTCGCTAGATCACCAAAGTTAAGAAGCGATGAGCCTGTTCAATTCTTAGATGGGTGACCACATAATTTGAAAAAAGAACAAACTTTTTGCCCCTAATTTTCTATTAGAAGAGCTTAATAAAAATATAATAGGGTATAAATCAATGATATATTAAAAAAATTAATTTTAAAAATGATTAAAAAATATAACAAATTAATAAAGGATGAAATATAATAAAAAGCAAATAAAAAATACAAACAATAATAATAATAATAATAATATCTGAAAAACAAGAAATATATAAGGAATAAATGATGATAAAACCAATATACAAAAAAAAAAATCTCTATATAAATATAGACAAGATATTCATTTTTAACTTTTTAAATCCCAGACAACGTCGTTTAGCCCTGCTAGTATAAAATAATAAAACGAAGATATTTCTAGAACTGAATCTAAACTTTAACCAAATAAATAAAGAATATTCCATATCATAAGGATCTCATTTTTTGTACGTTTTAATATTTGTTTTGTTTTATTATGAGTATTAGTTTGTTGAGGAATAGATATAAATTGTAAAAAAAAAAAAAAAATTTAAAAAATATAAAAAAAAAAACCTGGACGTAAATTGACGACAGAGAACACGTGAATAAAAATACTTTCTATACATTAATGTATTGATCCGTATGATTTTCTGTAATGCAGCCATATTAGCTGTGCGTTTAAATCTTGAGTAAATTGAAACACATATTCGAGGTGTTACAGTTTTATTTTCACTCAGTGTAGGATCAATAATTCTCAGGTTCGTTTTTTTTATTACCTGAGCCGTTAACACTTAGGCAATCCGGACCCCCTCCAATCACCTGTACCTCCTCGTGGTAATCATGTTCGTAGGGCATCCACACCGATAGTAGTAGGATTTGGAAACTTACTACTCATATAAATCTCTAAATGAGGTAAATGGGGTTCCTTAGCCTTGGACGGCAATCAATCTAAACAAGGAAAGTCTGTTATAAAACCTCCGCTGCCTAGCGACTATACCTCATTCCATGGAATGGCTCGAAATCAAATACGGTAGCTGGGGTCCCTAAGGTTATTTGCCGCTCATCACAGTTATGAGGGCTTGACACAAGGACATTTTTATTTGGGCCCAACCACAAGCCGAAGCTCATGGGTGGTAGACATAAAAATTGCGTTGATCTCGTTGGAATTCCCCCTCAAGGGGGGCACCTACTGGGATCGACGCTATTAATTTTACTTTACCGGTCCAGTGGCCGAAGCACACTGGACCCCCAGCCGGGGCCGGGTGGATTAGGAAAGTCTCAGAGTATAGCACCTGGAACAGATACTACACTCTGATCCCCTCCAGTCCAGGGAAGTAGCTGGAGTCCCTAAGATAGCGTGATGCTGAAATTCAACGCTATCCAGAAACTGCTGTGACACTATCGTTGCCAAACTGCATTGTTTTTTTTGTATGGGGAGGGGGGCTTGCTGTTTGGGCGACAGCTCATCTTCCACATCAATCCATCCAGACTACGTGGTTCCACGATTTTCGGACACTACGCCATCGTCTCAAGCAGGCGGATGGATGCCAATGAGGGAAGTGATTTCTTTGGAAGTCTGTTTCTTTTCGGGATCATAGGTAACCAAAACCGGTTTAAAAAATTATGAATACTCATCAAGAATGAATAAAATCCTAACATGGGTTGACATATTTCTCTGATTTGGGTTGATAATTTGTATTATTTGATTATTCGGACTATTGTCCCCAGCTTTATTGTTATCTATGGTTAGCGGAATGAGAACAGTATACCCCCGTGGATTGAATAAAGGGTTGGGTTCAAAGTTCCATCATGGCTCCCGATTACAACAAGAAGGTTCCAGAGTTCGAAAAGAAGGCCCCGAGTCTGAGAAGGCTCCCGTGTCCGACTAGAAATATATGAAGAAAGCCGTAGGGCACATCGGCCGAAACGTTGTACAGATAACAATAAAGATGAGGACAATAGTCCGAATAATACAAATTATACAAAAGGGTTGACATGTCCTAAAAAATAATCAACCAATCAACCAACCAACCTACACCGACTTCGAGTATTGATGTATAAAGCCACAATTATCTCAGCCACCAAGCAGGACGCTTAGGCATCTTTATTGAGCGTGTTATTGAGAGTTAAAGTTTTCAATTTACACAATCTGGCGTTCCGTTGAAGCGAACGAAAACGTTGGAAGGAAGAAAAGAGAATTTGCAAGAATGAAAGGAACGGAGAAAGTGAAGCGACTGGAATAAGGAAGATTTAAATTACCTTGTCCTGAAACGGAAGACATCTCTTGCAAATCGAAAAATAAATAAATAAATAATCAATGAAGTATTGTAGCCGAAGGTTAAAAACACGAGTATTACCAGATCCGGTGAAATATAGAGAAATGCTAATAGTGAATTTGTATATTCGCTTGGATGGATTACCTGTAAATTTCGGGATGATGAGTCACGCTAGGCATAGATGTATCAATGCACCAATAATAGATATTTACGACGCTTAGTTTAGTATGGCACAAGGCCGAATGGTTGGTTGTTATATACAGTCACTGGACCCAACGAAGAACACGGAACACTTGTATATACAAAAATATGAAATTATATTTGTATTCCTTGATTGTGTGTAGACTGGGTCGTCGGCAGAGGATACACATACATTGGGATTGGTTTGTTTGTTTGTTTATTGATTTTAACGGCATATCAACCCGTCTGGGGTTATGTCATGCCTAACGGTTAGGAAATAATACATATGGTGTATTTATATTTATACTTTTTAATAATTGGTTTTAACAGTGTGTTAGAATTATTGGGGATTATGTTGTATGGTATTGATTTGTCTCATGTCTATATTCTATGGTATAATTTTATTTCCCTAAAAAAGAGAGAATATCCTTCATGTTGACGTTTTCAAACTGACCTTTCATATTGTTTGCTTTAAAATAACGGTTTCTGATGTGAGCAAAAAACCTGCATTCCATGCATAAGTGTTTAACTGTCAAAGGTGTTTGACATGCTCCACATTGTGGTTGTTGTTCTTGCTTGAGTATATAGGAGTGCGTTAGTCTTGTATGACCAATGCGTAATCGGGACACAATGACTTGTTTCTTTCTAGACTTCCATTTCTAGACGGGATTGGGTGATCCTTTTGTATATCAAACTCCTAGAGAAGTTTTTTCAGTCTATCTTTCTAGGACTGATTCTGTTTTTTTTTTTTGTTATGTACCATTTGTCAGTATGTCGAAATTTTAGTCTCCTGTACAATTTCCTGTGGATCACCTTTCCCATCCAGGAACACCCACTCATGTACTCCCTTTTGTTATAAAACAGAAATAAATATTCTCCTCTCCTGATTCACAAACTCAATAACTCAATACACCCACTCACCAGCAAAACAAATTAAAACACTTCCGAAGAGAATCTAATAAAGATATTTGGTTGAAGAAATGTAACATCAAACGGATGTTAATCCGATAGTAGCTTCAAACACAATGAACAAAAGATGTCTTTGCGCATGAGGCTCCACGCAAGCTTCCGGGCAAAAAACTAAATTAACTTAAATTAAATGAAAAAATAAATCCTTTTTTTTTCAACCAATCACAAACTTTTCCCCCAAAACTTTTCAAAACGAATTTCGATGCCGTAAAACAAGAAAACCAACCAACCAAAATAAAGACTGAGTCAAACTTTTTTTTTCGAGACAGTGGTTACATTTTCTCCATTTAAATCTTTTTAAACTTAAATTCAAGATTTTGAAGGAGGATTCACTGTGGTGTAGTGGCTAACCTGCTGGACTGTGACATCGGAGTATGCAAGTTCGAACTTCAATCGTGCTATTACGTTTACTTTCGGAAATGTACGAGGGTAATCCCAAAAGAAAGGTCTCCAAAGTGCTGGGTAACTGTTTATACAGCTATTGGTAACACTGTTGTGTTTGTTGTGCATATAGCTTCACCTGCTCCCGTGCGCACCTTACTGTCATTATGGGAGTAGCAAGAGGTTTTGGTGTTTTAAGGTTTAAGGTAGCTCGATATTCTTGTTGCGTGTTCTTCGGGTTTTACTTTTAAATGTTGGTAGTCGCGCTGAAAAGGAAGGAATTCAAGGAACGGAAGCAAAGAGACAAAGACAGAAGGTGGTTTTATGACTTAGGCTTTTATTCACCGGTCATAGCCGCCCGTGGCAAGGGGATATCCCCCTGGCCAGTGTAGCCTAAATTCAAATGACCGAGAGATTTTCTTAGCGGTAGGAGGTGGTTCCTTTTTCATGCGCGGAGTGTTCTTCCAGTGAAGGCTCATGGGAGTTATTTAAAAAAAATTCTTATTCTAATTCTGTTTTAATCCCCACACCCACTCAGTCTTGGCTTGACAGTCGTTTCTAATGGAGTTATCCATTGACGCCACTGACAAGTGTGAATTTTCCCGCAGTTATTTTCCAATTAACGGAAGTGTTTGGCGACTCGTACATGGATGTTAAAAACATCCGCAAATGGTGTGGGGAATTTGCAACGACAACGAGGCTTAACGCTTCCTCAACCACATGGCTACAAGCTGGTATGACATGGTCTTACAAAAACTGTCAGAGCCCCAACAAAAATGCATCGACCGAAATAGTGATTATGTATAAACATAGATACATATTAAAACTTTAAAATGTTGTAAATATCATTGACAATAGTCTTTCTGAATTGATACGGTGGTCAATGCGTCTTCTTTCTTTCTCTAAGCTATGCAGTAGGTGTATTTGAAAAAACGGTAGATCATCTGCGTAGTCCACATCTGTAATAGTGTCTGCGGGATATCACCGCCGGCTTCTTACCCCCTTTTTAAAAAAGCGTGAAACCTTTTTCTTTAATTAGATCTAATGACGTTCGTGGTACTTAGTCTAGGCATATTCAGTGATGCTAATAGCTTTTTGATTCAATGCGTCCTGGGACGCACATATTTGCTTTAATGAGTCCTCGGTAAAATTTATGGATCCCAACTAAAGCCGTCTAACTCCTACCTTGTAATCTATCCTGTGTAATTCGTTTCTAAGAAACTATTGAAATGTATTTACAGCTAGCTTGAAATGGCGAGGGAAGAAAAAAGAAAAAACACTAGAACGCATGGATACGATTTTACTGCGTCCTTTTAGATTTTTGTGCGTCAGGAACACATGACATTGCATCTCTGATATTATGAATAGAAATGGTGTTAATGTATCTCCCTGTATGGCTCCGGGCTATGCAGTAGTGGCTCAGCTTGTTCAGGTGTATTTGCTAGAAGTGCTAGATCATCTGCGTAGTTCGCATTTAGATAACTTTTATCTTTTACATGACCTTTATCTACGCCATATTAGCTTCGTAGTTTTAACCAAAAATGTTAGACTATGCAGCAGTGGTTCGGCCTGTTTAGGTATATCTGCTAGAAGTGTTAGATCATCTCCGTAGTACGCATTTAGATAACTTTTATATTTTACATGACCTTTATCTACACCATATTAGCTTCGTTTCTTTAACCAGAAATGTCAGGCTACTTCAATTATCTTCAGACTTTATATTGGTTATTACACCGATGATTCTGACATCGATTCTAAACTATATATATATATATATATATATATATATATATATATATATATCTTGATATCGATTCTTAACAGTAGCTGACACCGACTTAATGGTAGACTTCGCTGAACATATAGCAGAAGATGACGTAAGCTTAACAACAACATAGATAAGAATTCCAAGATGTCCTTCGTAGTTTGAAAAATAAAAGAAAATCGTTATTTTCAAAGGCTTTTTAGAAACATTAACAGAACTTGGCTAAAAGCCATTGAAAGATTTCGACTAGGTGCTGGCTTATTTTAACCATTCTTTGAATATATTGAAAATTAAAAAAACAAAAAACAAAGTACGTTTTAGTATTTCAGAAAGTTGAAATTGCTTTTAAAATTCCGTATACAAGTTGAAGAACATCTGCGCCCGTCCCAGCATGCATCACTCACTCATAAACGATTAATGATAATCAATAAATGATGTTTGGGTTATACGAAGGAGATTGGAAAATTATCAGCACTCTTGTTTTATGGAAGCCGAACTCATCGTAGATAATTTGATAGGCAAACCATGACTAATCTTCAAAGTACAAGCTACCTCTTCGATGATAACTCGTCGGTTCATCATTGCCATCTACGGAGGAGGGGGGCACCAAGAGGTTTTAGTGTTTTAAGGTTTAAAAGTAGCTGGTTATTTTCGGTGTGTGTTCTTAGGGTTTTGCTTTTAACCCCATCTCATCTGGTGGTCACGCTGAAAAGGAAGGAATTCAAAGAACGAAAGGAAAGAGTCAAAGACAGAAAGTGGTTTTGTAACTTAGGCTTTATTCACCGGTCATAGCTACCTGTGACAAGGGTTTGGTATATAAGGTGGTATATACACCGCTTAAATTCATAGACCAAGCGATGTCACGTGATTTAAACCCCAGCCAATCAACAGCCCGAATGTGTGGCTGGTTGACTACTTAATCACTGATACTGAGAAACGTCTATTTGCAATCATTGACGAAGGACTTGCAAGACTGGGGAGCACCAAGGAACAACCAAAGGATTCTTAACACAAAGGATCTCCGCTGGACAAGCGTGCTTGCTTGAAGCCTAAAAGATGGCCACTAAGATAGTAACATAAACTAACTCAAAATCCCTGAGAGATTCTCTTGGGATCGAAAGTGGGTCATTTTTCTTGCACATGCGCGGAGGGTTCTTCCGATGAAGGCTCATGGGAGTTTGTTATTTTAAAAAATATTTTTTTAAATTTAAATTTTATTTTAATCCCCACACATATACTTCCAAGCTGTTGCCGTGACATTGCTACTGTATGATAGTATCGCTTGGATTCTAATGAAATGCCCAGAGAAAAAGGATGCTGGATGTCTGCTGCATCGAACAAATCCAAGAAGCAGCACCCCACAAAAAGCATCTGTATGGCTACTAACCCCCTGATCATACAAACCACTCAAGAAAGGCGAACAAGACATGCTGGACACTGCCGGAGAATCAAGGTCGAACTTTATAAGCGACGTTTTTCAGAGGACGCCTACACATGGACACATCAGTGTAGGCCGACCAGCCAAAATCTACATATTACGTTCAAAGCGCGTGGTGTAATGGTTAAAGTCATGGGAAATAGACTCGGCGCCCCGAGTTCAAATCATGTACGTGGAAATTGCATTTTCACTTAGCGCTAATACCCTTGGGAAAGGTATGAATCCTACTCCTCCTCCAGCTATGGGTAAATAGTAGGGCAGACTGGGCTCTTAAACCTTGGTTAGACAACCGGTCAAGAAGAAAGAAAACTCTGACTTCAAACCTGTTAAACTTCGCTTAATGAATTGACCTTGTGTCACAACCTGCTCGTGTAGAGGGGTTGGTAAATATATTCATGTTACGTTCAAATCACGGTGAAAGCATCGGTTTACGCTAGATCAGTGAAGTTAAGCAGTGATGAGTCTGTTCAATTCTTAGATGGGTGACCACTTAAGCAACAGTATATACTGTAAGCAACCTGAGTCCTTTTTTTATCAAAATGACTTGATTTGCCATTTAATGACCCGAAAAGGGTTGATATGTCGTAAACCAAAGCGCCTACTTGGTAGACACGGGAGGTAATTACATCTCGTGTCCCCTACTGTCAATTATTGGAAGCATGGTGAATAAGGAATGTAATCGCTATAGCACCGAGCCTAAAATATGGCTCATGGTTTCAAAAGATTAAATTCTAAGACGACAATTCATGAAAGAAACATTCACAAATGATATTTCCTCCCCACCTCACCCCCAAGAAAGATTAATAGATAAATCTCGGTTCCCTACCAGGAGAGAAAGATTTGGTATATTCCTACTAAATTCTTCATATCACTGCCAAGAAAGCAGTTGTCTGAGAATAGACGTAGAAATCGACTTGTTTTGACGCATTGCAAAACGAGAAAGAAAAAGAAAAAAAGTAGGTTATCTTCAAGGTACGAACTCCCGATTTTTTCTCCTTTTTTCTCGTAAAAAATTAACTTGTTTTTCATTTAATTCTGAAATAAGTACATCATCATCATCATCATGTCGTGCTAGTTACATGTCTTTACTTTACCGCACAAATCTCTGTGCTACTCATATGCTGAGTTGGCGAGGATCGGTATCGAACCAGGAACCTTGTGGTTCCTAGTCGGACACTCTACCAACTGAAAGATTGTTATCGTACCAAAAAAAAATAAAATAAAATAAAATAAAATAAAGTCATCGCAAAAATGAAAGAAAAAAAATTAAAAATCACGAAAAATTGCCGAAAACAATTCAAAATTAGAAATCCAAAATTTCAGGATTGCAGGTCCGTTTTCGGTCCGGAATGTTTTTAATTTGCTCACTGGGTCGGTCTGATTTTCAAATTGTATGATATGTTGGGCTACGACCTCCTGGAGTAAAGTTGAAGAAAATGTGACACACTGACACACTGCCATTTGCATTTATTATTAGCGATTTTTTTTTCGTATGGTATCAAATTGAGTGATAAGAAAAATAATTGATTTATTGATTCTTTGGTCAAGCAGTTGAAACGGATCTTAGATAAGAACTTGTGTAATTTGAAAGATAAAATTATCCCGTAGAGATAACAAGGCTTCGAAAAGATATATATATATATATATATATATATATATATATATATATTATATAAGAAGAAATATTAAACTATATATATATATATATATATATATATATATATATATATATAAAAGAAGAAAAAATAGAACTATAATGAATATATATATATATATATATATATATATATATATATGGTGTTACAATATATATATGTATTGTTACAATATATATATATTGTTAAATATATATATATTGTAACAATATATATATATATATATATGTTACAATATATATTTATACATATATATATTGTTGCAATATATATATTATTGTACAATAAGTACATTGTTTCAATATATATATATATATATATATATATATATATATATGTGTGTGTGTGTGTGTGTGTGTGTGAATTACTTATTTATATATATATATATATATATATATATAATTTTCATGACAGTAAAGTGTATAAAAATCCTTACTATATCTATCTATCTATCTATATATATATATATATATATACAGTATATATATTACAATATATATATATTTATAGTATATATATATAGTATATATATATACTATATATATATATATATATATATATATATAATATATGTGTGTGTGTGGTGTGTGTGTGTGTGTGTTGTAACTCTTCTCTATCTGGTTATGTTTCATTTTACTTCTTATGTTCTTTTTATTTTATTTACTTTTCTTTCATTATTATTATTATTATTATTATTATTATTATTATTATTTCTGATTTTCACCTCTTATTTATTTTTTTCTTCCTTTTTGTCTTCTCATCTCCCACCCCCATTCTTATCTGGCACTTTTCTCTTACTTGTTACCCTGCCAATCAAAATTCACTATTCTAAATCAGGGCCACTTAAATGGTGGTACATGTACAGGTGGAAAAAGAGGATGGTTCCTCATATCCAGTTCATTTTCACTTATTTAATGATCTTCTAAATATGGACATGAGATTTTTTTATAACAACTTTTTATACCTTTTTTTTCTTTCATTTTTCTTTTGCCTTTCTTTCTTTCTTTCTTTCTTTCTTTCTTTCTTTCTTTTTGCTTCTTTTCGTTTCTTTTATCTTCTTCCTTCCTTTATTTATTCCTTTCAATTTACTTTCTTTCTTTCTTTTTTCTTTCTTTCACCTTTTGCCTTTCTTTCACTTTCTTTTCTTTTAGCTCCTTCCTTCCTTTATTACTTTCTTTCTTTTGGCCTTCTTTTTCTGTCTTTCTTTCTTTCTTTCTTTCTTTCTTTTCTTTCTTTTACCTTTCGCCTTTCTTTCACTTTCTTTTCTTTTAGCCCCTTCCTTACATACAGTCATTCCCAAGACACCTCTTTTTTGGAGTGGAGGAGAAGTCTTAAGCCCCTGCAGAGGATACATTCAGCATATTCTAAGCCCCACCGGCAGGGCAGAAGTGTGCTGAATATCAAGGGAAGTATTTTGAAAAAAAAATTACAATTTCATTCATTGTTAATTTCTCTCTTGGTAAATACAGCTTCAGTCTCAATACAATGGTACCTTGACGTACAAGTGCCCTAACTTAGAAGTTTTCCAAGTTACAAGCTGTCTCTCAGTTGATTTATTTTTTGCTTTGTGCTGAGAGTTAAAATTTGAGGTATGAGTGAACTTCAGATCTACTTATGCTAATGGTAAAGGAAAAATAAAGTTGTCAAAGTGACCTATTGTCAGTGTCGGAACAGCAAGGATCTATCTCCTTTTCAATAGTGCAAAACCAGGAGATTGTTTTTGGGACTGAGCTGGAACACCACACCTACCAACAACTCCCCACTTTAATGCACAGATCCAAGATGAGCTACTCATGTGCTGAGTTGGCGGGGCTGATATTGAACTTGAAACCTTGTCAGTCGTAGGAGGATGCTCTATTAATAAGTTCACTAAAACCATTTAAGTTTCCAAATTTATTACACCAAAGAAAAATATATTACCGCATATAATTAATTAAATTTTATTTAATTATGTTTCTCAGTCAGTAAAGTACTTGACTAGGCACTGCAAAGTTCCTGGTTTGATACCGGCCCTCGCCAACTCAGCATATGAGTAGCACAGGGATCTGTGCGGTAAGGTAAGGAGCTGATGGTAGGCGTGGCGCTACACCCCAGATGCAAAAAAACAATCTCCTTGGTCTAGCACAAGTGAAAAGGAAATAGACTCCCTCACTGTCAGGCTGATACCGATGTTAGGCCACCTCGATACTTATTTTATACAATACAATGCTATTTCTCTTCTAATCTAAAAAACGTAATAAAAAGAAATTAGGGTGTTTTTGTGGGTGGGGCTGCAACAGATTAATGGTATTTCAGTTTATTTCAATGGGAAAAATTTGATTTGATTGTTGTAACTTGAGAATCAGAATTAATAGAGAAATAGGATAGGGAAAAAGGTTTACTAAGCAAAGATATTAGGTGAATAGAATAATTAGCAATTGCTAGGGTGAATCAACAAGTCCTGTGATATATAATTGTTTCTCCCTTGCAAGGTTTTGTCAGACATTATTTATAGGAAAAACAGATGATTCCATGCTCATTATTTAGGTACTATATGACATTGATTAATGAGAAAATTGATATACAAATTAGACTCTTAAGCACTGAACCTTTTTTTAAATGTTCATATTGTTGTATACCATGCTCATCTTGTATAGTATACCTGTAGAATATACCTGCATACCATGGTTGTATAGAGGTTGTATACATAAATATATTGCCAATATAACACATATATTACCTGCTCCCCATCCCTCTGGGGTTGAGCACTTTGGAGGGGATCTCGCTGATGACCGCCAACTAAAGTGTAAACACAAGGCTCTCCTATAAAAGGGGTGAGCACTCTATGGCAGGCCTTTACATACATAGAGATGTGTGTATTAAAACAGTTAAGATCCCTTCGCATTCTGTGGGTGACGATAGCCTAGCGGTTAAGCTGTTTGACTGATGCTGAATCGATTTGAGTTCTATCCTGGCAGTAGGTAGCTCACAAAATGTCTAGCCACACTGAAGAAACTTGATAAGTCAAAACATGTGTCTGTGGATGACTATATATATATGTATATATATATATATATAGGTTAGCTCAGTCGTAGGGCGTTCGGTTAGAAACCACAAGGTTCCTAGTTCGATACCCCTGGCCAACTCAGCGCATAGTTGTGTGTAAAGTAAGGAGCTGATGGTAGGTGTGGTCCATCTCAGATGCTAAAACAATCTCCTTGGTCTAGCACTAGTGAAAAGGGGATAGACTCCCTCGCTGATTGGCTGATACCGACTTTAGGCCCCCGACGACTTTATTATTATATATATATATATATATATATATATATATATATATATTTGATTTGAAAATCGCACAGGTGAGAAAGTCACAGTTACCAAGCACCATTGATTTTATCTCTTTGCTCCCCAACATTATATATATATATATATATATATGTTATAGGTGATATAACCTATCTACATAATGGAATGATCCTACTACTATAAGTAGCAAAGACAATTGTAGCTTGAAGAAAAAGCGACGCGATTCAGTTCTAGACTGTATTGTCGGACATAACTTTACTTTCCTTCTGTAAATTCTACTTTATCTGTTCAATACACTTGTATCAACTTTCACCGGTCATTTGTCTTTATTTGTGACCCTTAACAACTCCACAACAATATATATATACCATACATAATCAATAAGCTACCTACCAATTATATAATAATGCATTAAAAAATAAGTTCTTCAATGCTGTCTTGTAAAACGCAAATTCAGACAATTTAATAATTCATTCTGATGATTATTGGAATAAATAAATTCAAATAAAAGTCAAAGCCAATGAACTTATAAAAAAAATTTGGTTATTCCAAGATTAGAACTGAAAAATGGCCAAAAACTGAACTTGGTTCAAAGGAATAAACCGTTTTGAGTATATATGGAATTATGGAATTACATTAAAAGAAATTCCTGAAGATATTGATTTCTTAAAGGAAATTGGTGATTAGGATGATAGAAATATTCCTCATTCATGGAAATTCACTACGAATAGAAAAAAGGTAAAAAAAAGGTAAAAATACAAAACAAAAAAAAAACAGAATATTTTTACCACAATTTGAAGGTAAATTTCTATCAATTTGTTAAAAATGACACGATCAATAAATCAGACGTTTATTTCCACAATGTCGGATATAATTTGCACTCATTGAACTCTTTTTCTATATTATATATAAAGATAATTTTTTAACCCTTTAAAAGCTAAATCTTTTTTATGAGGTCTATATTTCCCAAAAGATAATTTTTTAACCCTTTAAAAGCCAAATCTTTTTTATGAGGTCTATATTTCCCAAAAGATAATTTTTTAACCCTTTAAAACTTCACTCTTTTTTCTATGAGGTCTAAAAAGTAAGTAAAGTCGATGGGATGGTCTAATATCAGTATCAGCCAGACAGCGAGATAATCTATCCCCTTTTTACTAATGCTAGACTAAGGAGATTGTTTTTGTGTCAGAGAAGGAGTACCACACCTACCATCAGCTCCACACTGCACAGATCTATGTGCTGATCACATGCTGGATTAGCAAGGGCTGGTATCGAACTAGGAACCTTTCTTTAAAACCCCATCAGTATTTATGAATTACATAAACTTGACAGATGTGTTTAAATTCTGGATGAGACTGTTTGCCTTTTAAATGGTATTTATACCCTTATGAAAGGTATGAATCCAACTATTCTCCCTCCCTCTTTGACTGAAATATATATATATTTTATATATATGTGTGTGTGTGTGTAAAATAATAATAGAAATTTTTTTGTCTAAGATTCAATGTTACATCAGGATATTGATTTTGCTATGAGAAAATCAGAAATCATCAATAACTTAAAATTGGTTGACTTTCAGACTTTTTCAATAGCATTTCTGGATTCCTTGGGTAAAAATGCTTTTATAAGCCAATTTTTAGTAGTAGGGAAGCTCTAGACCTCATTTTACAGACAAAAATATATTAAAAAAGTCACCATTTTCTGCCAACTCCACCAAATTTGGAGAGTTAAAAATCAACATAACTCCGCCAATTCTTAGAATTGGAAGCTCAAATTTTGGGTAATGTCTAACTTTAACACAGTCCACACATGTAAAACATTTCAGAAAAATTAAAGGGGGTGTGAGACAATTTTACTTTTTTTCTGGAAGATTTGACATGGAATTGCCCATATATATATATATATATATATATATATATATATATATTATATTTACAAGTAAGGAGTGTTTGATATTATTGACCAGCAGGACCTTTGGATATACCACAATATGATAATTTAATAATTACAACATTTGATATGTTTACTTAAGATTGTTCAATATGTAAAAAGTATAATAATCTTGATTTAACTTTCTCACTCTTTTTCTTTCTTTCCATCTTTTGATCTTTTTATTATGTTTGATTGAAACAGATTAGTGTTATCGCCTCTTGGTATATTTCCCCTACTCTCTCTTTTCTTCTTTCTTTCTTTCTTTCTTTCTTTCTTTCTTTCTTTTCAGTGTAGCATGTCTTTTTTCTTCCCTTTCTTTCTTTATAATAAAATCTGAATGTTCCATTATTTAGCTGAGGTGATGATACTCATAAGAAAAATAATTCAATGGATAAGCAACACTAGATAATCAGGATTTATATTTTTGCATTTCATTTGGACGATTTGGACTGTCTCATTTTTAACCAGGGGTGTTGCAAAATAATAAAGGTTGTACTTCTAAGGAACATGAGAATTATTATATAGATAGAGCATATACAAGGTGTGTCAAAAAAGTATTGAGATTTTTTGTACTTTTTGATACACCTTGTATTCTGAAAAAAATTAACATTCCATTCATTCTTCATTTTTATCTAGGTAAATACAGCTTTAAAGTGCCAAGTTTAAAGCTGTATTTACCAAGATAGAAATGAAGAATGAATGGAACGATATCTTTTTTTTCAGAATACAAGGTGTGTCAAAAAAAGTACCAAGTTTGAAGCTGTATTTACCAAGATAGAAATGAAGAATGAATGGAATGCTAATTTTTTTCAGAATACAAGCAAGGTGTGTCAAAAAGTACAAAAAATCCCTCTATTCTTTTGACACACCTTGTATATTTTAGGATAGTGAAGACATAGTCAAAAGTTCTTGGTAGCTGTCAGCTTTTTGACTATGTGATTTTTAATTCTAAATCTATTAATAATGGAGATTCGCTTCCGGTTTTTGTCTGTAACAAAAATTACGTCACTGCTTATGTCACATTACCCAACACATAATCCAACGTCATAACAGAATAAATATACTCAAAATGTGAGCATGCAACGGTAGACAATCCTCATTGTTTCAATAAATAGATTCCCGGCATTATATATTTATATATAGATTGTTTTATTCTAATATAATATTTAAAGTTATCGGAACTGTTTCCATTTCAAATTGTCTTTCTTTCATTTTTTACTCCTTTAATAAATTTGATGATTTTACATACTTATGGTACACACTCTATGACATTGAACTTTTAGCTCCTGTCCCCTCAGGCAATATCTTTCAAAAAAATTATTTTTACATCACCCGGAGGGTGTCTTTTTATTTTGCTAGTCTTTTTAATAAAACTCAAGTCAATAATAATCTTGTATTCTTTTCAGTTTCCTATTTCTTGTCTATCAAATGTACTAAATGAACTTTTCTGACAGTTTTGTTTGAATTTCTCTTGTTGTTGTTGTTGGCGTTTCACTTAATCTTCTTTAAATACAGATAAGACGAATAATTGGCACAGATTTCAGGGATCAAAAGATTTGCTTAACCTTCACTTAATGATTTTATTAAAGATCATAAGTAGGAAACTCAATTAAGAAATAGATTTTGTCAATGGGCCTAGTCTTATATATATATATATATATTTTGGGAGAAGATGTGCTTAATTGAAGTCGTACCTAATTTTGAAAATTAATTAATTAATAATTAATGAATTAGGCGGGCATACCTATTCAAATGTAAGGCTAAACAAATCGAGAAAAATCAATTAGGCCTCATCAGCAGAGCTATAGATAGGAAGACCACTTTTGTTTGTGATTCGAACCCTGACTGTCAAGCTGACAGGCGGGGACTCTAACCATTACACCGGCTGGCCCTTTCCAGTCAGGTTTGAATCACACACAAAAGCAGTCTTCTGTCTATAGCTCTGCTGATGAGGCCTAATAGGCCGAAATGTACATACAGAGATTGATTTTTCTCGATTTGTTTAGCCTTCATTTTAATAGGTATGCCCCTAATTCATTAATTATTAATTAATTAATTTTCAATAATTAGGTACAACTTCAATTAAGCACATATTCTCCCAAAAATTGTCGACTAAATAAAGCCATATCAAAATACATTGTTTGTTTGTTTACTTCTCATATATATATAATATATATATATATATATGGGAGAAATGTGAGGAGGTCAATCTGACAGTATGTGGAGAAAGGTAGACAAACATGGGATGTTATGGAAACTGGATGTTTATTGTCGACGATGCAACGTTTTGGTCAATTAGACCATCTTCAGGATTTTGGATATAGTACTTGCTTCAATGATGGACATTCTCAAATGCTGAAACAGATGGTTGTCAGTAGGGGAGGGGTGGTTGGGGTGGTTTAGTGGATTTTCTTCTCACTAGATGGGGAGGTGTCAGAATGGTGGATGGTGGTACCACAGGTGTTCGTCTAGAAAATTGGATTGTTGAGGATTGGTTAACTGAATATGTGTATGTCTGTGTGTGTCTGTTTAATTGTTTTTTGTTATATGTGTTGATCTCTCTNAAGATGGCTTAGTTATGACTCCCGTTGATTTTTACCAATATATAAGATGCATAAAAAATAAAGTTCTCAATGCTGTCTTAATAAAACGCAAATTCAGACAATTTAATAATTCATTCTGATGATTATTGGAATAAATAAATTCATAAAAGTCAAGCCAATGAACTTATAAAAAAATTTGTTATTCCAAGATTAGAACTGAAAAATGGCCAAAAACTGAATTGTTCAAAGGAATAAACGTTTTTGAGTATATATGGAATTATGGAATTACATTAAAAGAAATTCCTGAAGATATTGATTTCTTAAAGGAAATTGGTGATTAGGATGATAGAAATATTCCTCATTCATGGAATTCCTACGAATAGAAAAAGGTAAAAAAAAGTAAAAATACAAAACAAAAAAAAACAAGAATATTTTTACACAATTTGAACGGTAAATTTCTATCATTTTGTTAAAATGGACACGATCAATAAAATCAGACGTTTATTTCCACAAGTCGATATAATTTGCACTCATTGAACTCTTTTTCTATATTATATATAAGAAATTTTTTAAACCCTTTAAAACTAAATCTTTTTTATGAGGTCATATTTCCAAAAGATAATTTTTAACCCTTTAAAGCCTAATCTTTTTATGAGGTCTATATTCCAATTTTACCTTAAACATTTTTTATGAGGTTTTAAAGTAACCTAAAGCTAATCTTATGATCCAGAATTTTACCTTAGATTTTTTTATGCTATTCAGATATTTTTAAGTAACAGCTAGATAAACTAGTCTAATTTCGTAGTCTTATCGCCAAAGCTATAAAGTAATAATCGATGATTCTAATTCTATACCGAGATATCTATCCCTTTTATATGCTAGACTACAGGAGATTGTTTTTGTTCAGAGAAGGAGTACACACCTACCATCAGCTCCCACTTTACTGCACAGATCTATGCTGATCACATGCTGGTTAGGCAAGGGCTGGTATCGAACTAGGAACCTTTCTTTAAAACCCATCAGTATTTATGAATTACATAAACTTGACAGATGTGTTTAATTCTGGATGAGACTGTTTGCCTTTTAAATGGTTATTATACCTTATGAAAGGTATGAATCCAACTATTCTCCTCCCTCTTTGACTGAAATATATATATATATTATATATATATGTGTGTGTGGTTGTAAAATAATAATAGAAATTTTTTTGTCTAAGATTCAATGTTACATCGGATATTGATTTTGCTATGAGAAACAGAAATCATCAATAACTTAAAATTGGTTGACTTTCAGACTTTTCAATAGCTTTCTGGATTCCTGGGTAAAAATGCTTTTATAAGCCAATTTTTAGTAGTAGGGAAGCTCTAGACCTCATTTTACAGACAAAAATATATTAAAAAAGTCACCATTTTCTGCCACCCACCAAATATTGGAGAGTTAAAAATCAACATAACTCCGCAATTCTTAGAATTGGAAGCTCAAATTTTGGAATGTCTAACTTTAACACAGTCCACACATGTAAACATTTCAGAAAAATTAAAGGGGGTGTGAGACAATTTTACTTTTTTTCTGGAAGATTTGACATGGAATTGCCCATATATATATATATATATATATATATATATATATATATATTATTTACAAGTAAGGAGTGCTTGATATTATTGACAGCAGGACCTGTGGATATACCACAATATGATAATTTAATAATTACAACATTTGATATGTTTACTTAAGATTGTTCAATATGTAAAAAGTATAATAATCTTGATTTAACTTTATCACTCTTTTTCTTTCTTTCCACTTTTGATCTTTTTATTATGTTTGATTGAAACAGATGTAGTGTTACGCTCTTGGTATATTTCCCCTACTCTCTCTTTTTATCTTTCTTCTTTCTTTCTTTCTTTCTTCTTTCTTATATCTTTTCAGTGTAGCATGTCTTTTTTCTTCCCTTTCTTTTTATAATAAAATCTGATATTCCATTATTTAGCTGAGGTGATGATACTCATAAGAAATAATAATTCAATGGATAAGCAACACTAGATAATCAGGATTTATATTTTTGCATTTCATTGACGATTGACTGTCTCATTTTTAACACAGGGTGGTTGCAAAAATAATAAAGGTTGTACTTCTACGGAACATGAGAATTATTATATAGATAGAGCATATACAAGGTGTGTCAAAAAAGTATTGAGATTTTTGTACTTTTTGATACACTTGTATTCTGAAAAAATTAACATTCCATTCATTCTTCATTTTTATCTAGGTAAATACAGCTTTAAAGTGTCAATTTAAAGCTGTATTTACCAAGATAGAAATGAAGAATGAATGGAACGTTCTTTTTTTCAGAATACAAGGTGTGTCAAAAAAGTACCAAGTTTGAAGCTGATTTACAAGATAGAATGAAGAATGAATGGAATGCTAATTTTTTTCAGAATACAAGAGTGTGTCAAAAGTACAAAAAATCCCTCTATTCTTTTGACACACCTGTGTATATTTTAGGATAAGTGAAGACATAGTCAAAGTAATTCTTGTACTGTCAGCTTTTGACTAGTGTGATTTTTAATCTAAATCTCATTAATAATGGGATTCGCATTCCGTTTTTGTCTGTAACAAAAATTACGTCACTGCTTATGCACATTACCCAACACATAACCAACGTCATAACAGATAAATACTTCAAAATGATGGAGCTGCAACGGTAGACAATCCTCATTGTTTCAATAAATAGATTCCCGGCATTATATAATTATATATAGATTGTTTTATTCTAATATAATAATTTAAAGTTATCGGAACTGTTTCCATTTCAAATTGTCTTTCTTCATTTTTTACTCCTTAATAATTTGATATTTACATACTTTATGGTACACACTCTATGACATGAACTTTTAGCTCTGTCCCTCAGGCAATATCTTTCAAAAAATTATTTTACATCACCGGAGGTGTATTTTTATTTTTGCTAGTCTTTTTAATAAAACTCAAGTCAATAATAATCTTGTATTCTTTTTCAGTTTCCTATTTCTTGTCTATCAAATGTACTAAATGAACTTTCTGACAGTTTTGTTTGAATTTCTCTTGTTGTGTTGTTGGCGTTTCACTTAATCTTCTTTAAATACAGATAAGACGAATAATTGGCACAGATTCAGGGATCAAAAGATTTGCTTAACCTTCACTAATGATTTTAAAGATCATAAGTAGGAAACTCAATTAAGAAATAGATTTTGTCAATGGCCTAGTCTTATATATATAATTATATATTTGGGAGAATGTGCTTAATTGAATTCGTACTAATTTTGAAAATTAATTAATTAAATTAATGAATTAAGGGCGGGCATACCTATTAAAATGTAAGGCTATACAAATCGAGAAAATAACTCTTATGTACATTTCGGCCTATAGGCCTCATCAGCTGAGCTATAGACAGGAAGACCCTTTTGTTGTGATTCAACACTGACTGTCAAGCTGACAAGCGGGGACTCTAACCATTACACCGGCTGGCCCTTTCCAGTCAGGGTTCGAATCAACACAAAGTGGTTCTCGTGTCTATAGCTCTGCTGATGAGGCCTAATAGGCGCGAAATGTACATACAGAGATTGATTTTCTCAATTGTTTAGCCTTACATTTTAATAGGTATGCCCGCCTAATTCATTAATTATTAATTATTAATTTTCAATATTAGGTACAACTTCAATTAAGCACATATATCTCCCAAAATTGTCGACAAAATAAAGCCATATCAAAATACATTGTTTGTTTGTTTACTTCTCATATATATATATATATATAATATAATATGGAGAAATGTGAGGAGGTCAATCTGACAGTATGTGGAGAAAGGTAGACAAACATGGGATGTTATGGAAACTGGATGTTATTGTCGACGATGCAACGTTTTGGTCAATTAGACATCTTTCAGGATTTGGATATAGTACTGCTTCAATGATGGACATTCTCAAAATGCTGAAACAGATAGTTGTCAGTAGGGAGGGGTGGTTGGGGGTGGTTAGTGGATTTTCTTCTCACTAGATGGGGGTCAGAATGAAAGAGAGATGGGGAGTGTTAGAATGTGGATGGTGGTACACAGGTGTTCGTCTAGAAAATTGGATTGTTGAGGATTGTTAACTGAATATGTGTATGTCTGTGTGTGTCTGTTTAATTGTTTTTTTGTTTATATGTGTTGGGGAACTGGATTTGTCATTAAGTTATATGTGTGTAGTTGGTATGCTTGTGTGATTTTTTTTGTAAAGGGGTATAGGGTAACATTTGTTAAAATTGTAAGTGAGCATATGTATAATGTTATATAAATAGATGACAGAAAGATCAAAAATATATGAACATACACACTGATAGATAACAACATATTAAAGATAGATAAGATGGGATTGACAGACATGAACACATTCAAGCTAATAGATAGATAGATAGACAGAGGGACAGACAGACATACTGTTAAATATTTATAAATAATAATAAAATAAAATAAATAAAATAAAAGATAGTCAGACAGACAGATACTAACAGATTACCCATAAACAGACACAGATGATATTAACAGAGTAAAGACAACTATGAGGAAGACCATTACTTTTACACCAGATTTGGAATAATATGAATTAAGAAGGCCTTAAAATACAGCTATTGTATCTTTTGATTTCCTGTTGAGAATACTTTATGAATTTTAGCCATTAAAAATCTCAAGTCTATATTAAAAAAAAATTCAATTAAACAATGGATTGAACAGTTATAGATTAATAAGAAAAATTTGATTGTATAAATTATTTAATATTAAAAATAAAAATATTGATGAAAATAAAATAGAGATAAAATAAAAATAAAAATGAATACATGTATATATATGATGGCAGCAAACTCGTGTTCAAGTATTGCCATTGCTTGATATAAAAAAAAAAAAATACAAAAATTTCAACAGTTCAAAGAATATAATGGTGAGCTTCAAAAGTTCAACAATGAGCTGCACGAAAGTGGCTCTTTAGTCCAGCCAAAATCTTGCACATCTTCTCACATTTACAGGTAATTCCAGGGAGCACAGGGTATTTTATTAGTCCATCTCACAGATGTACAGATTGGTGACTGATCAGGCCAGCCTTGCTCATACATAGCCTTCCACACTGGTCACATAGTAGACTGATTTGAAGCCCTTGATTGTCTACTTTTTTATTCTTGCAAATATCTTGTTTCAACTGCTCATGCTGTATACGGTTGGTCTCAAAATTTTTTGTGCCCTCCTGTAAAGCTCTTCTCCACTGCCCACGGTCCAAAGCCTTACTCTCCCAGTCTTCTCATCAATGTTACATTTTTTCAAGGTCGACCTCAGGCAATCCTTGTATCTCATCTTGGGCCTTTGAGCCAAACACTTGCCATTATAAAGTTCCCCATAGAGCAGTTGTTTAGGAATTATAATAATATATATACACATACACATACATACATGCACACATATACATATATGTAAATCAGCGGAAACTTTAAAAAATAATTTTTGCATACACTAAAATTATAAATTACATAGACTGACTGAAGATTAAGAGGGGTATACATAAAAAAGTTGGGTTATTTCCTATAAGTCTAACATAAACAAAGGGGAACCACTCTTGACTAATAAATTATTTATTTATTTTCCCATTAAACTAACCCTAACCCTAAATCCTAACCCTAACCCTAAACCCTAACCCTAACCCCCGTCTTCTTTTTTTCTAGTAGATGAATAAATAAATAAATAATTTATCAGCCAAGAGTGGTTCCCCTTTGTTTTTGTTAGACTTATAGGAAATAACCAAAAGTTGTTATTGAAATCTGTCTAAAAAAGTTTGGAGTAGATGATGGGGTAACATGGAAGTCTTATTTTGTATCAGTAGCATTGAAACTTGGATTTTTAGACAATTGAAGATAAATCATGATATGTGTGGGAATGAAAAAATTGAAAAAGACCCAAAAAAACTGTAATGAAATGTCAATCTTAACAGGGACAATTCTCTCTCCTCTCTGTCTGTTTGTTTGTCTTTCTCTCTTCTCTTCTCTTTCTGTGTCTGTGTGTGTGTCTCTCTCTCTCTGGTTTGTTGGTTGATTGGTTAATTTCCTTGTTCAATGGTATATCAAACTTGGTAGGTCATTTAATGCCAGAACCATTCTTGGTTAAGAACAGCAGTGGTACTATTTCACCTAGAGCTGGGGGGATAAGGGCCTTGATACTTTTCCAAGGGTATTACATTTCTGAATGTGATAGCTATATGTGTATATATATATATATATATATATATATATATATTATTTGATAATTTGCTTGAAGCATTGTTAAGTATATTATTGTTTATTTATATTAAAAAGGCAATTACAATGCGTATAAAAAAATAAAATAATGTCCAGTGTCTAATCAATTTCTAAGAAACTTCATCTTCAGAGACTGAACAGTCTCTGAAGATGAAGTTTCTTCGAAATTGATTAGACACTGGACATTATCTTATTTTTTTATACGCATTGTAATTGCCTTCTTAATAAATAAATAGATAATAATAATAATATATATATATATATATATATATATATATATATATATATAATATAGAGAGAGAGAGATATGGTGTTAAGGATCATTCCATGTGGAGTTCAACTATAATAATACAGTTCGTTTGTAGTAAGAGCTTGATGTGTTTTGTTCCAAGTGTGTGAAAGTACAGAGCAATATAATGAATAAATGAGTTAAATAAAATAGACTAATGGATGAAAAAATGGAAAAAGAAAATGAAAAGAAACCCCACAGTGACCTCAAAGGTCATTTCAAACACACACACACGCGCGCGCACACACACACACACACACACACACACACACACACACACACACACACACACACACACAGAACAAAAAAAGAAAAAGACAACAAAAACAAACAGCAACAACAACCCCCCCAAAATGTAATAACTACAACTACAACAAATAATCCCCCTGAAAACAATCATGTATGTGATCAAAATGGATACATTCTCCATCAATTGGACATGATATAAAAAAAATAACACAAGGGCTTGAATGTAAGCATATGAAAATCATTAGGAAGTATTTTGTGGTATTCAACCAAACCTGTTTAAATAATGTGTGTGTGTGTGTGTGTGTGTGTGTGTGTGTGTGTTAGTGGAGGGGCCTATTGTCAGTATTAGCCGGATTATGAGGAGTCTATCTCCTTTTCAATAGTGCTAGACCAGGAAGACTGTTTTTCATCTCCAAAAGAATTTATAAAAAAATCTGAAAGAGTTATTATTCCAAGTACTTTTGACTCTCCTTTGAACCATTATCACCGTTGTTTAAACTGGTTATCATTTGTCTAATTAATAATGAAACTGCTAAAAATATTCTCAAATGTCTTAAATAGATAGAACAAGTTTTATTCTACATCAAGTTTGTATATCATGTCATGTTTTTAGAAATTGTCATTTAAATCTTCTGAAATAAATCACTAGCATTATTTAGTGCTACCTTAATTTACCTTTGATTTTTTCATATATATTATATATATATATATATATATATATATATATATATATATGCTCAGGAATTGCCAAAGTTTATCAACGAGTATCTAATTTATAGTCAAAATCATTAATACATAGAATAAATCTTATTTATTAACAAGGTCTCTATGAAATCGAGTTAGATTTGCCTTAAAACAGCCATGTTATTAGTGTGTTTAAAATCCTGCATATATATCACTAAGAAATAAAGGTTTAAATAATATATGGTGAGGTTAATTTGCATACTGGTTTTAACAAAACCGGGTTTAATAAATACTTACTTGGTGTTATTGATTAATATTATTGTTTTATTCTCCAATGTATTAAAATCACTCCTATGAATGATTTTATATAGAACCCAATTAAGATATGATTAAAATAAGTGTAATCTTTTTATATGCATTCTTATTTAATTTTGTTAATCTTTCTAATTTAGTATATTTGACCCAGCGGAGGGCGTATATTCTTGCTAGTATGTATAATATAGAATGAATAGAGAATGAATGAGAAAAGTATTGGCATATAAAGGTGCTCAATGCTAAAATAGCAGAGCAGATTTAATCAAATATGAGATATTATGGATATTTATATCTCGTTACTATTAGTTTCATGCTTACTACAATCATCAGACGAGACGGTCAAAAAGTTGAGATTTTTAAAATCTCAACATTTTGACAGTCTCGTCTGATGATTGCAGTATGTATGAAACTAATAGTCACGAGATATTAAATCCATAATATCTAATATTTGATTGTGAGTATATATATATATATATATATATATATATATATATATATTTATATATATATATATAAAGTGTTGTTCTGGTTCCAGCGGGAGAAAATTAAATAAAAAGAAGGTCTGCAGAATGGATTATGTTTTTAGAAAAATGTTCATGATTTTTATCTTACATTTGTGACACGTGTTTCAGATCTTCTGATATATTCTTCAGGATTTGATCAATCATATGAAAATGAATTTGTACATGCATGTATATATATGTACATAAGTATTTAACTCCTCCCTTCCTATATATATAATATATATATATATATATATATATATATATATATATATATATATAATATATATTCATCAACAAGTTACTACCACGTTTTCATTGCAGTAGCATAAGTAGTTATCCAAATATATTTCGTAAAAGATATAGAGCATTTATAGTTGTAGAAAAGTTTCTCTCTACCACGGTTTCGGTGTTTAAGGGTTAGCAAAGCTGATAGATAGAATCACAAATTACTTTTGCCGTAAACATATGGTAAACTAATCATTAATTTCAAAGGAAAAAGTTTTAGTTTTAGGGACAAAAGTTTATTTTTAGGAGACAGATAAAATAATCCTAAACCAGGCGAATATATATAATATTAGCTACCTAAATTTTTTTAGTTCTCCTGAGGAGGGTGTACCTCAAACACCGAAACCGTAGTTGAGAGAAGAACTTTTCTACAACTATATATATATATATATATATATATATATATATATATATATATATATATATATAGTGTGTGATGTAAATTAACTCCCTATTTTAAAAATCTTGATTTATTTCTGAATCATTATTTTTAGCAAAATGTGGAGGAGCACCATCTTGCATAAAAATCAAGTTTTCAATATTCTATTAAAGTATTGACAACTAGCAAGAATTGAGAAAAATGTAACCGCATATAAAAAAATTATAAATAGTTTAAAATAGGGAGTTACTTTTCAATCACCCTATATAGTAATTGTAATACATTTCCTGTCTTAAGTTGTACACGAGTAGTCTCCCTTTATTATTTTTGTGTTAGATAAATATTGGTTAAAGAAGTAATGGAAAGTATTGGAATGGGACGTTGCTTTTGGTAATTGTGCGCAGGCGCGACTCAGAAATCATTACTAGTAACTTCGAGTCTCACTGGGTGTCCCATACATCAGGCTTTGTACCACGACTTATGCTAAAGCTTAGTAAACAGATAAAAATATATTAATATCTCATATCAAAGCCTCTATCTCGCTCTGGTCAGAAATAGAATATTTTGATCAGGTATGATACCCCCCCCCCCAGTGATCCTGAAATATACACACACACATAAATGCACAAACTTCAGCATGATAGTATATATTTAGAGTTATGGTCACGCACACACACACACACACACACACACACACACACATATATATATATATAAAGTAAAATCCTAAAGGTGGCCTAAAGTCGGTATAATCCAGACACCGAGGGAGTCTATCCCATTTTTCCTAGCACTAGGTCAAGGAGATTGTTTTTTAGCATCTGGAGTGGGGCGCTACACCTACCATCAGCTTCTCACTTTACCACATAGATATCTGTGCTATTTATACGCTGAATCGGCGATGGCCGATATTGAACCAAGAACCTTGTGGTTCTCTGGCGGATGCTCTACTGACTGAGCTAAACCGACCCTAAATATATATAAGCCTATATCCTTTAAGTATTAAACACTTAAATCAACAAAACTAAATTTTAGATAAAAAAAATGAAATAGATTACTAAGTAGGTCTGAGTCTATTCTAGTAATGACCAGGTTTGAATTCAGAGTTTTTCTTCTCCTAGACTGGTTGTCTAACCAAGGTTAAAGAGCCCAGTCTGCCCTACTATTTACCCATAGCTCAAGGGGGGATAGTTGGATTCATACCTTTCCCAAGCGTATTAGCGATATGTGAACTGTGGCTCCGTCCAGGAATTGAACTCAGGTCGACGAGTCCATTTTCTACGACTCTAACCAGTCCACCCCTATAAAAAGAAAAATATTATTTTGTAAAGAAAAACTATTCACATTTATCTAAAAAAAAATTAATTTTATCATTCTCTACTTATTTGTAATTATTAATAATAATTTTGACTAACAGGGTGGATAGGGATCCTATCCCTGCCAAAGGAGATACCTTTTCTATCATACAATCAGAAGGAAGAGACAAAAGAAAGTACTAATTGATATTTTAATATGAAGAGACTAGTTGAAAATAAATCCAGTCCTTACAACGTTTAGACAAGTGGGAAGGTGCTCTCTGGAGCTAAGATCTCCTGGAACTAAGCAATATAACTACTGGGTCCTTTCATCAAAACTTGTATTTTGCGCTCATATAAAACTTTTTATTTCTTGTAGACGTTAATTGATCTTAACTTTGTTTCAGGGGAGATAACTCTTTTTTCTCATTTTTATTTTGAAAAGAAAAAAAAAAAAGCTTACGCTGGGCCAAAATCTACGAAGGCCTACATGTACAAATTTCATTAACGAAAGTTATACAGCGGAGCAAAAAAAAAAAAAACAAAAAAAAACAAATTAAAAAAAAAACAGAAGAAAAATTAACGACGCAACATAAAGACTGAAAGAGTTTTTGCTATCTTAGAGTGAAAATCTGGGTTTTTGAAGTAAAAAGGGGAATAACTTATGGCACTATAAATCTTATGTAAAAAACAAAAAACAAAACATAAAACAAAAGAAAAAGAAAAACAAAAGAAAACAAGAAAAAACAAAAAACAAAACAAAAATCAAATAAAATGACCTAACAAAAATAAAAAAATTGTTAGTGATAATTTTTAAATACATAACAATCTTAGGAGATATTGCGCAAAATTGCGCATTTTAAAATTATATTTTTAGATAAATTAAATAAATCTTGATTTATGGCAAAAAGACGTTAAAAATTCACTTTTAAATAAAAATAGTCCAATTGAATCACAGAAAATACTTTTTTTTTTCATCAATTCAACTTTGAAAAAACAAAAACAAAAAAACAAACAAAAAACAAACCTTACAAATACTATTTTTTACGTTTTAGGAAAATAACTTTTAAATTTTAAAATGACTTTTATCGGGTGCTGAATAAAAAAAAAATTCTTTTAAGTGGTCTTCAGAATTTGATTTTCTAGATATTTAAGAATTAGGGAAATGACAAAAAGGCTGAAACCACCTACAATTTGAATTGATAAAAAACATTTTTTCAAGTTTTTAAGAATAAAATAAGATATTTATTATAAAGTGAAGTCATTAATGAATAATGTGCAGAAAATTTCATTAAAATCGGACAATTCCCCGATTTTTGGTAATTGTTTTAGAAATTCAAAAAAAAAGAAAAAGAAAAAAAAAAGGAAAATAATTATTACCTCCCTTATCCATTCCGGACATACTTAAATAATTCGTTATATTCTATTTTTTATATTTTAATACATTACAGTGCTATTTTTTTATTAAAAAAACATAAAAAAAGATTAACGTATTTTTTAGTGGTGGGGCTAGAACGGAATAATGGCATTTCAGTTTATTTCAATGGGGAAAATTGATTTGATATACGAGAAAATTAGGTTGCGAGCTGAAAGAATTATACTTCTTATATATCAAGTTTACACTGCATTTAATAATTTATTGAACAATCAAAAATGACGATTGAATATTTTCAAGCTTTAAAGTTAAACGTTTTTAAGTAAACATGAGTTGTCTCCCTTACATCTGGCGCATTTATAATACAAATTTACATAACATCGAAATATATTGATATCTATTTTATATAAATTATCTTTTTTTCTTTTGTATTTCATGTTTTACGCATTTTGCTGTTTTCTTTCCATTAAAATTTAACTTGTTTACCCAAGCCGTGAAAAAAAATGACGGTGTATTTTTACAACTAAATAATTTTGCAAGTAAAATATATTTTTTTTAAGTTGGAAAGGTTTTTTACGTTTTTAATTTAGGAAAAAGAAAACTTGTAAAAATATTTTTTAACTCTGTTAATTCTCACTTCATTTAATTTTTCATATTTTCCGAGAAAAAAAATTCTGTATGATAAAATATTTTTATTTCTCGTATACATTTTGTTAATTTAACAACCAGATGAAACTCTATTGCGATATAGATTTTACTAAGATCCATTTATAAGTAATAATCCATTATCATAATGGAGATTAAGTAACTGTCTGTAACCGAAACTATGTCACCACTGACGTCACGGTTTCCTTAGTTATTTAAGTTATATTCCCAACGATTATGAAATAGTCATTATTTAATCTTAATGAGCATCTTATTTATTAACGATGCCTCTATGAAAGTCTAGCTGAGTTAGATTTGCCGCAAATCTACCCATATTATTAATGCATTTAAAATCCCGAAATATGTGTTATATATCTCTAATAAATAAAGATTTACATAGTATATGGTCGGAATAATTTGCATACTGATTTTAACAAAACTGGGTTTAATAAATAATTATTTGCTGTTACGGATACTATCATGTTATTCTCAAACGTATTAAAAGTAATCCTATACATAATCTGACATAAATTAAGATAACATTATGATAAATGTAACATTTCTATATTCGTTCTCATTTATTTTCGTTAGTCTTTCTAATTTAATATATTATCTTATTGCATTAAAACTTAAATACTTGAGCCCAGGAGCCACATATTTTACTCGTAAAATGAACAAATAAATGAATTGATTTAGAAGAAAGAACATTTCTTAATACAATGTCATATGTGGTGTTATTCTCCCGGCCCGGGAAACACCGGGTAGCCCTGCTAGTACAATATAACTTTGAATAAATATAATATAAATTTCAATTTTTTTACGTCATCGTAATAGTTATATATATATATATAGAGAGAGAGTCGGATTTTAGCCCTGAAGAGCTTTATGCGAAACTAATAGTAGGTTCGTCTGACTCATTAGATTATCTATCTCTCTCTCTCTATATATATATATATATAAAAGTCGTCGGGGCGGTCTAAAGTCGGTAAAAGGAGTCTATCCCCTTTTCAATAGCGCTAGACCAAGGAGATTGTTTTGGCGTCTGAGGTGGAGTGCCACACCTACCATCAGCTCCTTACTTTACCGCACAGATCCCTGTGCTACTCATACGCTGAGTTGGCGAGGACCGGTATCGAACTAGGAACCTTGTGGTTTCTAGCCGAACGCTCTAAAAAAAAAAATTCTAAAAAAATAGGATAAAAAAATAAAAAATGGAAACTTAGTTCTGATAACTTTAAATATATATTAAAATAAAACAAACTTTATATAGATAGATAATACTAGGTATGTATTTATTAAAACTTGTTTAAAAAACCAATGAGGACTGTCTAACATTGCATGCTCAAATTTTAAGTATTATTTATATATATATTTATGTATTTATTCTATGTTATGACGATTTTAGGTAGTGTGATGTAAGAAGTGACGTAGTTTTTGTTACAGACAAAAACCGGAAGCGAATCTCCATTATATATATATATATATATATATATATATATATATATATATATATATAAAAGAAATTAAAAGAAATCAAGCAGGTAAGTTTAGCTAATAATCTCTTCAATTTTTTTGTTTATTTCTCGATGTTTTGACAAAGAACCAGAACATTGCACATATATTTCATCATCGGCATTGCAGTCTCGGAAGACTATATAATTCTTATGCCCCTGAAGTTACAGCGCCTCCCGTGACTGTGAAATCCAATGTTCAAAAAACATTCTCTCAAAAAAAAGATGTCGCATGTGAAGGCTGTCCCTGAAGATGTTGATGTGCCGAAGCTTTGTGGCCGCTTCTTTCTTCTGGACCTCTTGGCTTTATGGTATGGCGTCAGGGTGACTTCACACATGAACAGTCTGCTACGGAGAGCCTACCGCCACTGAAAGCAGTCCTGAGCCAAATTTTCACAGCTGAAAGGGGCAATGCCAAAACACCTGAGATCATTCTTGCAGATATCCTTGAAACGCAGCTGGGGGCGACCAATCTGTCTCTTACCAGACGATAGCTCGGCAGAGAGGATGTCCTTCGGGATTCGTCCATCATCCATCCGGCGGACATGGCCCAGACATCGGAGACGATGCTGTCTCAGTAGGGAACACAAGCTGGGAAGTTGAACTCTCTCTAGAACTGCTGTTAGTGACTAACATATATTTATACTTACATTAACAAAACAATTCAGATGTATTTAACCATAAGACAAATGGACTGGTCTCGTTTGAATGTACATTTTTCTTAAAAAAATCTTTTGTGACTTGTCATTTTTTTCTCAAAGTTAAAAAAAAATTTTTTTCTCCTGAAGGTGACCTAAGGTCGAAACTAATTGTCCTGGTTGGTAAGTAAAATTCCCGTAGGAGTTACGTCCCCTAGATCATTTCATTCCTTTTGTTTACATCTGCTACTACTTCGTTACCGGAAGCTCTTGGAGTTACCCAGAATCCTCCACCAGCGCGCGGGCCATTTAATTCTTTCCACCCTTTGCTCGCTTAATAGCCGGACGTGTTCAGCCCTCTTCGTGTTCTTCCTTAAAGAGAACAGGTATGTCACTTGACACTTAGTAACCCTCCTCTTATCTTTCTTATTAGACGTTTCTCAGCCCCTTCTCCTCTCTCAAAGACTAATTACCTCGTGTATCTGACGATATTATTTTCCCCTTTGGTGAATGACATTCGTCCCATTTTGCTGAACTTTGTACACGTTTAAACATGTTGTAATGTTTGCTCCCTTCGTCTACTTATCGTCTAATTGACTTTCTCTCATAAAGATACTGCCCACTCGAAAAGCCGTATTATACACTTTGGACAAGATATATGCGGCGAAGTAGAAGATAAATATATAACTATTATAAAATGAATAGCATAAAAACATTCCTGTTTGTCTTATCACGTTTTGTTCCTATATATATATATATATATATATATATATATATATATATATATATAATATAAAATTAATGCTTTATTCTTCATTAAGTTGCATATGACTTTCATGATCAAAATCATGTCGAATTTCGAACGATGGATTGCCGCGGTCGATTTTGGGTGAGATACGTCACATAATTTCAAAAGAAAAATAACGACTAAAAAACGCCGAATCATTTCACATCATTTTTTTCTCGCATTTATTTGATTTCACTTTTCTACACACAGTCATCAGATAATACCTTGATAAAGGGTGAAAGCCACCCGAAATATTGGAATAAATAAATCGAACCAGGGACAGAACAACGGCTGGATATTGAAACTGTGTTTTTTTTTGTTCGCTTATTCATTTCAATGCTTCCTGATATCCCCTCCCCACAAAAAAATAATCATTCACAAGAACAAAGTTGATACGCAATATTCATATATATATATATATATATATATAATATATATATATGAAAATGGGATGACTTACCGGTGAAATTGGTCTCAATGGTTAGTTGATACAGGTTTTACCATAAGTCAGCGATATAACAAATATAAAGTGCTCAATACGTAAGTAGAGCGAATTTATTACTGTGGTATGTACAGAAATAACCTACTCGGGTTTCAGGGTTAAATCCACTGAATTAATCCTAACTGCAGAAGTTTATGTTGGAGTTATTGTAGTTACAATTAGTTAGCTCGAGCCTTTTGGTGAAACTCGAGTAGGTTATTTCTGTACATACCACAGTAATATATATATATTTATAACTTTTCTCTCTCTTTTGACTCTGTACTGTTCTCAACTGAGCATATATCAATTCCATCTCTTGACTAGCATGATCTATTAAGTACAAGAAGAAGTTAGTCTGGCGCATTTACTAATCTTCCGATAACCATCTTTGTAATTCGCCAGTGCAGTCGGTGGTTGATATCGCTACAGTTATTTCTTTGTACCACAGAAATGAAAAAAAATGGGGATGGAGGTTGGGGGTTGAGCATTGGGTTTACTGACATCGGACAGAAATACGTGACCTTCCTAACTCATGTTCACGTTTCTTGGTTTAATAGTCTCGCACCGGTTTTCCATTTTCTTTTCAAGGCGTCTATGGTTGGTTGGTTGGTTGGTTTTACAACATGCCAAACCTCGGTGGGTTATATAATGCCGAAGTCAGTCTTTTTTTGCAAGCAGTTGGGTAAATGCATACATGGTACACTAACAGGTACTACCATTTCGGCTAAGAGTGGACCTGAGAATAATGGCAATAAAGTGCCAGCATGTCAAACCGAGTTGGGTTATCTAATGCCAAATGTCTTGGGCATGACGTTAAATTACATCTAGTGGTGAGGTTCCAATTTTGGAACTCTGGGTAGTGTGGAGTACCCTTTCATCGCCATTACTCCCAGATCCACTCTGAACCGGAGTGGTAGTACCGGTTAGGGTCCTAGCTATGGCATAAATAGATCAAAATCAGTTTTAAAAATCTGTTTAAAAATTGAATTTGAAAACAAAACTTGAATACCCAACAAGAATGAATAAAACAAAACGTATTCGGCCTAAAATAACCCAGGTGTTGACGTGCCGTAAAATCCATCCAACCAACGTAAAGCTGGAGTCAGTATTTTTACAAGCAGTTAAATTTTAGCCGTATAAGTGCTACTGTATGGCTGCATCTCTAACGAAATGCTTAGAGAAAAAGCTAGATGAGGACTACACAAGGATGCTGCGTGCTGTCTTGAACAAATCTTCGAAGCAGTACCCCCTCCCCCCACAAAGAAGCAGCTGTACAGCCACTTGCCTCCTATCGCACATACCACCTAAATGAGACAAAAAAAAACATGCTGGACACTGCTGAAGAAGCAAGGACGAACTCATAAGTGACATCTTTCTGTGAACACCTACGCATGGGAAGCAGTGTCGGCCGACCTTCAAAACCCCACATCAATCAGCTAGATGATGCACGGAGGGCTTGTTAGGGGCGATAACTGATAGGGACGGTTGGCGAGAGAGAGAGAGAGAGAGAGAGAGAGAGAGGGAGAGGACTAGCCTAGTGTACCTTGCGTAGAGAGTCAATGCACTGGTCCAGGACTATTTATACACGGCTGTCTGAGAACATCGGAATGATTCCTGACCCTGCAAAGGCCCCTCTGGGCCTGCTCCAGAACGCTTCGGCCTCTGGAGTGGCTAGGTGATAAATTTAACAGCGTCGATCCTAGGGGGCTATCCCCCAGGCAATACCTGCCCCCTTGATTTAAATGGGCAGGGCTGGGTTTATTGCCCAGTGCCTAGGGTGCCACCCTCGAGGGGGAATGCCTACGGGATTGACGCATTTTTTGTGCCTACCACCCATAAGCTTGGGCTTGTGGGTGGGCCCACATAAAAATGTTCTTGTGTCACGCCCTCATAAGTGGGATGAGAGGCAAATACCTTGCTGAGCCTGCTTCTGAGTGCTTCGGCCTCTGGATCGGCTAAGTAAAATTAACAGCGTTGATCCCAGGGGGCTATCCCCCCAGGCAATACCTACCCCCATTGATTTAAAGGGACAAGGCTAGGTTTCAAGTAACTAATGATAATTATCTATCTGTCAGAACTTTTGAGATGAGGCTTGATAATTTTTATTATTTGAATTTTTCGTACTATTGTCTTTATTGTTATATATTGCAATATATTATAATATTATCATATATTGTCGTAATTGGAAGCCTTCACGGAACTTCGAACCGTTAACCATGACCGGGTACAAGTGTTAAGCTGTGTTAAGTATTCTATATTATTATCGCCCGTGGTCAGGATTGAACCTGCAACCTGTTACTTAGAACTGTATTAATTCAATCATTATATCCGTTGCGCCATGTGTCCAACTGGTGATTCATCTAAGTAATTTAATTTCATATATATAGGTATTTACTCAACTCATTCGTCACGAGTAGGGTGGGACACAAGGCTGATCGAACTCACTATTCACTAGTAATTGATCTGTGATAGGAGCTTGCTAACCATTTCACAACGATATGATACCCATCTATGTGTATGTATGTATGTATGTACGTATATCTATCTATCTATCTATCTATCTATCTATCTCAGTCTGAATTTATCTATATATCCATCTATCCGAGTCTATCTTTCTCTCTCCCCCTCTCTCTCTATATATATATATGTATGTATGTATGTATATATATATATAATTTCATATATGAATGTATATCATACCTATCTTTATATTCAGTCGCCTTTGATTTATTTCTCTCTCTCTCTCTCTCTCTCTCTCTCTCTCCTCTCTCTCTATCTATCTATCTATCTATCTATCCATCTAATTATTTCTTTCCTCTCTTTCTTTCCTCCAGCCAATGTTATTATCCTCTGTTTTCCTCTTCCCTTTCCTCTTCCTGATTAAATATCAACTAATTTTGCACTCATTTTAAATTAATTTTACACTAACCATTTCACAACGATAGGACACCCATCTATATGCATATATGTATGTATGTCTATCTATCTATCTATCTATCTATCTATGTAATTTCATTTTTATTTCATTTCATTTTCTATCTATCTATCTATCTATCTATCTATCTATCTGCTTGTCTATCTATCCGTTTTTAAATCTCTCTCTCTCTCTCTCTCTCTCTATATATATATATATATATATATATATATATATATATATATATATTAATGAATGTATATCATATCTATCTAATATTCAATCGCTTTTGATTTCTCTCTCTCTCTCTCTCTCTCTCTCTCTCTCTCTCTATATATATATATATATATATATATATATTATATATATATATATATATATAATTCATACATGAATGTATATCATATCTATCTATATATTCAGTCGCTTTTGATTTCTCTCTCTCTCTCTCCCTCTCTCCTCTCTCTCTCTCTCTCTCTCTCTCTCTCTCTCTCTCTCTCTCTATCTATCTATCTATCTATCTATCTAATCACTTCTTTCTCCCTTCTTTCTCTCCTCCAGCCAATTTGATTATCTTCTGTTTTTCTCCCCTTTTCCTCTTCCTGATGAAATATCAGCTAATTTTACACTCAATTCGATAAATCTATTTTTTCTTTTTTGCTTTTCTCAATTCTTTTCTTTTCTTTCTTTTTTTCTATTTTCCATTTAACACAATGCACAACTCTGCGCATGCGCATAATTACTGTGACCACCAAGAATTGTCTATAATTATCTGCAGATAACTGACAAAACTTTTCACAAATTTTCTTCATAAATAATTACGACATCAGTGTATGTGTCGTCTGCTTCTTTCGGATCGGCAAATATGTGTCCTTCGTATTTGCTTTTTTTCTTTCTCTCTCTTCAGTCTCTAATGATGTGAACATTAAAGATTATCAGTGGGAATCGCGCGCGAGACAACTAGACAGTTTATTTGTCCAACAAAAGAAGAAGAAGAATCGTATATGACATAATCCTGGGAATTATTTTCACCATTATTATTAACCGCTTTCAGCAACTTTCCTTTCATAGAAAAATGTTTTTGTCATATTTATATTCGTTTTTATTTACACGTTCCAATTCCAAATGTAAAGCCAAAAGTTTTCACAGATAAAGATTAGATGTTTTTTTTTTAGAATTACGGGGGAAAAAAAGAAAGAAAAAAGAAAACACACCCTCCGGGCGGTGTGAAAGTTAATTTTTGAAAGATATTGCCTATAAGCAATATCTTTCAAAAATTAAGTTAAAAATTCAATATCCATTTTTTTATCATAAGTAAGCAAAATCATCAAATTTATTAAAGGAGTAAAAAATAAAACAATTTGAAATGGAAACTTAGTCCAGCCCCTCTCAAATAAAATGTTGCGTACATCTATTAATTATTAATAATCATTTTGAATATTTTGCACATAAATTTTACACTAAATCGTAACTATTTATTAATTTAAATTTTTTAGTTAACTTCACGTTACTGAAAAAAGGGCGAGAGTAAAAAAACAATTTTAAAAATTGCTTACTGAAATTTTGAATATATATAACACAGGGTTATTCTTATTCTATATATGAAAGATATTGACTATGAATTAAATACTCATTAATAGACTTATGCAATCATTGAGAATATTGTGACGTAAGCTGTGACATAGTTTTGGTTACTGACAGAAATACACCCAATCTCTATTATTAATAGATATGAATCTGCTAAAAACCCCTCAAAGAGAAAAGTTACTTGACAATTAAAGAAAACTCACCAGAAACTGAGGGAACTGCAAAATGTTCCTCAAGCCAGTCGCAAATCCACCGAGTAGTTCAACTCCATGATTGTTTTGTTTGTTTTTGTTTTGTTATGTTTTTAGTTTTTGGATCATCAGGAGAGAATGTGCACAGTTTCGGGACCTTACTCTCTTCAAATACCCTGCTTAATTAGCATATTCGAATAATTTATACACTAATCTTCTGTTTTAATGAAATAGAAAAAAAGTAGAAGGAAAAAGGAAAGCAAACATGGAAAGAGAGAAACTAAGAAAGAAACGGGTTAGATAGGAAACGATAGTACTTATCGTTTGCTTCAATGAAACAGAAAAAAAAGGCAGAAAAGAATGTTAGAAAAAAGTTTTAAAAAATAAGAGCAAAAAAGAAGAGAAAAGAGAAAAAGAAAGAAAGAATTTCGCCAGAGATTATTATACTTTTTACATTTTGAACTATTTTGCAATAGTTCTTAAGTAATCATAACAAACGTTGTAATAGTCAAATTATCATACCGAGGTATATTCACGGTTCCTGTAAGTATTCTTTGATATCTCCATCATGGCTTCACCTTTATTGATATTACTCTCAGATCCACTCTAACCCGGAGTGTCAGTACAAGGCTTTAAAAAAATAATATTATGAACGAATTTCAGTTATTAAAGTTTAATGTAACGGTATGTGTTTTTTATGTACCTCAACGCTGCCTTTACAGTTTAAAAAAAATTAAAATAAAAAGCATGCAAATCAAAACAATGTTTGTTATAATTTATAAAAATTGTTTTCAAATTTGAAATAAATAAAATTTTGAACGAATTTCAGTTATTAAATTTTAATGAAACGTAACATTGTTTTGTTTATTTACTGTCTTTACGAGTTTGACAACGGTGTCTATTTCGAAGGCTGGAAGGCCTACTTTTATGACGTCACACCTCCAATGAACAGGCCTTCTGATATGTTAGAGGGTCTTGGTCAGTACCTGTTAGGGTTCCATCAATGTTAATAGAAATAAGTTTAACTTTAAAAAATTGGATTATGGTCGCATGCGGCACTGCTTGGATACAGCAATGAAAAGGGTTAATTGCTCGTCTTTTTGTGAACAGAGGAGAAATTAAAGCATTGGTACCCGTTAGCCGGAGATGCCAGTATTTCCGTCGCTGGCTCTACATTCTTTCCACTAAACATTCTGTAGCTCATTTTGTGGAGTTCTGAGCCAGAAGAAGATATCGAACAAAGCCGTACTATTAGGAACGGTCTTCTTATCACTGAGCGATATGATCAGACGTCTGTGAGTTGAAAGATCATTGTTGGAGTCTCTTTTCAATACATTTACTGCTAAGTGCTGAATGTGGATATTTGCTTCGTGTTGCAGAATAAGCATTGGAGAAACTTAATACAAATATAAATTCATTCATTTATGTGTGCATCAAGTGATGTTTATTAGTGGCACAAAGCGAATATTATTGATAAAAATGAAAAGGACATTGGCTTTTCTATTGGCTTCATATCAAACAAGAATTTAAAGAAAAACTATTCCGGTCTCAGCGAGGGGGATAACTTGCGACTATATATATATATATATATATATATATATATATATATATATATATATATAATATGTATATATATATATATATATATATATATAATAATATTATATATATGGTATTTGTGGAAAAAAGTGACTTACCGGTGAAAATGGTCACAGTGGTTAGTTGATTCAAGTTTCACAATGATAAGGCAGCGATACAACAAATATAAAGTGCTCAATACGTTAGTAGAGCAAATTTATTAACATAAAGGTACACGGTAATAACCTACTCGAGTTTCCCCATAAGGATCTTCAGTGTTAAATCCACTGGATTAATCAAGATATTGATTAATGGCAGTCGAGTAAACGTGTGTTTTTTTTCGCGATAAACGATTGATTATATATATATATATATATATATATATATATATATATATATATATATATATATAAACACACACACACACACACACACACACATACACACATACATATATGTATAATGAACAAAAAGTGATAAGACAAACAGGAATATTTCTTTTTCATTATTTATTCTTCTGTACTAGTTTCGACCTTAGTTCATCGTCCGGAGAAAAGTTCTTGTGAAAGAAATTGTTTTTAGAAAGGTTATTTCCTATAAGTCTAACATGATAAAAGGGGAACCACTCTTGACTGATAACTTATTTCTTTATTTTCCCATTAAACTAACCCTAAACCCTAACCCTAAACCTACCCCTACCCCTACCCCTAACCCTAAACCCGTCTTCTTTTTTTACTAGTAGATCAATAAATAAATAAATAAATTATCAGTCAAGAGTGGTTCCCCTTTGATCATGTTAGACTTATAGGAAATAACCTTAGAAAGTTTTAAAAAGTATTTGACAAGCGACTATAATCCGGACAGAGAAATGTATTAGAAGTGGCAAATCCATGTGTTCTGTGAAAAACATCTTTAGCTAAATTCGGCTGAGATTTTCTTATATATATATATATGTGAGGAATCGGTCGATTTTTTGCTTTCTCCATTAAATCAACCTCTTTTCATATATATACCGCCACCACCAACCCCACATACGCCCCACGCTGACATCCGCTCATACCAAAAAATACACCCACACACGCACACATATGCACGAGAATACAAACGCTCACACGTCCGCATTGATCAAAGGTTACATATTCATAGAACAATGTAATGTGTGTGAGTACCGTTATCCCGTATACATAACCTTTACATCGTCCATAAACACTCATATGTAATATATTGCCTGATCAGTGCACCCAAGGACCAGGCTGACCAGGAAGTGCATGGGGGTCAGGTGCAGCCTGGAAACGAAAACAGGATGTGGCCCTGACCTGACCTTTTGCACCTATAAATGCAGGTGAACACTTGACATGCTTTAGGTGCAGAAATCTGTAGGCGTAGCCCATAGCCAATGGAAACAGCCTGCGTGGGCGAAGAGGTGTGTCTACAGAAAAACTGCGTAGGTGTCACGAACAAAGAGGCGTGACACCGGGGGTCAGACTACAATAAAAGAAGTCCGTAGAGATCGATTAGACAGACAAAGATCATGTTCGAGATCACTCTAAAAGAACTCCCGAAGGCTCCACGTTTGCGAAACCCTGCCAACAACTCTCATCTGTACACAACCGGGGGAATAAACATCTCATCTTACATTTTCCTAAATACAAGTGTTTGTGTTCTTTGACTGGTCCAGTGTGTAACTCATACACATTCAAAACACCACCACATACATACGCTTAACATTTCATCCAATCATACACATCCTATGTTTATTGATTATTTGTAATTTTTGTAATTTTTTCGATTTTCCTTGCATTTGAAACAAGTTCACCTGATGATCGCATGAAACCAAAATGGTTGTGACTGTTCCTTTGTCACCAGATAAATAGATATGTAAAACTTTTATATATTTATTTTATATATATATATAATATATATATATATATATATATATATATATATATACAGAAAATGTAAATGTGAAAGTATCATAAAAACGATTCCCTAACCTATTGATATAAAATAACCATAGACGGGTTGACATGCCGTTAAAATCAATCATATCATCATAGATAAAAGATGAAAGGTAATATAAAAAATGTATTAATAAATGATTGTTTCCTAAATAAACAATTATTAATGAGTTAAGCATTGAATTTTACTTATGTTACTCTAATTAATACCCGCCCTGTAGGCTGGGGCGTTAGAATGCACCGACTGCACCTTTGCAGAGGGGGTAAGACTCCCCCAATGGGGCCACCTGTTGGCCGTGGGTGGCGACCCGTGATGCTTAAGGATAGAATCCATGTGGATAAGCAGTTCATGACTTGAAGTACTCTACTTTGGCCCTATCTTGGGCTAGACGGGCGGTCGGGGAGGCCCCTCTGATCAATCGGCTGGTCACGTCAAGCCCTAGCACCTGTATGATTTTCCCAACCCTATTGTCCTTATGGCAAGCCCCAGCCCCTTTTTATCATATGGGTACTAGAAGGCGGTGACCGAGGGCCTACATGTCATGGGAATGACGTTAAACTGTATCTGATGGTGAGGTTTCAGTTCTGGAGGTTTGGGGAATGTGGAGCACCCCTTCATCACCATTGCTCCCTGGTCCACTCTGACCCGGAGTGGTAGTACATGTTAGGGTCCCATCTATGGGTTAGATAGAAAAATGTATTTATAAACAAATTGTATTATCCATTAAGAATTGATTTATTTCAAAACTTTATCAGCATTAAATGACCCACTGAGGTTGATATGCCGCAAAACAAAACAAAACAAACAAATCTGATTAATACCTAATAATATCCGTTTTGATTGTATAATGTTTCACTAGAAAATCCTAGGAGAAAGAAGCAATATTGTCTCGGCTGCGCATTGGCCATGCAAAACTTACGCACGCTTTTATGCTCAAGCAGGTGTACCAATCATGGTGCGGGACATGTCAAACACCATACACTGTCAAACATTTCCTCGTGGAGTCTGGAGTTTTCGCTCCAATCAGAAGGAAACATTTCAACACAAATAATATGAGGGATCTGTTTGAGAATAGCAGCATGAATGACATTTTATCCTTCTTTAGAGAAATAAAATATACCAAAAATCATGAATCACAAAATAAAATACATCCACGAAACTATCTACAAAAATACACCTGCAAAGGAAAGTTGAGTATCAACTTTTTATCTTACACTCTAACAGTTTTTTTGGCATTGAATAACTGTTATGTTCTTAACATACAGATAAATTATATGGAGGATAGGAATGATAATGCAAGACCAGGTTTGTTATAAAATTAACAAGGATTTATTAAAACACAGAGTAGAAAATGCTTATAACTCTCAAGCGAGCTTAACCAAGAAGTGAACGCTCTGTTCCTGGTTAAGAATTTTATCCTGCCAATAAATCATCCCTGTAAATCCTGGTACTCTGATATATATACAGTGACATTTCCTTCTTGAGAGAAATAAAAATATATTAAAAAATTATGAATCAGATATAAAATACATCCAGGTATATTTTTGTTGTATATCTACAAAAATATACCTATAAAGGAAACTTGATTTTCAACTTTTATCTCACTCTCTAACAGTTTTTTGGCATTGAATAACCCACAGGGTTATTTTACCATTAAACAAACCAAACTGATCTAAACCAAACCAAATAAAGTTAATGAAAATTATTTATACCAATTTGAAGATATTAAGAACTTGAGACATAGAAACTTTTATCAAAATGACTTGTTTTGGCATTAAATGACCCCAAAAGGTTTGATACGCCGTAAAACATACAAACCAAACCAAATCTTCTAATTATCGGATTTCAATAAATACTTAATGATATCCAATTTGATTATATAAGGTATTTACCACGTATTCCACGTATACGAGTCAGGCACAAGGCCCTATTAATGTGGGACCTCCCACGAACCCAAGCTCATGGGTGGCGAATGCAAAAAATACATTGATCCCGTCAGCATTCTCCTTCAAGGGGGCGCCTCAGGCGCTGGGTACTAAACCCATCCCTGTCGCATTAAATCAAAGGGTAGGTGTTGCCTGGGTGGGGATGGCCCCCTGAGATCAACGTTGTTAGCTTCTACGGTCCACTGTACCCCCTCCTGATCGAAGTACGACTAGAAATAATAAAATCCTGTTGTCTTTGGTTTAGAAGAAAATTAACATTTTATAAAACATTGGTTGGTGTGTATTTATTTATTGGAGACACTGTAATACTTAACGATATCCATTTTGATTGTATAACGCACGGCTAGAAATAATGAGAATTATTGATATCTTTTGTTTGAAAGAAAATTAATAATTTAAAAGAAATTGATAAAGCTGTTTTCATTTATTGGAGATAAAATAAATTTTGAATTTTAGTTAACTTTCTCTCAGATGTGCGATTTTAAGTGTTAGGTTAATTAACCGCTCAGCATACGCACACATGCGCATGCGCGCACACACACACACACAACACACACACACTAGCGTGTATGTTTGTAAAGAAAATTTTCCAGATCTTTTGAAGAATAATTTTTTGTTTATCATCATCATCATCATCATCATCATCATCATCATCATCATCAAAAAAATTATGTCTCTCTCTCACACACAAAGTTTCTTTCATTCTCTGTCTGTCTCACAGTTCCCCCCCCTCTCTCTCTCTCTCTCTCTCTCTCTCTCTCTCTCTCACACACACACACACACACACACACACAAACAGACAGTTTCTTTCATTCTCTCTCTGTCTCGCAGTTTCTTTCTTTCACTCTTTCTCTGTCTCTATCTCTTTCTTTCTGTCTGTCTTCCCCCCCTCTCTCTCTCTCTCTCTCTCTCTCTATATATATATATATATATATTATACCATTAAAGAGACCAGTCTGTCCTATTATCTACCCATAGCAGGAAAGAGAATTGTTGGATGCATACATAAAATATTAAGTAAAGTCGTCGGGCTGGCCTAAAGTCGGTATCAGCAAATCAGCGAAGTTGTCTATCCCCTTTTCACTAGCGCTAGACCCGGGAGATTGTTTTGGCATCTGAGACGGAGCGCCACATCTACCATCAGCTCCTGACTTTTCCGCACATATCCCTGTGCTACTCATACACTGAGTTGGCGAGGGTCGGTATCAAACCAGGAACCTTGTGGTTCCTAGGCGGAATGAGCTTACCATGTCCTTATGTATCCCAAGATTATTAGCGCTATGTGATTGCAAACAGCCTCGTTGAGGATTTGAACTCAGTTTGGCCTGTCCATTTTCCTACAATGATAACCATTACACAACAAGCGGCTCTTGGACTATATGTCTTTGTCAACGGAGGCTCAAACGGTGCGAATCAGGAATTTTCCAGAATTTTTTTTATCAACGAACTGATCACCTAAAGTCTGCAGACAATTTCTTTGAAATGAATTCTTCTTTCGCTGGAATTGGTACAATTTTATTAGGCATAAAATTACTTACAAAGAAAAAAAAATGAAACAAAAAATGTAATTAATGTTAATGCTTTTCTTACTGATTCGATTTTCAGGACACAATAATATATATATATATATATATATATATATATATATATATATATATATATATATATATATATATATATATACATACACTACTTCTCATACCCATTAATAATGGAGATTCGGCGACTATCTGTATGTAACCAAAACGACGTCACTGCTTACGTTACAATACCCAAAATCATTAATACATAAATAAATAACAAGCCGGTATTATATATCTTTATATTTTTCTTTTTTGAATATTCAAAATTGCTATCAGTAAAGTAAATAAAAGCTGTTCCTTATAATTCAACAGTTGAATCTTTTCCATTGTAATGATGACAATTTAAATAAATGAACTATGAAATTAATTTAAAAAATTAATTATTACTTTAAATGGAAAAATAATTTGCAAAATTTGTAATCAATTTAAAAATTAATTTTTACTCTTACCCTTTTTTCAGTAACAACTAAAAAGTTTACAAATGAATAAATACCAACGATTTTGTGTAAAATTTATGTATAAAAATATTCAAAATAATTATTTAATTAATGATTAATTGATGTGCGCAACAATAATTTGGGTTCTGATTTTTCTGAGTTACCCTGTAATATCATGTTACTCAACTAGGAAATAACCGATTTTTCTTCCCTTGAGATAATTTTTTAAAATTTTTATTAATTCCTAACAATATATATATATATATATATATATATATATCATCATGGCTAGGCCAAGTTGAGTATTGGCATGTTCGAGGCTGATAAGGCCAATGCATGACAGACTGGCACGGTCGCAGCCGCTGCAGCTGAAGGTCTGTCTTGGGTTTGATAGCATTTTTTCAGTATCAAGAGGTTAACTAAAAAGTATACAAATAAATAAATACCTATAATTTTGTGTAAAATTTATGTGTAAAATATTCAAAATAATTATTTAATCAATAATTAATTGATGCACGCAACATCTTATTTGAGGAGAAAGGAACTAAGTTTCCATTTCAAATTGTTTTATTTTTTTTACTCCTTTAATAGATTTGATGATTTTACTTACATAAGTAAGTAAAATCATCTAACATAGATACAAACCTTCTAACATTGAATTTTTAATTCCCACACCCTCAGACAATATCTTTCAAAAATATTTTTTACACCTTCCGGAGGGTGTATTTTTTGCTAGTCTTTATTATAATGGAGATCATGTAATTGTCTGTAACCGAAATTACGTCACCACTGACATAATGATTTCCTTAGTTATTTAAGTTATATAGCCAACAATTATGAAATAATCATTATTAATCTTGATTAGCATCATATTTATTAACAATGTCTCTTATTAATGTCTATCTGAGATAGATTTACCACAAAACTGCCCATATTATTAATGCATTTAAAATCCTGAAATATGTGTCATATATCACTAAGGAATAAAGATTTACGCAGTATACGGTGGGAATAATTTGCATAATGATTTTAACAGAACTGGGTTTAATAAATAATTATTTGCTGTTACTGATTTCTAATACTATCATGTTATTCTCAAACGTATTAAAAGCAATCCTATATATAATTTTATATAGAAATCAATTATGATAACATTAAAATAAGTGTAATATTTTTATATTCCTACTTATTTAGTTTCGTTAGTCTTTCTGATTTAGTATAAGATTTTATTACATTAAAACTTAAATACTAGTGCCCAGTGGGGGGAGGGCACATACATTTGCTAGTGTATTTAAACAAACCTGGTAGTCGGGCAGTTCATAACATGCAATATTTTACTTACTAGTGCTAGAGGGGCGACCGGAGAGGCCTTCCGATCAATCGGCTGGTTACATCAAGCCCTAGCACCTATATGATTTTCCCGACCCTATTGTTCTTATGGCAAATCTCCAACCCTTTTTATGCTAGAAGGCAGTGGATGAAGATCTTAATGTCCTGGATATGACGTTAAACTGCATCTAGTGGTGACGTTCCAATTTTAGAGTTCTGGGCTTTATGGAGTACCCCTTTATTGCTATTACTCCAGGTCCACTCTGACCTGGAGTGGTAGTACCTGTTAGGGACCCATCTATGGGTTAAATAGAAAAAAATGAATTAAAAAATTGAAAACCAAACAAGAATGAATAAAACAAAAACGTATTCGGCATAAAACCCCTCAAAACTTGACACGCCATAAAATCCAACCACAATCCAACCAACCAGCCAGCCAGCCAGCCAGCCAGCCAACCTAACTGTTGTGGAGTAGCTAGCACTCTTCAGCACTCTACTAGATGCACTGGCTCATAGCCTTAAATAGTCTACGATTAAAGTGGATTAATAAGCTTAATGATATTCGGGCTGATCTTACTGCGTTTAGCTATACCGCATTTGACCCTCCTCTATTTAATGTAAGTTTTGGATTGTTAATTGTTTGTAACTTATTGTTCTGTGTTTTTGTATGTATCCGTCAACACCGGATACTGTTGCTGAATAAATATATTAAGCACTCAATTTATTATCTGTATCATTCCACCAAGACGATAAAACACCAACCAACCAACCAACCAACCAACCAACCAACCAACCCTTCCAAATTGCAAAGTGAGTTCGACTTTTTATTTTCCTTGATTAATTCTGAAAAAGATTTTAGAAGGAGAGAATATTCTTTTCATTTTCTATGAAAAAAAGTCCCTAAAATATGATGAAATGCATTGTTATAGTAATTATAATAGTCGACGTGGTAGCCAATTGTCGGTATCAGCCGGACAGCGAGGGAGTCTAACCCATTTTTACTGGTAGTTCCATAGGCAATGCTCTACCAACTGAGCTAAACTGTCCCTATTGTAAGAAAATTAGGTTATTCTTGTGTAATGTTCCAGTTTTTACTTTGTTCA
>CM042156.1:60535084-60647584 GCA_023376005.1 Doryteuthis pealeii
TTAACTGTTTTTACGGTTGTTTTGAATAAAAAGAAAAAAGAATATTTGCATTTACTTGTTCGTAAAAACAACTTGGGGGTGGTTAACTTTTATCACATTCAAACCACTAAAAGTTATTAGTCGATAAAAATACTTTCAAACCGCTAAAAAAGTATTTTAAATTTGGGAGGCGGTAACATATTTACATGTCGAGAAAACTTGGGGACGCTTAAAATATCACTTTATCCCATTAACGTTTCATGAAAAATACCTCTTAAACAACTAGGGATTCCATAAGTACCACGGGTCAATTTTTTTAGCAGGCACGACTTAGTGTTTTAAGGCAGATGGCCAGGGCGTATTTATCCAAAGTCGAAAAGTAGTTACATTATGAGGATGGGTTAAAAAATTATATTACATATGGAATTCCTTTTTAATACATTTTATACTAGGCTCTGCAAAAATGGTAAATCCTTATTTTACAAAACACATTTAAATTGAATAGAAATTAACAAAAATCTGGGAATTATCCGATTTTAATGAAATTTTCAATGTTGATTTATCAATGAAAGAATTTTTAAACACATCAGTTATTTTATTTCAAAACCGCCTTTATTTTTTGAGTGATGTAAAATTTTGGTGGGGTTTATACGGTGCTATTCGCGGTCTAGGCGATGATAAAATCCTACCACCTACGAACGAAGTCGATGATCTGATGCGGTGCCTGCTGAAAAAAAATCAGCGCTCAAGGCGTTTTTTTTTCGAAAAGTTAATGCTATATTTTACCCACTTTTTTTCGGCATGTAAATGTAAATATTTTAACCCCCTTTAAACAATTTGTATACAAAAATATTTACATTTACTTGTCGATAGAAATATGTCTTACTTTTAATGACCAGGGCGTATTTATCCGATATGCACCTTTTTTGTCCAAGTCGAAAAGTAGTTACATTATGAGGATGGGTTAAAAAAAATTATATTACATATGTAATTCATTTTTAATACATTTTATACTAAGTTCAGCAAAAATGGTAAATCCCTATTTTACAAAACACATCTAAATTGAATAGAAATTAACAAACATCTGTGAATTATCCGATTTTAATGAAATTTTCAATGTTGATTTTTTTTTTTTGGGGGGGGGGTCTATGTACAAAAATATTTACATTCACTTGTCGATAGAAATATGCTTATTTTTAATGCCATAAAACCACTAAAAAATATTTTTTCTATAAAAATGCCTTCAATATGCTAAAGTATTTTTTTCCAGTTTTATATTTCATTTTAATATATTCATTTCCAACAAACAAAAATTAAAATATTTAGATATGCTTTTTTATTTTAACTAAAAGACATTAAACATTTAAAAAATCCTGAAGATTTAGATATTTTTTTTATATTCTAATAAAAATGTCAGGCCCTTTTGAATTTTTAAAAAATATCTTATTTTATGGTACGATCAAAATACGTCACATGATTAGTTTACGCCATATTGAAGGAAGAAACGTAATACACTTTTTATGATAACATACTTAAAAAAATTTTTTTTTTTATATGCCTTTCCTTTTTTGTGTTTCTGCAGTGACTATTATATCCATATTAATTCCTAATTTAAGCACTTTGGTGTTTTTTTTTCTTAAAAAAAAAAAAACATAGCTGTATCAGCTAAGATATTTCAATCACCAAGCCCAAACCCCTAAAAAGTTTTGTCAAATTTATTTGCTTCCAGTGATTTTTAAAAAAGTAAAGTCGTCGGTCTTCTAAAGTCGGTATCAGCCATACAGTGAGGGAGTGTATCCATTTTTCACTAGACCAAGGAGGTAGTTTTCTTAGCGTCAGAGGTGGAGTGCTACACCTACCATCAGCTCATTACTCTACGACACAGATCCTGAGCTACTCATACGCTTTGGCGAGGGTCAGTATCAAACTAGGAACCGAGAGGCTTCTAGCCGAATATTCTACAGTAGTATACTGTAAATAAATGAGAACAATAGATTGTTATATATATATATTACACAAAATTTTGGAAAACATGTCTGGTTTAACATGATTAGTGAACTTGCTTTTTGTTAATAATCTAACCCGGGCAATTATTTCAAATCAACTTATTTGCGAAACTAGATCAAATTCGTGACCGTTGATTTGAATTAAAATGAAATGAAAATACCGAAAAATTTTAAGGGGGGTATACATTTGCTTGTCGATAAAAAAACCCTGGAGATTGCTTATTTATTAACGCCTTGAAGCCACTTAAAAATATTTGTCGATAAAAACGCCTTCAACCCGATAACAAATATATTTTAAAGAGGGGGAGGATAAAATATTTACATTTACTTGTCGTAAAAAGATTTGGGTGCAAAATATTGCTTTCATATCGCATTAACTTTTCGGAAAAACACCTTCAAACAGCTAGGGAGTTCATAAGGAGCATGGGTCGGGTTTTAAGCAGGCACTGCTTAGCGTTTTTTAGGCTAGGAAGCCAGAACGCATTTATGCATATGCTCCAAAATGTTGGCTTATTTTCAATTTGAAAACGAATTAAAATTATTTAAATCCATTATTTAAGGTCAGATTTTTGTTTTAGTCGAAAAGGAAACATAATGGGCACCAATTAAAAAAAAGACAAAATTAAAATTACATATCTAATATTTTTAATACTCTTTTAAACAATTAAATTCGTCCCAAAAGGCGTTTTTTTTCTGTTTAAGTTAATTACCCTAAAAACACTGTAGCACAATCATTTTTAAGAAAAATCATAGCAGAAGCCGACACTTTTTTCCAATATTTTTTTTATAGTCTGCTGTAAATAAATTTGGAATAAAATTTTATTTAACATGATTATTAAACTTAGTTTTTTTTTATAGATTAGATAAATATTTAATTTAAAATATTTCATGTTGAGTAAAGATTGTTATTGAGCTTTTCTAGATATTTAAAAATTGTGGAATTTTATTCAAATGTTGCAAACGTTGACTTCCCCCACCTATGATTGCACCACTTGGACCCTAACATGGCGCCTAGAGAATAAGCTAGATAAACTGCTCAAGAATACAGTACGTAATTTTTAACAAGTTGTGAAAGCAACTGTATAGCTACCTGCCACTTATCACACAAACCATCCGAGTAACATGAACAAGGCATGCTGGACACTGCGGGAGGATTTAGGACAAACTTGTCAATTATATTTTTCTATGGAAACCAACATACAGGCACGCATGTGTGGACCGTTGAGCAAAGACGTACGTTGACCAACTCTTCGCAGATACTGGATGCTGTGCAGAGGACTTCCTGGGAGCAATAAATGATAGAGTAATGTTGGCGAGAGATTGTCATGAATATCCATGATTAAAATCCTAATTACCTCTAATTAGAAATAAAGTAACTAAGTGACCCTTCTCTTGTATTTTTCCTTTGCTCAAATGAAAATGTTTACTCCGGTTTAAATAACTTATTTGGACAGTTTTGGAAAACTTTAAATTAATGAAATTATTTTATCCTGTGCTTTTTCCAACAATCTAACCTGGGCTCAATGGGTGACCCAACGAGTCACGTTTTTTCTAGTGTATGTATATATATATATATGTAAAATAGGAAAATTTTTTGAAAAACACAGGATCAAATAACATGAGTGATATCTATTCAGCCAACGCTGCAATGTTTCAATCTGTTTAGTAGATCTTCTTCAGGGCTTTTGTTGATATAAGGAAAAGTAAAATTTATCACAAAATAATAAGGAGACTGTGATCAGTTTGTTTACAATGTTTTACTTTTCCTTATACCAACAAAAGCCCTGAAGCTAATCTACTGAACGGATGCAGCGTTGGCTGAATAAATATCACTCATTTTATTTGAACCTGTTTTTTTTCAAAATTTTTTCCATATTTTACATACCGTCGGATTCACTTCCACTTTTCTCTTCACACACACACACACACACACACACACACACACACACACACACACACACACATTGATTCCTCTAAGACTGCGAAATATGATATTAATACGTGGCATAGAATCTTAGGACACTGTAACATAAGTAATATAAAAAATCTGCCGGTCCCTGGAAAACTACCTGCTGGTTCGCAGGTGCCTTACATGATTTTTAAAAACACTTGACGTCTCTGTCAGAGCGCTTTGAGGTGTACTTTCCACCAGAGGAAGATCCACGAAAAGATAATGAATGGATCAGAAATGCCTTTGTGGATATCCCAGCACAACTTGTCAAATGAATTGGAAAACCATTTACTGGATGTTGCTGTTGATGGTATCATAAAGATAGCCTTCACATCTGCAGCCTCTTTGGCATTCTTCTGGATCAAATCAAGAGCCGAGCATCCTGAACTGGCTGAAATCGATCTCAAAACGGTTCTCCCATTTCGATCAACATGCCTAAGGGAGGCTTGTATTTTCCCAGTACCCCACTTGTACGGGTCAGGCACAAAGGCCCTATTCACCACCCACAAGCCGAAGCTCATGAGGTGGCGGGTGAAAAATTGCGTCGATCCCGTCGGCATTCCCCCTCAAGGGGGGCGCCTCAGGCACTGGGCAATAAACCCAGCCCTGCCCCTTTAAATCGAGGGGGCAGGTGTTGCCTGGGGGGATGGCCCCTGGGATCGACGCTATTAATATACCATCACCGGTCCAGCGGCCGAAGCTCGCCGGACCCCCGGTCGAAACTGGGCGGAGGCTGCTTTTACCGCAATGAGAGTGATAAAAATGAAATACAGGAACAGCTTGAATATTCGAGAATCATTGCATTGACTTGACAAATTGACAAATAAGAAACAGTCTCACTATTTCCATTAACTGTACACTGGGTGTTAGTTTGTATTGATGATAGATTTCTGTATTGAATAAAGCTACATTTTATTGGAAGTTTAACAAATTCTTTATTTTTTTTACACCGGTCTGTGTATCGATCTAAAAAATGTTAACCGATCCACAATTTCCAAAAGTTTGAGAAGCACTGTTGTAGACCGATTCTAGTATTCACACTGAAATGGTGAATGGGTAATTCCGTGTCAAATCATCCAGAAAAAAAAGTAAAATTGTCACCCTACCCCTTCAATTTTTCTGAATTCTTTTTTCTGAATTTTTTTTTTAGTTTTCTGGGTATGACGTTAAACTGCATCTCATGATGATGTTCCAATTCTGGAGCTCTAGGGTGTATGGAGTACCCAATTATCGCCAAATACCCCCAGGTCCACTCTGACCCGGAGTGGTAGTATATGTTAGGGTCCCATCTATGGGTTAAATAGAAGAAAATAAGTTTACAAAAAATGTTGGAATTTTGGGATATAAGGTGTATGCTAGTTCCCGGCCTATATTTATAGACTAGGCAAGATTATATGGTCTATTCCTTAGCCAATCGCTGGCTATACTGCGTGGCTGATATATTACTTAAGCGCTGATTCTTTCTCAGTTTACTCGCAACAGTCGATGAAGCAACCAAGCTAAGAGGATTACCTAAAGGATTGAAATAGGAGGACTCTTTACCTAGAATCAACTGGCCAATGATGGCCCTTAAAAACTTAACAAAAAATAAGATTAAAATAAATTGGGGTTTGATTCTACCCTTAAGCATTACGGGTCACAATCCACGGTCAACAGATGGCACTATAATGGGGATGTTTTAACCCTCTACAGATGAACAGTTGGCGTATTCTACAGACTCAATCGACAGGGCTCCATAAGAATTGGTGCTATATGATTAATTTAGCGGTTCTTTTGCTCACAACTCAACTTAGTAAAAGTTTAATTTTATTATTTTTCATTATTTCATCTTAAATTGTTTATTTACAGAGATATGTAGCTTAGTGACTCTATATCTCTGCAGACGGACAAAGCAGCTGAAATGAGGCCACTAGGGTGGTCTCTTAAATCGCTGCGGGTGTACAGTCGGTGTATTCTACCGTTTCAATTGACACGGCTCCAAGCCAAGAAGTTTAGAAGATTTAATAAGAGAACAGAGAATGTAAGAAATAATAAGAGTATTATGCAGCAGTTGGTGCCAGACATTTTTGCTTAGAAAAATCTAGTGATGTGTGTTTATTTGTTTTTTTAAAAACTTTTATATACTAAATATATAATTTTCAGTCTTGATGACGGAGAACAAATCCGGAATAAAGAGAGAAAAAAAATCTAAAATTCCATTTGTCGTTAACAAAACACTGTTATCCAATTTCAATGGAATGTAGATTAAAAAAAGAAGAAGATATTTTAATGCAACATGTTATTTAGTTTGTTTTCAAAAAACAATTTTCTCAGAACAAGCAAGATTCAAATATATCTACTATTTTTTTTATTAACGTCTTTACCAAAAATCTTCTCTCATTTTCTCTATGGAATAAACCAAGAAATGTCTATTGTTATGAATACCAATATTTTTTTAAATTACTAATGGGAGAAAGACATATACTAAGCATATTTGATTTTGGAAATTAAAAAAAAAGATGGACACATCGCTTAGTAGATAAAGGAGTTAGGTTAAGACAGTTCTAAGTTATAGTTATCACTAGATTGCAGGGTCAATCCTGGTCAGGGGCAGCAGTAACATAGAAATAACACAGCTTAACACCTGTACCCCAGCTATGGTTAGCGGAATGAGAACAGGATACCCCGTGGACTAAATAAAGAGTTAGGTTCACAGTTCTGTCGATTACGACAAGAAGGTTCCCAAGTCCAAGAAGGTTTCCGAGTCCGAGAATGTTCCCGGGTCCGACAAGAAATATCTGAAGAAAGCCGGAAGGCACATCTTCCGAAATGTTGTACAGATAATAATGAAGATGAGGACAATAGTCCGAATAATAAAAATAATATTAAAAAATGAGATTTAAAATTACTTGGTTGCACGGAAATTCATGAAATTACCGCAGTATGATAATCTAATTATTACAAAGTTTAATATGTTTACTTAAGAGCTATTAAAAACACTTCGATATGTAAAAAGTATAATAATCTAGATTTAACTCTCTAACTCTTTTTTTTCTTTCTTTCCGTCTTTTGATCTTTTTATTATGTTCGATTGAAAAAGATTAGCATTATAGCTTCCGCACGCTCACCCCACTCTCTCTCTATCTTTCCCATGCTTTCTTTCTTTCTTTCTTTCATATATTTTTCTGTGTAGCATGTTCCTTTTCTTTCCTTTCTTTCTTTATAATAAAAATGGAATGGTCTATTATCTAGGTTGTACGGAAATTGACGAAATAAATGTGACAAGAAGAACCTGTGGATATACCACAATATGATAATTTAATTATTACGAAGTTTAATATGTTTACTTAAAAGCTGTTGAAAAATACTTCGATATGTAAAAATTATAATAATCTTGATTTAACTCTCTCTGGTGCTGTTAAGCCGCAGAATTCTTATTTTTTATGAGTGTATGTGAGTGTCGTCACCTCAACAAAATAATGGACCATTACGTTTTTAGTATAATGAAAGAAAGGAAAGAAAAATAATATGCTATACAGAAAAATATAATAAAAAAGAAAGAAAAAGAAGTCAGAAAGAGAGTAAGGGAAAGATAGAGGGGATGAGCGTGCGGAAGCGATAATGCTAATCTGTTTCAATCGTACATAATGAAAAGAGAGAGAGAGAGAGAGAGAGAGAGAGAGAGAGAGAGAGAGAGAGAGAGAGAGAGAGAGAGAGAGAGAGAGAGAGAGTGTGTGTGTTGAATCAAGATTATTATACTTTTTACATATTGAACTATTTTGCAATTATATCAAACTTTGTAATAATTAGATTATCGTACTGTGGTATATTCACAGGTCCTGCTAGTAGTAATAATTACTCGAAACCATATAATTATTAGTGTTGTAAGATTCATGGTTAATATATGAACATACATCACCGACAAGTTTGTTGGACATAACATTTTATATAATAAACAGCACATTTATAAGACAAGATACAGTAACAATGAAATACATGTACATGAACATACAACAGTAGAGATTAAAGGACCGGAGAGTTCATACATTCAAAATCACTTACTAGTGATTAGGGGCAGAAGCCCCCATCAAGAAGGGTGTGACAATGTCTCTAACCCATGTGCGTGTACGAGAAAAAGAGGCAGAAGAGTTTGAACCTCGCGCTTAAATACCAGACCTCCCTGGTGACCGGCACGGAAACCCAGCGGGAAGATAACTCTTCCAGGCAAAGGGAAGATAATAACAGTGTTAAATAGGAATAATTGAAACCATACAACTGTGAGCCAATCATTTGCATTCGATAGAAATGTTTGATATCATATAACCGTACAAAAGGAAGCGCGTGGTGTAATGGTTAAAGTCATGGGAAATGGACTCGTCGCCCCGAGTTCAAATCCTGGACGTGGTAATTGCATTTCACTTAGCGCTTTCACCCTTGGGAAAGGTATGAATCCTACTCCCCCTCCAGCTATGCATAAATAGTAGGGTAGACTGGACTCTTTAACCTTGGTTAGGCAACCAGTCTAGGAGAAGGAAAACTCTGAATTCAAACCTGTTGAACTCCGCTTAAGAAATTGACCTTGTGTCACATCCTGCTCGTGCGGAGGGGTTGGTAAATATATATAACCGTACAAAAGACTCTTAAGGAACAACAATGCAAACAAAATATAAATATGAATTTATAATGAACGCATAAAAATAAAAAATAAAAAATAAAAAGGCAAACTATACGTTTTCACGGTATCAGACACATTTATTTAATCAGAGATCGGACATGAAATAACAAAATTCTAGTCTGTTAAAGTAAATGGGAAAATTTAATCTCCGGTTGGCAATTTTGTAAAAATCTCTAAAAGAAAAAAAAAAATCGTTAATATAAAAAAAAAATGCCTAGAAAAAGCCATATTTTACCTTTAACCCTATTTTACCGTTGTCAAATCTTTACTAAATTTCCCCGGCAGTTGTACCAAATTTTCTTGTTATTTTTTTTACCTATTTGGTGGGATATTTCAAAGTTCACAATGTATTCACCTCAGAACTCATTCTATTCAAATAAAGTCCTATTATTAGGGTAATCGGAGTCATTCTGCTCAATTATATATAATGAACTAATAATCAATTTTTGTACTTTTCTTAGGGTAGGATTGCAATGATGGGAGATCCGCTCTTTGCCTACCAAATTTCCCCCAGATATGAGATATTTCAAAGTTCACTATCTGTTCACCTCAGAACTTATTCTATTCAAATAAAGACCTATTATCATTGTATTCTGAGTCATTCTGCTTAATTATAATGAACTAATCACCAGTCTTTGTACTTTAGTTGGGTGTGGTGGGAGAGCTGATGTGAGCGACCTAAATTAGGCAAAGATTTAAGTTACTAAAAGGTAAGGGAAAGACCCTGTGGCGTTGGGATTAACTCGCTGGACTGCGACATCATAGTGAACGAATTCGAACTATTACGTTCACTTTTTGACACTTGGGAAAAGTATGAACCCCTTTATTCCAAGCAATGGGTTAAATAATAACTCTACTGTTCTTCTACAAGGATGGATTTGTCATTACATAACCCTAGAAGTTTTATATGCCATTAAACAAAGAAACCATAGCAAACTAAATAGTTGCGGCCTTAACAAATTCTAGTTAATTCGATGAGGGGGAGTCACAGAGGCGTAGTTGTAAAATAAATAATATTACCTTACACAGTTACCTCCCCTTAACCATCGCCTGATAAAGAAACCGTGCCCCTTAACCATTGCCTAATAAAGAGACCTTGTCCCTTAACCATCGCCTGATAAGAGACCTTGTGCGATTGGCTAAGGGCCATTGTCGGTGACCAATCAAAACACACATTACTAGGTTTAGTTTAACCGCCAAACTTTGAAGATTGATACCACCAATCTCTCTCTTTCGCTGCGATCAGCAGAGACTACAGACGTGTTTCGGAAGCCAGCTACCCCAGAGCCGGTGACTCGTAAAGTAAAACTTCTCAAACTAGCAAAAGACACTTCTTACCAGAGATAGATAAATTTCCACAAGAGCATTATTTTGCAACCCTACATCTACACAATTATACAATTTATAACACATTTGTAAACCTCACACAGATTTTGTATGTCACACGTTACATATTGTATATTTCATGTTCATGTTGTTTGTTGAATACACCGTTTGTATAAAGCCTTGAGTTGTGTTTCATTACCTGTTGACTTTGTGGCGTTACTTTCGTATTTTGCCTGGAGAGTTGTCTGCCCGTTTAGTTTGCTGGTTCCCGCTAGGGGCCGGTTATATTTAAGCGGCTGGTTTGAACGTCTCTTCCTCTTTTTTCCGGTTGCTCGACCCACGAGGCACCACTATGGGTTAGACTCTGGTCTACCCCCCCTCTTGTTGGGGCCTTGGCCCCCTTGCATTACTGTAAATGATTCACACAGCATGGACTATTCCTAGTCTCATGTCTGTGCTTTTATGTTTATCTTTTTACCATTCATGAATGTGTCTTTATCTCTACTTTCGTATGTATTTTTATGTACACCTATGTATTATGTACCCTGTTTATCCATGTGCTGTATACCTATTAAATGTTTTGTCCATCAACCTTTGTCGGAGTTTGTATCTTCAAATAATATCCTTTGAACCCTACAACTTTATCATTATCTTGTCTACGTAATTACCATAAGTTGTTAATGTGCTGGATTACGACATCATAGAAAGCGAGTTCGAAACCAAGTGACGCTATTATGTTCACTTTCAGACTAATACCCATGGGAAAGGTATGAATCGCCTCATCCCACCCAGCCATGGGATTGTGACATCGTAGTAATCGTGTTCGAATTCCAGTTGTACTACTATGTTCACTTTCGGACTAATACCCTCGGGAAAGGCATGAACCGATTGATCTCTCAACTATGAGTTAACTAGTACCACTACTGTTATTCTACAAGGATGGCTTTAGCATTAAATAACCCTGAAGGTTGATATGCCATTAAAACAAAGAAACAAAACTAAACCAAAACAAACCAAAAATGTCAGGATTTATATTCATTTTTCTCTGTGGCGTAGTGGCAACCGTACTGGACTGCCACATCGTATTTAACGATTTTGAACTCCAGTCACGCAATCACGTTCACTTTCAAACTAATACCATAGAGAAAGGTTTGTGCGTCACATCATGGCGTAATGATTAGCAAGTTAATCTCGCAAATCAATTACTACTAAATAGTGAATTCGATGTCTCATACTTGGGACCTTGTGTCTCATCCGACCCGTGGCGAGAGGGTTGGGTAAATACTCAGGTAAGAAACGAGTCCCCTCATCCCCCAGCTCTATTATTATTATTATTATTATTATTATTATTATTATTATTATTATTATTATTTACCCCTTTTGAGTTTTCACATCAGCGTTAGCTGATGGTCTTTCACTGGAGTCTGAGTGACAGCAAGTCTCCTCAGGTCTCCAGGATTCTTCTGAGTATTCTGGCAGATTGCAGCAGTGCAGTGTTCTGGATGGTATCAATTCTTCCTCTGCTTTCCAGACTTTCCAAACCCTTTTCCAATCCTTTTGGGACCGTTCCAAATGCACCAACTACAATTCTTTCACTTTCATATTCCATAACTTTTTCAGTTCTCTGCAAGGTCAAGGTATTTGTCCATTTTTTCATTTTCTTTTAGCTTCACCCTGTGATCTGCTGGAACTGCAAAATCCACCAGTTGACAAGTTCTTTCTTTTTTGTTAATCAACAAGGTTTTCTTGCTGGGATAAGGTGATCCGTTTTTATTTCAAAGTCCCAGAGAATTTTATGCGTTTCGTTCTCAAGAACAGATTCTGGTTTATGCATATACCATTTTGTTGTATGGTCAAAATTAATTTTTTGCATAATTCCCAGTGGATCACCTTCCCAACCCAGTCGTGTCTAGTTTTGTACTCTCTTTGTGCTAGTTTGCTACATTCGCATAATACATGGTTTACAGTCTCATCTCTATTACCGCATAATCTACATTTACTATTTTGTTGGGTATTATTATTATTATTATTATTATTATTATTATTATTTCGCTCCTTTAGAGTTTTTCACACCAATCTGGTGGTTCGCTGGTGGCTAAGTGATAGCAAGTCTCCTCAGGTCTCTAGGACTATTTTGAATATTCTAGCTATTTTAACAATGCCTTAGTTTGGATGGTCCTGATTCTTCCTCTAATCTCTAATTCACCTAGAATCTTTTCCAGACCGTTGGGGACCGTTCCAGTTATGATTACAACGACTTTTACCATCATGTTCCACAGTTTTCTCAGTTCTCTGGCAAGGTCCAAATATTTGTCTATCTTTTCGTTTATTTTTAAAATTTTTTTCACTTTCACACGGTGGTCCGCGGTACAGCAAAATCCACGAAATGGCAAGTTTTATTCTTCTTGTTAATCCGTCTCTATCTCAAAGTGCAAGAGAATCTTATGCGTGTCATTCCCCAGGACAGATTCAGTTTTGGGCATTATTATTATTATTATTATTATTATTATTATTATTATTATTATTATTATTATTATCTCCTTTCGAGTTTTTCACATCAGCATTAGCTGATTATTATTATTATTATTATTATTATTATTATTATTATTATTATTATTATTATTATTATTATTATTATATTTTAACTCTATTACTAAATAGCGAATTCGATCCTCGTTGGATGTCTCATGATTGGTATTAAATAACCCACGAAGGTTGATATACCATTAAACAGAAGAAACCAATGCAAATCAAACCAAAAGAGAAACACTTTCCTAATTTTGTAATAAAAAAGTAAAATAAATGTAAAACGAAATTTCTCGTTGGAAATTATCTTTTAATTGGGAAAATCTTTATCATTTTAATGGAAGAATCATTCACTCACATTTTTCATTAACAAAGCTAAATTAACTAAATTAATGAAGTGTGTGTTGGGGAGGGAAGGGAAGGAGGTGGGACGCATGACAACAACAACAACAAAAACAACAACAATCACATATAAATAAATAAAATCGAATAAAATAAAAATAAAAACACGTTGCTTCCAAAAATTTGATTAAATGCAATAATTTAGTATTTACGATGTCGAAACTTTATTCTCTTGGTTTAGAGGAGAATTTTTTGGAGTCAGATAGAAAATGACACTTGTATCGGGAGCTCTGCTATCACACATCTGATTGGTGTCCTCAGTATGACGTTAAATTGCATCTAGTGTTGAAGTTTCAATTCTGGAGCTTTGGGGAGTATGGAATACACCTTCATCGCCATTATTCATAGATATAGCACGTATGATTGACCTTATCATATTACACTTATAGCAAACCCCCAACCCTTTTCATCATATATATGCTAGAAGGCGGTGGTTGAGTGTCTTAGGCATGACGTTAAACTTCATCTACTGCAATATTAATTACCCAAAATTTAGTACCTGTTTGAGTCCCATCTATGGGTTGAATAGATAAAAAATGGGTTTACAAATTGAGTTAAGAAAACGATTGTATGTTCAACAAGAATGAATCAAACAGAATGTCTTCGGTATAAAATAACCCAACAAGGGTTGTCATGCCATAAAATCCAACCAACCAACCAACCATGGATTTGGGGTTCAAAAAGTGTTATCTTTTCTTTGTCGCCAGTTTTTCGCCCATAGGTGGCCGCTGTATTAAAACAGCAGCTTGGAAAACTTTCACCCTCTTTTTCTCGGTCCAGCATACACTAAACATGTGCTAGACGCTTGGTGTCTCTGTCCATTAAGTGGGGGACTTTGTCTCCCAAGTATCAGTAAGTGAATTCTCAATTAACTTTATCTTATTTCTTGAGGACTTTAGTCCTATTTGTTTCTGTATCATTTGTGTATCTCAGCATACACTAAACATGTGCTAGACGCTTGGTGTCTCTGTCCCTTAAGTGGGGTGTCCTATTTGTTTCTGTATCATTTGTGTATCTCTTCATTGTATTTATTCATTCATCCACGTGCTCAGACAATAAAGTCTGCATTGTTATGTTTTACACCTTTGTCTGGATTTATTTTATGTACATGTATATACCTATGTTTGAAGGTTACTCTTAGCCTTCTAACGTATTAGAACCTCACAATCTTATAATGCAGAATAGCGCGCAAGCGACCGGTTTAGCTCAGTCGATAGAGCACCTACCAGGGAATCTCAAGGTTCTGGTTCAATACCGGTCCCTACCAACTCAGCGCATGAGTAGCACAGATTGGGTAATCTGATCTGTGCGGTAAAGTGGGTAGTTGACGGTAGGTGTGACGCTTCACCCCAGCAAAATTAATCTCCCTGGTCTAGCAAAAAAGGGATAGACTCTCTCGTTAACCGGCTGATAACGACAATAAGCCATTCCGACAACTTTACTTTTTTTTATCTATAAAAAGCATTGCATTTCACGGAAATACCCGAAACCTTTGAGGCGCTAGTGTTTGGGTTAGGGTTAGTGTTAGGGTTAATGCTATTTATATAAAAATGCGATTCTAATGATATTATCTCTTGCACGCTATTCTACAGTTGTACCAAAATTACAAACGCAAAAATGATCATAAAAAATAATCATTAAAACACTATCACAGAGGATTTTGACATATCATTAAAATGAAATATTAAATAAACTCTTAAACAGTAAACACAAAAATGTATATAGAGGGTGTCTCAAAATAATATATACACTCTTTGAATCGTTATAACTTATTCAATCTATGTATTTTGACTTGTAAATAAAATTGATACAAGAGAAAGAATACACATTTAAAGAATTTGAGAGTAAAATCTACAAAAAACATAGCAAATTAACTTTTATAAGATAAAAGCTACTTGGGGCAATGACAGAATGTTCATAAAATGATCAGTTCACATCAAGTGTCCCAAAATAATGAATACACTCTTTTTAAAGAACTGTTTATTGTTTTTAGAAAATTTCATTAAAAGGTGGAATGCATTTTCAGTATTATGTTTCTATTTGAGTTTATATATATATATATATATATATATATATATATATATATATATATATATATAAAGGTTGAGTACCTATAAAATTTGTTCTTGTGAACGTTGTTTTTGCATATCATGAATCTTGGAAAATGAAAAAAAACAAAAAAAAACAACAACAAAAACCCAGTGTTTCAATAACCTTGTTCAGTCCTGGTTCCATTTATTCTGATATTTCGAGTGACCTTCATCCTTTATCAATGTATGATGATTGTGTGTGGAAAAGTGAAATCAAACAAATGTGAAAAAATTGATTTGAAAGGATCTGTATATATATATTATATATATATATATATATATATATATATATATATATATATATATATATATATATATATATATAGGAGAGATTTTGGTATGTACGTGTCGACGTATAACTCCAAAAAGGGAAGTCACTCAGATTCAAAATCTTGCATACACATTGATATCGTTCTAACTAAGAAACTCTCCAAATTTGGTTATTGATTTTTACTGATTAAGGGATATAATTAATTAATCAAACAAAAATCAAACGATTTTTAGAAAGAAATCGTATAGCTGCCGCTTCTGTTATTCCAGCTACAATCAGCACGCCCGCCTCACCCTGCTCCATCCTGCTGCCTGTTTTTGTATGCCCGCTCTATTCCACGTTGTTGAATGCGTTTCTTTTTATGTAAAAAAGAAAAATGAAAACGTTTTTATCAATATTTTTACGAATACTTTCATATTTCTTAGAATAAAGTATATCCATTTTTAATCTTGGTTATTTTTGTTGCTCAAATAAATAAATAAATTAGAATTTTACATTTTATTTCTAACTCAAACAAGCAATTAAAAACTGAATTTACAATTGTCTTACGTACGAAAAAGTTGGAATATTATTCTCAATGTTGTAAACAAACAAAAATTCTAAATTATTAGCGCTTAAGTATTTAACACAATGAAACATGAATAAAGGTTAATATTATCTTCAAAATTACGAAATTCGCACAAACACTTATTTACTTATTATGTTTACTTATTTTAAATAAGTAAATAGTGTTTAAGTTATTTACGAAATTCTTTTTTGTCAAACAGTAAAAGAATGATAAGGAAATATCTAAATAAATACATACATATAGTTGTCGAAAGTTTTTTTAGTAACAGTTAGCATAACATAGGTAGACCCAAATTGGGTCTAAAATGCGTTTTTGACAAACTGACTTTAGCCCCCCCCCGATCCAGAAAATAATTTACCAAAAATCAGGGAATTATCAGATTTTAACTAATTTTTCAGTGTTTATTCATCAATGAACGATCTTTATAATACATTACTTATTTTATTTCAAAACTTTCTCATTTTTTCAGGTCACTTAATTTTTACCCCTCCCTTATGTTACACACATTTTTATGTTTATAGTTTACTAATTACAGTATAGATAAAGAGGGCTGACTTCTAATTTAGGTCGGAAAATTAAAACGGAAAGTTTTTTTGGTGGCACCCAATGACAGTTTAACTACAGTCTATGAATTAACATTTTGCGAATTGGCTTACGGTTTTAGGGGATTAAGGTTGTTTTTAATTACGTATTGCTTAAAAAATAAACTAAAAACCCCAAATTACTATACATTTAATTAACCATTGAAATTAATTATTGAATCTATCATTGAGACAGTTGTTTGTGTTAGTATTGCAATGTATAATTTCAATTAAACTTAGTTTAAAAAAATATTTTTCAACATTAAAGGTATAATAATTTGTTTTTTTGTTGTTTATCCCCACCCCCTATATTCAACGCAATGAAACTTTCATAAAAATTAATTTTTATCTTGAAAAAACTTTTTACATTCGAAAGAAGAAACATTAAACAAACTCCTTATGATTTAAAAAAATTAAGCTTACGGAAATAATGAAAATTATGACTGAAAAAACAAGTTTTTATATTTGCACCGTTAAATCAACTAAAATTTAACGTAGCCAAAAACAAGTTACGACAAGAATTAAAAAAAAAAATTCTATGAAAAATCAATTAATGGTTCGACTTTCATGAAAATTTCTGGTGTTCCTATTTTTTTTTTAGTCTGGACATAGACCGGGTAATTTAGCTAGTATATATATATATATATATATATATATATATATATATATATATATGTGTGTGTGTGTGTGTGTGTGTGTGTGTGTGTGTGTGTGAAGAAAATTAAAAATTCAGAAAATCCGACAAAATGTGAAACAATATGTTGGGAAAGTTGAATAACAAAACAAATAATCGATTCAATTAATATTTCGTCTCTGTTAGTTCAGAAAGTTCTTCAGAATCATCCTAAATTGACGAATAAAGCTTTTTTAAATTTTGTTTTGTAATAACATCAACTGTTCTTTTTTTAAAAAAATTCTATTTCGTTGACGTCCACAACTAAGTCCAAACTAAAATCCCTATTGTACATAATGCAGTGATGACGTCATACTTTCTTTTGCCTACTTTTTTGCGTTTTTTTTCGCTTTTCTGAAGGAACACCGATTCCTATCAACTACCCGCAGGACCATGGTAAAGAAATCACAGGTATCGTCCAAATTGAATGGAACGGAATTCTTTAACTGTCTCATTCATATTAAAATCAATGACAATTGACTTCGGTGTGGAAGTAGTTGTTTTGAAAAGGCCACGAAACGGAGACAGTTCATTACAAGGTCTACACTGTTAATGATATAAACAAAAATGACGAGAGGTTAAAAATAAAATCCACTCTGCTAAAACCGGCAAGTTTTAATGGAAGCCATGCAGCTCTGTCAATGTGCAAGCAATTAACTTTAATTATAGAATCGATGCTCAAGCCGCGTGCGACCTGAACTGTCAGGCGGGAAAAATGCAAAGCGAAGAATATGGATTCAAACAAAGTGTAATTTTATTTGGAAATTTCGTCATTAATCACTCGGAATACAATCAATAGGTTCATTACGATAGAAAAAGGGCAAAACTAGATAGGAATTCTTACTTTTCTTTTTAATGAAAGAGAGAGAGAGAGAGAGAGAGAGAGAGAGAGAGAGAGAGAGAGAGAGAGAGAGAGAGAGAGAGAGAGAGAGAACAATGCAAAGTGTAGGAAAATAATGCAAAAAACAAAAAACAAAATGGTGATCCCTCCGTTTAGGCAACCGGAAGTTTCAAGCCACTTTGACTTGATAAATCGTTTCTTGTTTAGAACTGAATGGGAATAAAATGGACACAACAACATTTGACGTGACGTGGAGTTAAAAAACATAAAACTCGTGCAGTGCTTCGTATTGTGCACAAAACTGGGTGACACAGCCTTTGTGCACAAAAGTGCATGAGTTTTAAGTTTTTACTTGACGCAACATCAACCCTAAATCTGACTAAACACAAGCTTCCTGGTTCGATACCAGATACCGCCTTTAGGTAACCCGACGACTTTACTTACGACATGTGTTTCGACTTATCAAGTCTCTTCAGTGTGGCTAGACATTTTGTGAGTTACCTACTGTCGGGATAGGACTCCGATCGATTCAGCAGCAGTCGGAGAGCTTAACCGCTCGGCCACATGTCACCCATAGAAGGGGATTTTATCTGTTTTTACTACACACCTCTCTATTTATGTAAAGGCCAAACCTTTCCGCACAGGCAGAATGAGACACAAAGTCAATTTATTAAGCGGAGTTTAACAGGTTTGAATTCAGTTTTCTTTCTCCTAGACTGAGTACCTAGCCAATGTTAAAGAGCCCAGTCTACCCTTACCTGGAGAGAGAATAGATGGATTCATACTATTCCCAAGGGTATTAGCGCTATGTGAAATGCAAACAACCTCATCCGGGATTTGAACTCGGCTTGATGATTCCATTTCCTACGACTCGTTACACGTTCGAGGTTAGAGCCAGTTTGTCACAGCTTGAAGCTGGACAATAAAGCTGGTTCTCTGATTTGTTCTTTCCTGTACCGCAAATGACGCGTTACAACCGTTAAACAGTTATACTCCTGTTGGGATTATCTCCCCTTACTTGCTTCAGCTCGCCGTTAGGCGTAGGATTATCTTCTCTTACTCAGAACGATTTGCCGTTAGGTGGCGTTTGCAACCAATTTATAAGGACAGTAGCACCAAAATCTCTCTTTTTATCCTGGACTCCCCAATCTTTAGATCAACACACTATTTGCATCTTTGTCCATTGGAACTGGTGGCGGGGGACTCAGCCCACTAGCTGCAGGCTTATACGTGTATCTGTACGCAGACCCGTTATACTCTACTAGAAGTGGCTACCCAGCGTCTCATGGGTAGAATTGGGGGGAGGGGTCAAAAAGTTACTTTCACAGATCCATTTTTACTGAATTGTGAGTTGGATCCTCTCAGGATGCCCCATTAAAATCCTTACTTAAAAAATACCTTGCGTTGATTCGGCTTGGTGGGGCCTCAGAAAAAAAGTCACAGTCACTATGAAAAGAAAAATCAGTGTCTCCTATTCAAAATTTTAAATGCAAAAAAAAAAAAAAAAAAAAAAATTCCATGCATTCACTATTTAAAATTTATTCTTTAATTATCTTCACGAATATAAAAAAAATTCATTATCTTTGCTCAAAAAGCAAGCTCCGGTAATAGTGAATGTGTATATATATTTACTTTGTCAATTGTTTTATTTTCTTAGTTTCCTCACATACATACACACAACTGCCTTTTATATATGTATAGATGTCTTCATAGAAGTTTTAGCTCACGAACCACTGGCATTTCCGTCTATATTACACATACCTTTCTACACGCTAAATTTCATAGCGGCCATGCACCGTAGCGTACATTTTGGACTTCACAGTGAGGGTGTCAACCTTATTCTGCTTTTCAAAGACTCTTTACTTTAGGACATTCACCTATCATATTTCGTATTCTTTCTGTTGGACTATACTTTGATGATAAAGTCTGTTTGTTATAACTCTTTGTCGGGATTTGTTCAATGTATATATCCTGTGTTATGTTACCCTCTTGGGATAACGTAATGCCGTATAACAGGGGTTTCAGACCAGAGGTGCTCACACACCCGGGGGATGCGAGCATCATTCCAGAAGCGTCCGTTCAAATTTAGATTATTTTTTTTCTTTTGTACGGATTTAGCAAGGAATTAAAATATTAATGTCTGATTTTTGTTTACATATTATATTAGATTTAGAGAGGGAAATGTATATGATCTTTTGATAAAACTGTAGTATGGATACACATTCTATATTTTTGAACAAAAGTATAAATTGTTGGGGTGCGAGGTCAGAGCAAAACTATTTTAAGGGTGCGGTAATAGAAAAAAGTTTGGAACCACTGCCGTATATATATTTACCAACCACTCCGCACGAGCAGGATGTGACACAAGGTCAATTTCTTAAGCGGAGTTTAACAGGTTTGAATTCAGAGTTTTCCTTCTTCTAGACCGGTTGGCTAACCAAGGTTAAAGAGTCCAGTCTACCCTACTATTTATCCATAGCTGGAGGGAGAGTAGGATTCATACCTTTCCCAAGGGTATTAGCGATAAGTGAAATGCAATTGACACATCCCGGATTTGAACTCGGGACGACAATCCATTTCCCATGACTTTAACCATTACACTATGCGCTTCCACTGCCGTATAAAAGCTACCAGTTAACAACTTTCTAATTCTTATACTCCTCTTGGATGTGGTGAACATTGAAATATAAATATAACAGTGCAGCTTCGCATCAAAATAACATTTTTAGTAGTGCTTCGTCTAATGGAAAACATTCTAGAAAACGTTTGTAGAATTTCATGGGGAATATTTTCAAGAAAAAACACTTTCTTAGTAAATATAGCTTTCATGAGGTGTGTGGTGTAATGGTTAGAGTCGTAGGAAATGGAATCATCAAGCCGAGTTCAAATCCCGGACGAGGTTGTTTGCATTTCACATAGCGCTAATACCCTTGGGAATGGTATGAATCCATCTATTCTCTCTTCAGTTAAGGGTAAATAAGAGGGCAGACTGGACTCTTTAACCATGACTAGGTACTCAGTCTAGGAGAAAGAAAACTCTGAATTCAAACGTATTAAACTCTGCTTAAGAAATTGACCTGGTGTCTCATTCTGCTGTGCTCAAGGTTGGTATATGTATATATATATATATATATATATATATATATATATATATGAGGTAGGTAGGAGGATGGTGAACAAGAAATGAAAACTCAAAACAAATCTAAGAGTTGAAACGTTTCGTCCAAATTCATACGGAAATCATCGGTCAAATGATTTTTATTGAAAGCAAAATTTCGTGCGAGTACAAGTGAAATTCTGAATAGTAGCGGAAGTGAAGGGAGGGAGGTTAGGGGCAGACATGAAAGCCCTCGATATACACTCGAAAACTAAACCTAGAAACACCTCCTCCACCAAGGCCACCCCACACCACACAGGCACTTATTCCTACCTACCCACACTCAAAACAACCCACTTTATAAAAAACTAACGAACCTTGGAATAAAAATCATACAAACCACTTCCCAAACAATCAAAGACTTCATCAATTCTTCCACACGCATAGACGCACCAAACACCCCGACACCCCCAGTGCCGACATCTACACCATCCCCTGCAATAACTGCAACAGATGTTATGTCGGAGAAACCCAACGAAATCTCACACAACGCATAAAGGAGCACACAAGATCAATAAAAATACACGACAAACTAAACGCATTATTCACACACATCGCAGAACATAACCACTCTCTTAATTTCCCCCAAGCTAAACTCGTCAAACTCATACACAAAAAGAAACTAAGGCGCTTATGCGAATTTGCGTTAATATTTCACACAGAATCTTTCAATATTAGAACTGGATTCTACAACCTTGACAGATCGATCGCAAAACGATAATTCATGAGAATAAAATTATTACTCAACATGAATATGGTTAATAATTAATTAATTAAATTAATTAAATAAACAAAAAAAGAATGCCCACACATAGACTCCCACTATCTACTCTCCGTTCTTAGCTACCTATACTTCAGGAGTCAGAAAATCCTCCCCCTGCTCTTTCCACTAACTGACCCAGTGACCTAAGATCACTCAACTCTTTCCTCCTCCTTATCTTCTGCTGACATCAAACACACCAGAACTTTAACCCCTCCCTTAACCCACCCTTGTGCCCATCCACTCCCATCCTCTCTCCACTTCCTGTATACTACCCTCACTTCATTCATGTCTGCCCCTAACCTCCCTCCCTTCACTTCCGCTACTAACTCACACCCTCACCAATTTCACTTGTACTCGCACGAAATTTTGCTTCTACCCTCTCATACTGTCGGATTCTACTACATCCATCCTATCTCCATATATATATATATATATATATATATAATATATATATATATATATATATATGTGTATGGTTGGCACTATTCCACTTGAAGAGGCAGTACGAATCCCACATACAGTATTATTAGGAGTGTACTCAATATCTGGGATAGAGCGTTAATAAAGGGATAAATAAATATATATTTTTGTATATATTTATTTGCATGGGAACAAGTCTGCTACTAATAGCATGAAACCAATGGTAACAGACTTGTTACCATGCATATAAATATTTACTAATATATATATATATATATATATATATATATATATAATATATATATATATTCAGTTTTGATACTATTGAACACACCTTGCATTTTAAAGAAAATCAACGTTTTATCCATCGTTCATATGTCTTGGTAAATACAGCTTCAGTCTCGATACTTTTTGAATACCCCTCGCATTTATTTTGTTTTCATGAAAAAGAAACTTTTCAGAAAAGTATTTGTCCAAACATGATCAGAATTTGCAAAGTTGTGGCAAATATTTGGAGAAATCTCTCAAGCAAAAAAGGCGGGAGATAAGTAGTTCATTGGATGGGTGGGGCGGCAGGGTTAAGGTTAGGGGGGTGACTATGGGTCAAGAGTTTGAGACGCCAACAGTAAAACAAAGATGTCATTTTCATATCTGCAGCCAACAACTAACCACTTCTGAAATGCGCATATCAAAAAGTAAGTTCTCTTTTAAAGGAAATACCTACATCCACATGCCACTACTGGGACTCTTTATATCCGCGGTATCACTTATCCGCAGCTAAATACAGAAATACACAGCTAATAGATTTTACATGAATCAGATTTCTGCATAATAGTCTATCTATCTATACATATATAAAGGGCAGTTGTGTGTATCTGTATGTCCGAAGGAAACTTCTAAAATAAAACAATAAACAACAAAGTAAATATATATACACATTAAATATCCCCAGGGCTTGTTTTCGAGCAAAAATAATAGAGATTTAATTTATATTCATGAAGATAATTAAAAAATAAAATTTAAATGATAACAGCATGGATTTTTTTTTCATTTAATATTTTAGATAGTAGACATTAACATTTCTTTTCAGAGTAGCTGGATCAATGCAAGGTCTATTTTTTTTAAACATAGGGACTTAAATGGGACCTCTTACGAGGATTCAACTCACGATTCAGTAATAATGGATTTGCGGGACTAACTTTAAAAAATCCCCCTCTACCCTGGCGACGCCGGGTAGCCGCTGCTAGTATAATAATAAACCATAAGCAGTTGGTATGCCATTGAACAAATAAACCAAATCAAACAAAGAATTGTGTCCTGAGTATGACGTTAAACTGCATCTCATGGTGAGGTCCCAATTCTGGAGCTCTAGGGAGTGCGGAGTACCCCTTCATCGCCATTACTCCCTGGTCGACTTTGACCCGGAGTGGTAGTATCTATAAGGGTCACATCAATGAGTTAGATAGAAAAATGAGTTAAAAAATTATTTTAAAAAATTAAGTTTAAATAAAACAATTTGCATACCCATCAATAATAATATTCTCTCTCCAGCTATGGGTAAATGGTAAAGGAGATCGGGCTTTTCAACATTGGGTAGGCAACCAGTCTAGAAGAAGGAAAACTCAACCTCTTCCTCTCAAACCTGTTAAACCCCGCGTAAGAAATTGACCTCGTGTCACATCCTACTCGTACGGAGGGGGTTGGTAAATATGTTTACGATCAATTACCTTCATGACTTGGACCGGTGCATACTGTGCACTTGCAGTTGAAACGGTTACTTCTCAAGACTGATAAATCTGTAATCGCTACACAGAGACAGATTTCGAGCTCATTTCATGTTACGTTGGAATGATGCTATTCTGGATAGAAAATCAATACATGTCAAATCATCCAGAAAAAAGTAAAATTGTCACCCCCTTTCAATTTTTCTGAAATTTTGTACAGATATGGACTATGTAAACATTAGACAATCCCAAAATTTGAGCTTCCAATTCTAAAAATTGGCTGGTTATATCGAGTTTTAGCTCTCCAAATTTGTTGGGGTTGGCGAAAAATGGCGGCTTTTTGTAATCTTTTTTGTCTGTAAAATGAGTTCTAGAGCTTCCCAACTACCAAAAATTTGTTTATAAAAGCATTTTTGCCCATGAAATCCAAAAATGCTACCAAAAAAGTCAATTTTAAGTTATTGATAATTTCTAATTTTTTAAGAGCCAGATCAATACAAAAGGTCATCATTTTTCGCCAACCTCTCCAAATTTGAAGAGTTAAAAATCAACATAACTCCGTCAATTTTTGGAATTAGAAAATCAAATTTTGGGGATTTTCTAATGTTAGCATAGTCCACACCTGGAAAAAAATTTTTCAAAAATTGAAGCGGGGTGGGTGACAATGATTTAACATGCAATGGGTTGAAATTTCAGAACCATGGTTCCTCGATTAAAAGAAATCCATTTGGAAGACATCGAAGTTCTCGAATCCAAAAAATGTCCAAAGAGTGAAATCATCATCATCATCATGATTTCACGCCAGTAGCACATATATCCATGAAAATCTCTCACCAACCGTCCCTATCATTCATTGCTCTCGGCAGGTCCTCTGAGAAGCATCCAGAAACTGGTCATGTAGATCTTTGCTGGGCGTCCCACGCTGGTATACCATGTGCTGTTTTCCATCGGAGAACGTCACTTATAAGTTTGTCCCTGCTTCTCCAGCATTTCTTGTTCGCCTCACTCGGATGGTCTGTGTGATAGGTGGCAAGTGGCCTTTCAACTGCTTTCTTGTGGGGTGTTGTTTAGTGAAATAGATTGTGTTAATATCACTTACCTTATTTTCTTTGTCAAAAAAGATATTCAGTTTCTCTCTTCAGGTTTCCCCTTCTTAGCGATGTCCCGGTCATCTCAAGTTTGTCGCTTGAAGTGTCCATGAAGTTGGTCTTTTCCCATTTTTATTTTCTATATTTTTATTGTTGTTTTTCTATTGATATTGTTGTTACTGGCTGTCGTAATTAGTCTTTCAGGTTTTGAACTCGTCTCGCCGACTCCATTTTCTACGACAGTAACCATTACACCACGCTTCTCCACGTAATTTATCGTATAAGAACTGTTCGAGTTATCGCTATATAACCAACATTCGGTCCTTATAATGCATTAATACACCCATGGATACACTTAGAAAGAACATTCAATGAGGAAACAAACAGCAAACTCGCAAGAACAATACACATATAAAATATTACTTGAAACTATATAATCGCTTTAAATACTTGAAACCATATAATTGTTTGCAACGTATTAGCATTAGATAGGAATACTTGAAAACCATATAACTTTGTGCATATAATTATTATGTAAATTATTTTTATAAGATAAGAATAGTTACTTGTAGCCATACAATGGCGTATAAATCATTTGTATTAAGAATCATCATCATCATGTCGCGCTATTAGCACTGATATCCATGACAATCTCTCTCCAACCGTACTTATCACTCATTGTTCTCGGGAGGTCCTCTGCGCAGCATCTAGTATCTGCACAGAGCTGATCAATGTACGTCTTTGCTGACCGGCCCACACTGGCATACCCATGTGCTGGCTTCCACAAAAGACGTCACTTATGAGTACGTCCTTGCTTTTCCAACAGTGTCCTGCGTGTCCGTCTTACTCGGATGGTTTGGGTGATATGGGGCAGGTGGCCGTACAGCTGATTTCTCATGGGGTGTTTTTTCCCCACGTTTTGTTTAGGATAATCCTTTACAAATGTCTACCGTTAGCTATTTGAAAGCATTCATCATCATCATCATCATCATCGAAACTGATCGTATTTGAAAAGAAAACTCGTTGGCATTGGCGCCTTAAAAGGAAACACAACGTTATAATCTGTATTGGAAACGTGTGGTAAAAGAGTTAACGTCATTGCAAATGGACACGTCAAGACGAGCTCAAATCCTGGACGAGTCTGTTTGCATCCCCCCCCCCCAGCGTTAATACATGTCGGAAAGGTAGACATCCAACTATTCTCTTTCTAGATATTGTTAAATAGGGCAGACTGGACTCTTTAACCATAGGCAAACAATATTGGAGAAGGAAAACTCTGAAATTCAAACATTAAACTTAAAAATTGACCTTGCATCACATCCTACACGTGCGGAGCGGCTGATAAATACGTATATTGCGAAGCGGGGGGGGAGACCGGGGGAGGGGGAGAAAGAAAAGGAGGGGATGAAGAAAGAGTAGAAAGCGAAGAAAGAGAAGGAGAGATAATAAGGGTGGAAAGGAGGAGGAGGAAGAGGAGATAAGTAGAAAAAGACGAGGACAGGAATAGAAAGAAGAGACAAAGGAAAAAGTGGAGGGTGGGGAAAGGGGGTGAAGGCTAGATGAAAGAGGAGTAGGAAGAGTAAAAGCTGGGAAAGAGAAGGAACGGAGAGAAAAGAAGGAGGTGGAAGGGGAGGAAAAGAGAAAAGAGAAGAGGAATAGAAAGGAAAAAGGCGAGTAGAGGGCGGAGAAAGTGATGAAGGAGAAAGAAGACTAAAAAGCGAAGAAAGAGAAAGAGAAGGAGAAAAGAGAAAGGAAGGAGGAGGAAGAGGAGGAGAAGAAAGAAAGGAAGAGGAATGAAAAAGAAAGGAATGAGGAGGAAGAGAAGGGAAAGGGAAAAAGAGAAAAAGAAAGAAGAAACAAAGGAAAAAGAAGAGTAGAAGGGGAATAAAGGGAGTGAAAGCTAGATGGGAGAAGGAAGCGTAAAAAGCTGAGAAAGAGAAGGAAAGAGAAAAAGAAGAGGAGACGAAGAAAAAAGAAGAATAGAAGGGAGAGAGAGGGTTAAAGCTCCCCTTTTCACTAGTCTTAGTTCACATGCACTATAACAAGTGACAGTTTAGAATGTGGGAGGTATTTTTGCCGCATCTTGTACTTTTGATTTTTTGGTGCCATTTTTCGCGCGATTCCGTTGTACAGATTAATTATAGGATTATAAGTGATTTTTAGGGTAATATGTCTTCCTCTGTCATTTGAAATGATTATCGCAAAGAAATGTGTTCGTAAATGCGATTCAGTTTCATTCGATAATTATCACATTTACACGTAATTCCTTTTGTGTGAAGATTCGGTTGCAAGTTGCGATGGGAATTGTTCTGTGGATCGTAAAAGATTTTGCCAAAACAAAAAGAGATACAAGGTTAGAATTGTTATGCAAAAAAGGAGGAGAGGGAGGAGGAAGAATGGAAAGGGAAGGAGGAGGTAAAGGAAATCAAAGAGTAGAAGGCGGAGAAAAAGGAATGAAAAACGCGAAAGAAAAAGAGAGGAGTAGAAGGATGAGAAGAGGAGGAAGAGGAAGGAAAAAGAAATAAGTGGGAGGGCGAAAAGAAAGAATGAAGGAAGAAGAAGAGTAGAAGGTGGAGGAAGAGAATGAAGAGAAGAGAAGGCGAGAGTAGTCTTCAGTGGTTTACCTTCTTCACGCCGCTGGCGAGTATTGTATTTTGGTAATGTTGTAAAGATTCCATTTCATTTCCAACCTCCGTTTGGTTATTTCTCATTTAGTAACTTTTGCTAGTTTCCAACTTAGAAATAGATAGATAGATAGATAGATCTGAATAGTGTAATAAAGTCGTCGGGGAGGCCTAAAGTCGGCATCAACCAATCAGCGAGGGAGTCTATCCCCTTTTCACTAGCGCTAGACCAAGGAGATTGTTTTTGCGTCTGAGATGAAGCGCCACACCTACCATCAGTTCCTTACTTTACCACACACATCCCTGTGCTACTCATACGCTGAGTAGGCAAGAGCCGGTATCGAACTAGGAACCTCGTGGTTTCTAGCTGAACGCTCTACCGACTCAGCTAAAGTGTGATAGACTTTTATAAACCTTACCTATGAACATTAATGCGTATGTCCCAATCCTCTTAAATACAGGAGTATTATTCTGACTGAGTAGTCTTATACCACTAGCAGTGATTTACCCTCTTCACGCAGCTGGCGAGTATGGTATTTTGGTAATGCTATAAAGTGTCCATTTCATTTCCAGCCTCCGTTTGGTTATTCGCATTCATTAACCTTTGATAGGTTACAACATAGAGATAGATAGATAGATAGTAGATAGAAAGATCTGAATAGTGTAATAGACTGTTATAAACCTTACCTATGAATATTGATGCGTATGTCCCAATCCTCATAAATACGGGAGTATTATTCTGGCTGAGTAATCTTATAAAACTAGCAGTGGTTTACCTTCTCCACGCCGCTGACGAGTATTGAATTTTGTTGATGTTATAAAGATTCCATTTCATTTCATTTCCAACCTCCGTTTGGTTATTTCTCATTTAGTAACCTTTGTTAGATTACAACAAGATTAAATCTGATTCTAAACACAGACATTTTGATTTGTATTTTTTGTTGCTTTATTTCATTGGTATAGAACAATTTCCGGTCTAATCTATACATATAGAAGTTGGCGTTGCATTCTGGGAAAAATATATCCTCAATTACAATAAAATACGGCTATTTTGATATATAATGGATAGATATAGTATAACAAATTTCTAGGGAATTGTTGCTTAGATTTCAAAATTAACCGTAATCTGGAAAATTATAATAACTGCAAAAGTATAAATACAGATACACAACATATATCACTTCCTAACCTCTTGGCATGAAATAACCCCAGACGGGTTGATATGCCGTTAAAATCAAACTACCAAGCTACCAACTAGAAATTACTGTTAAAAAAGCAATGACATTTAAATAGACAGGTCTTAGATAGTGGGTCTCACATTGGCTTAGAAAGTCACGTGATCAGGGGACTGAAAAGTAAGATTAGCACTATTCAAAGTTGCACCCAGGCGACTTTTTGGGCATACGTATATATCTAGTTTCTGCTGCTGGTTCTCTCACCCACGTGGTTAAGATTGTTTTCAGGAAAATAATTAAAAAAAAAACAATGTGTACACGAAAATATGTCTCCGTGTTCTTTATTTAAGAACAGAAAATTGAACACTGACATTCGCAATTATTATTAGAGATTGTCAAGTAGATACTCATCACGATATTGAATACGACATTTTGTAAATATAATACGGATTGAGCTCTCTCTCTGTCGGCCTTTACATATATACATATGTATGTATTTATCAGTCAAATTCTTGTTCAAGTTTGGAAGTGTGCTTATGGCTTAGTGGTTAAAAACTCTGACTGAGACAAATTATCGGGTTTCAACCCCAGTTGAAGGTAGCCTACTAACGTCTAGCCACACTGAGGAGACATGATACGTCAAAACAGGGTGTCTGTGGATGACAAATATATATATATATATATATATATATATATATATATGTGTGTCTATGTGCGTTTATTTACTGTCTACACTATTTACACGCAATTCGTTAATTTGTAGGCATAAAATAATCCTGGACAAGTTGACATGTCGTTAAATCAACCAATCATTCAATCAATCACCTGACAGAGTTAGAGGACAAAGAATGCCCATATATCTCGTCAGCTGCTCCAGAACAATCATTGTCTTTTTTCTGCTTTCATTGCCAATCTAAACCTTCGGTTTCAATCACTGTCCGACCGAGGGCGAAGTAATCTCTGGCGAGATGTCTCGTCAGCCGCCGTCGCCTCTAAGTGAATAATACCATTCTGACATGTGCGAGTTGTTTTAAGTGCCTCAATTCAGAAAGTGGAAATTCTTAATAGACACATTTGTTTCCTTCTTTCATTTTATCTAATTGCTTGCTCTAAATTTATACCCCACACTTAATTCATGGCGGAAGCTAAAAATGTTCTCGCAAGTTTCAATGGTAAAAAGCAGAGAACATCGTATGTATTTTTAATTCTCAACACGATCACCGTTTGTCCTTGGAATTCTCTATGTTGATGCTTAAAAATATTGTTTTAATTGTTTAAAATCGTTGCTTAAAATAGTTAAACACTCAAGTTGATTTTTAAACAATTTAAAAATCTTAGAATTCCTTGTCGTAACTATGGCTATTGATAACAGAGAAAAAAAGCCTCTTTCTTGATACACCTCAATTAGATGCTTTAGTTAGGTTTATTTGTCTAACGGCATATCAACTCCTTATGGGTTATTTAATACGAAAATTTGATTCATTTGGTTAGATCTATTTGTCTAACGGCATATCAACTCCTTATGATTATTTAATACCAACATTTGATTCATTTGGTTCGGTCTATTTGTTTAACGGCATATCAACTCCTTATGGGTTATTTGATAGCTATATATGATTCATGTGGTTCACTCTATTTGTCTAACGGCATATCAACTCCTTATGGATTATTAATACCAAAATTTGGTTAATTTAGTTCGGTTTATTTGTTTAACATCATATTAGCTCATTCCACGTTGCTTCATAATTTTTTTAACCCTTCAAAAAAATCAATAAAAACAGTCCATTGTTGGTTCGTCCGAGAACTTTTCGGTACCACTTCCGGTGTCTCTATTAAATACAGAGTGGGATTCATCAAACACAATGTTCATCAAAACCTTGATTATACGAGTAATATAATAATAATAATAATAATAATAATAAAATAGACTATTAAAACTCAGTAGACCAACTCTGCGCGGATACTGGATGCTGCGCAGAGGACCTCCCAGAGGCAATGAATATTAGGGGCGGTTGGCGATAGATTGTCATGGTTATCCGTGCCACTAGCCTGACATGATGATGATGATCAGTAATGAAGATTTTAAAACTTAATATTGATTAATTGGATTCTTTGTTTAATGGTGCGTGGGTGCGCTTTGTGTAATGGTTATCGTCGTAAAAAATGGACACGGTGAGACGAGTTCAAACCCTGGACGCGGCTTGCATTTCACATTTTGCTAATATCTTTAGTAAAAGTACAAATCCACCTATTCTCCCTCCAGCTAGGCATACTGGGATCGTTAATCTTGGTATGGCAACCCATCTCGGAGAAGAAAACCTCTGAATTCAAACTTAAGGGGTTCTCTTCTCCCCTCTGCTCCTCCTATCCTAATTGAAATATAAAAAAATATAAATGGTATATAAATTTTGTGGGTTACTTAATGCCAAAGCCATCCTTGTAGAAGTAGTGATAGTCGTCGTCGGGCGGCCATACATGTCGGTATGAGCCATACATCGAGGGAGTCTATCCCCTTTTCACTAGCGCTAGACCAAGGAGATTGTTTTTTTGCGTCTGAGGTGGAGTGCCACACCTACCATAAGCTCCTTACTTTACCGCACATTCCTGTGCGACTCATACGCTGAATTGGCGAGAGCCGGTATCGAACCAGGAACCTAATGGTTTTATAGCCGGACGCTCTACCGACTGAACCAATAACTGAGGGAATTTCATGCCTTTCCCAAGAATTTTCGTCCGAAAATAAATGTAATTGTTCAATAGCATTTCAACTTTTTGGGTTATTCAATGCCAAAGACATCCTTGTAGAAGAGCATTAGTGGTACGATTTAACCAATATCTAGGAGGGGGTGAGGAGATGCATAAATTTTCTAAGGATATCCTTCGGTTCTGAGCAATTATCAAACTATATTTTTGGTACAAATAATGTTCAATATATGTGAAATAATAATAGAAAAAATGTCGTACACGCAGTGCCACATCGGGATATTGATCTTGTTACGAAAAAAATTAGAAATTATCAATAACAAAATTGGTTGACTTTAAGACTTTTTGATAGCATTTTTTGGCTTTCCTAGTCAAAAATACTTTTATAAACCAATTCTTAGGAATAGAGAAGCTCTAGAACTCTTTTTACAGACAAAAATAAGTTACAAAAAGTCGCCATTTTTCGCGACCCCTCAAATTTGGGGACCTAAAAATCGATATAATATATATATATATATATATATTATATATATATATATATATATATATACATCGCCGAAGAGCATAAAGCACCGTGTTTGTTGTTCACTTAACGTCCCCTTGCCTCCTATGGTAGAGACATCCCAGTAACATTGACAGGTTAATTTCGCAGGCATTTCTCGGGCTGTATCGGTGGCTGAGGCAATATGGTTTCTGACTATCCTGCTGAAGTCCCGGTTTCGATTTCTGTCGGAGGGAGATCGTTAGTATACATCACTGATAAGACTTAATAAAGTCAAAACAGCTGCTCTACGATGTTCTACACGCCGAGTAATTCTTTGCGAGATTCACTTGTCAATATTATTTATCTTCTATAATTATCGAATTTTATGCGATATACCGCATTGAAATTGCCTTCAAGCAAAAATATAAATATATATATATATATATATATCATGATCATGTCGTGCAATAAGCACGGATATCCATGACAATCTCTCGCCAACCTTCCCTATCATTCATTGTCCCAGGGAGGTCCTCTGCTCAGCATCCAGCATCTTCACATAGTTGGTCAGTGTAGGTCCTTGGTGGGTGGCCCACACTAGCCTGCCTATGTGTTGGCTTCCACAGGAGAATGTCGCTTATGAGCTCGTCCTTGCTTCTCCAGCAGTGTCCAGCATGCCTTGTCCGTCTAACTCGAATGGTTTGTGATATGGGGGACAAGTGGCCATAATATATATATATATATATATATATATATATATATATATATTAATCAAAACTCATTAATGTATTATTAAGATTAATATAGATATGATATAAGATATGATATAAGATATGCATTGACTATCAAAATAAACTAAAACTACAACTTAATTGATTTATCAGAAGACTCCAACCCCAGTAGTATTCATGAATAAGATATAAACAAAATTAAAAGAAAAGGGATAGATGCTGAAGACAGCTGACAGATAGAATTACAAATTACTTTTGCCTGATCAGCGTATGGAAAACTAATCTTTAATTTCAAAGGGAAGCAGTTTAGATTTAGACTAAAGTTTATACTAATTAAAATGAGAGAGAGAGAGAGAGAGAGAGAGAGAGAGAGAGAGAGAGAGAGAGAGAGAGAGAGAGAATAAAAAATAATTCTAGACCAAACAAGTATATATAAAAAATTAGCTACCTATAATTTTTAGTTCTCTTAAGGAAGGTGTAGCTTGAACACCGAAACCGTGGTAGAGGGAAAAAGTTTTTTCTACAACTATATATAAAAACAAAAAACAAACACCCCCGCGTGAAACAAAAAGAAAAAAAAAAAAAAAGAAGCGTTGCCTGGTCTTTGGTAATTGAAGTCTATACTTGATTCCACCTAATTTCTTGGATGTCTCCTGTCTTCCTCCTTCGGGAAAACCGAGAAGACTTCTTTTTTTCAGTCACCACACTGTTTCTTTGATGTCCATAAATGCGAAATTGCACTCGCTGAATTATCTGACATCAACAACAATTTTAGACTGTTCATGTAAAGACACAATTGCTTTTAAGTCCTCACATAAAACGTTTACTTGGTATGTGACAGGCTATTTAGGTGTATTACTTTTAAAAAGAATTCTTGTACGTTTCTCATCTCCCGCAAAGTAAAACACTTACCACACATACACACACACACACACACACACACACACACACACACACACACACATATATATATGTCCATTCAATACTTTCTTTTCTTTATTTCTCTTTTCAACATATATATATATATATATATATATATATATATATATATATATATATGGTGAGTCTGGTTCTCAATATGTATATATTTTATTGGTATATATGTTATGTATATATTTTCTGAGGAACTCTCAACCAATAATGAGAGGAAATATCAATTGAACATAGTCGTTTGTGTTGTTATATCCACATATTCCTCAACTCTCAACCACATTTTGTCGCATTTATTTAACCTTTCACTCCTCATATAAATGACTACAATATACATTATTTGGGATTTAGTATGAAGCATGGGGTGTAAAAGATATAAGAAACTCAGTTTGTGGGACGTTAAGTTTCTTTTTATTTCATTCTAATATTTCGGAGACTTGACTCTCCTTCTTCAGAGGAATATAGAGTGACTATTTTGTGTTTTCCTTGGTATCTTTATACTTGAGATCGTGGTCATCGGGGGTATCCTGTCTAATACATACACACTAAGAACCTGACAAAAAGCATACGTGGATCCCACAACAACAACACACACACACACACACACACACACACACACACATATATATATATATATATTATAATTGTGCATATAATTATGTGAAAATAATAATTGGTTAATAAAAATTGTGTGATTATGATTACTATTTTTATTGGTAGTTTATATTATATATATATATATATATATATATATATATATATATATATATATATATATATATATATACTGTTGTAGAAAAAAGTTATTCTCTATATCACGGTTTCGGTGTTCAAGATACACCTTCTTCAGGAAAACTAATAAATAATTTTATATATACTTATGAGCATAAGAATTAGTCTGGTTTAGAATTATTTTTATTACTATTTCTGTCTTTTAATTAATTTGAATAAACTTAATTTCTAAGTCTAAACATTCTTTTCTTTGAAGTCAAAAATGTGTTTTCTTTGAATTTCCATGTCTCTTTCTATCAGCAAAAGTCATTTGTAATTCTATCATATTTTGGTTTATATATATATATATATACAACGAAACATCGATAAGAAGATGTTGCTATAAGAAGAAAAGGATGATGATGATGAAGACAGAAGAGTTAGAATCCTTTTTTCCCGCCAATTTTTCACAGTATCAAATAAAAATAGCGTTCCATCTGAATGAAAGTTTCCTTTGTTTTTATGCCTTCCATAGGGTTATATTCATAGGATACGTAATTTCTTGAAGGAATTGATAAAACTAAAAAACGAGAGAGAAATAAATGCATTCTATATTTAACTGAAAGGGGAGGGGTAGCACCGTCCTGAACGTTTTTTTTTTACCCATTTTGTTAAAATTTATCTTTCTTTTTTCTTTTGTGTTCACAATAAGCAGATAACCTGGAAAATGTTGTGAGGAGATCTATTTTCTCTCTCTCTCTCTTACACTCCCTTTTGTTATAGATTCTTGATCGTTCCGGGGCCGTGTCGTTATCTCGTTCCTCTCTCTCCGACTAGCATTGAACGTGAACATTTATAAAGAAACCATCATTTTGAAACCTTAAGAATAGGAAAGTGAATACCATATAATTCTCTTTCTCTCGCTCTCTCTCTCTAAAAATATTTCATGCAAAGTTCTTAGAGACTTCAATATTTACGACCAGGCTATTTTTACATAAAAAATAGCAGGACAGAATTAAAACCACTCGATGCTAAAAAATAACTCGAGTCCAAAAAACAAAAAACACTTGAGTCAAAAAAATCCCCTAAAAGTACCTATTTTCATGCAAATTTTACGTATTGATTTTATTTTGTTTTTCTGATGGATTTCGATGCGTTGATTACAATGATATCAAAGAAAGCGACCAGTTCAACTAATTGACAGAAATATAGAGCGTTTAACATCCATTCAGAGTGACTTATAAGTACTTATTTGCGTACAAATTTTACGTATTGATTTTATTTTGTTTTTCTGATGGATTTCGATGCGTTGATTACAATGATATCAAAGAAAGCGACCAGTTCAACTAATTGACAGAAATATAGAGCGTTTAACATCCATTCAGAGTGACTTATAAGTACTTATTTGCGTACAAATTTTACGTATTGATTTTATTTTGTTTTTCTGATGGATTTCGATGCGTTGATTACAATGATATCAAAGAAAGCGACCAGTTCAACTAATTGACAGAAATATAGAGCGTTTAACATCCATTCAGAGTGACTTATAAGTACTTATTTGCGTACAAATTTAAGTCATCGATGTTATTGTTTTTTTTCCCTGGTAAATTTCGATGCGTTGATTATAATGATAACAAGGAAAGTGGTCAATTCTACAAATTAGCGGAGATGTAATGTGTTTAAACATCTCTGGCAGTGCCTTAAAAAGCACCAATTTTAGTGCAAAATTTTATTGTTTTTCCTGGTAGATTTCGATGCGTACAGTGATTCCAAAGAATGCGATCAATTTGACAAATTGGCAGAGATATAGAAGGTTTAAACCTCCCTACAAGTAACTTAAAAGTACCTATTTTTTATCAAATTTTAGGTAGCGGTTTTATTGTTTTTTTTTCTAGAAGATTTCAATGTGCTGATTACAATGATACCAAGAAATGTCGCCAATTCGACAAATTGGTGGAGATACAGCGGGTTTCATAATCATCATCATGTTGCGCTGTTGGCACGGATATCCATGACAATCTCTCTCATCCGTCCCTATCGCTAATCATTCTCAGGAGGTCCTCTGTGCAGCATCCTGTATCCGCACAGAGCTGATCAATATACGTCTTTGCTGGTCGGCCCACACTGGCGTGCCTATGTGCTGGCTTCCATAAGAGGACGTCGCTTATGAGTTCGTCCTTGCTTCTCCAGCAGTGTCCCGCGTGTCTTGTCCGTCTTACTCGGATGGTTTGGGTGATATGTGGCTGGTGGCCGTACAGCTGCTTTCTTGTGGGGTGCTGTTTCCACGTCTTGTTCAGGATCACCCGCAGCATTCTTGTGCAGCTCTCATCAAGTTTATTCTCTAGTCGCTTCGTTAGGGTCCAGGTGGTGCAGCCATGCAGCAGCACTAACACGACAACGGCCTGGAAGAACTGTCTCTTTAACTTGTCTGTGAGATTGGATTTCCATATGACTGATAGTTTATTTATAGCGGCCCATGCCTTTCCTATACGTGCATTAACGTCGTTTCCTGTGGAGGAGATGCTACTGCCTAAGTATCTAAATTGTTCTACCGAGTTTAGGAGTTTGCCATCGATGGTGGAGATGTCGCTTTTCCCTTGAAAATGCCTTAAAAATATTTATTTTCGGGCAAATTTTGTGTCGATTTATTTATTTTTTTCTAGTAGATTTCGACGCGTAATTTACAATGATACCAATCAATTCAACGAATTGGCGAAGATAAGAGGCTTCAAAAATCCCCTAATTATGCCTGAAAGTGTACCTATTTTGGGGAAAATTTTAGGTATCGATTTTATTGTTTTTTTTTCTGATAGATTTCGATTCCTGCCTCGTTCTTACACCCTCTCGACTTCACCTCTACAGAGGGGTAAGGCCCTTTTAATAGGAACCATCTGTTGTGTGGCGACGGCAAATAAGGTATCATGGTGGTTGGACGGTCCGTGACCCATGTACAAAGTGTTCACTAGACGGGCAGTCGGAGAGACCCCACCCGACCAATCGGCTGGTCATGCCAACCACTAGCACTTATATGATTGTTCCGATTGTATTGTTGAAATTGCTCTCATAGCAATCACCCAATCCCTTTTATCATATAGGTGCTAGAGGGCGGTGGCTGAGAGTCAATCACAGATTTAACTCTTTGCGTACTATATTTTCCACACGGTTGTACCAAATGAAAGAAAATTAACGTTTCATTCATTGTTTATTTCTATCTTGGTAAATACAGCTTCAATCTCGATACTTTTTGAACACCCCTTATATTTTGAATAAAATAAACGTTTCGTTAATTATTTATTTCTATCTTAGTAAATACAGCTTCAATCTCGATACTTTTTGAACACACCTCACATTTTGAAGAAAATTAGCATTTAATTCATTATTCATTTATGTCTTGGTAAATTCAGCTTCCGTTTCGTTATTTTCTGAATAGACTTAGTAAACTTTGCCAAGTTTTGTTTAAAAACCAAGGAAATCGTGGAACTCTGCAAAGTTCATTTGATCGTGTGATAAACCGAAGACAATACGGCAATCCTTCGCGTGTTTTAAACGAAAACAGCTTAAATCACATTTCATTTTTGAAAATCTATTTTGAAAGGTTAAATTAAAAATCAACACAAAAACGAAATGCAGTGTTGGTCGGCCTTTCTCTGAATTCTTTGTTCGAAAGTCATGCCACTCAAATGAAGATTATCTTAACAACAGGTAACACCGGAAGTTAAGGAAAAGGACAGAAATTGTGAACTAAAACAATATTGCAAACAATGACGAAGTTTTTAAATAGGACGAGAGCACTACAATGAATAGAGACAAGCTTTAATAATAATAATAATAATAATAATAATAATAGAGATTCGTTCTCCATTTGTCTGTAACCGAAACTACGTCACTGTCTATGTTACAGTCATTTCAGAAATTAGGTAAGTTTAACAATGAGAAATTAATTTATAATCAGTATCATTACTACATAAAATAATAAAATTCCATGAAAAATCAATTAATTGTCAAATTTTCGCGAAAATCTCGATACTTATTTTCCTTTAGATGAATTTATGTTTTAAACATTTATTCCTAAAATATATTGGGGGAAATATTTTTTTTACAAAATTATTATTCTATTTCATAAAATCAAAACAAAACAAATAAAAAAAAATATATTTTACTCGTACCATTTTAAAATTTTCCTCTAATAATAAGAGACTGAATAATTAAATCAGAATTTCTTAGAAACGTTTTAAAGGTCCTTTCTGTTGCAAAACAAAACAAATATCTCAGTGGAGGGAATATCATGCTTTTTTAAGTAAATAATTGATTTAAAAAAAAATTAAACGTTTTATTTTATTTATCTAATTTTCCCACACCACTCAGAAAATATCTTTCAAAAATTTATTTTTACACCACCCAGAGGGCGTTTATTGCTAATAATAATAATAATAATAATAATAATAATAATAATAATAATAATAAATAGCAAATGTAGTGACAGAGATGAGAACATAAACATTATGCGAATGGAGCAAACTAGCACAACGAGAACTGGGTTGGAAAGGTTATCCACTGGGAATTGTGCAAGAAACTAAATTTTAACCATACAACAAAAATGGTATATGCATAAACAAAATCTGCTATTGAGAAGGAAACACATAAAATTCTCTGGGACTTTGAGATAAAGACGGAGCATCTTATTCCAACCAGAAACCAGACCTAATATTCATTAACAAGAAAAAGGGAACTTGTCAACTGGTAGATTTTGTAGGACCAGCAGATCACAGGGTGAAAATTAAGGAAAACAAAAAGATGAAAAATACATGGACCTTGCTAGAGAATTGAAAAAGCTGTGGAATTTTGAGGGTGAAAGTGATACCAATTGTAATTGGTGCACTTGGAACGGTTCCCAAAAGCTTAGAAAAGAGACTAGAGAAATTGGAAATCAAAGAAAGAATTGAGACCACCCAGACAACCGCATTGTTGAAATTGGCTTGAATACTTAGAAGAGTCCTGGAGACTTGAGGAGACTTGTTGTCACTCAGACTCCAGTGATAGACCATCAGTTTAAAGCCCACAAGGAATAAATAATAATAATAATCTATATATTTATACTCGTGTTCTTTAATCTTCCGACCGTTATCATCTTGCAACACCCTCTGATTAAAAATGGGACCGTCCAAATCATCGTATATGGAATGCAAAAATGTAAATCCTGATTATCTGCTGTTGCTTATCCGCCGAATTCTTATTCCCATCAGCTGAATAATGGACTATTCCGTTTTTATTATAAAGAAAGAAGGAGAAGAAAAAACATGCTACACAGAAAAATATAAAAAATATAGGAAAAAGAAAGAAAGAAAGAAAGAAAGAAAGAGAGTAGGGCAAAGATAGGGAGGGAATGAGTGCGCGGAACAATTACGCTAATTTGTTTCAATCGAACATAATGATAAAGATGAATAAAGGAAAGAAGAGAGAAAGAGAGAGAGAGAGAGAGAGAGAGTTAAATCAAGATTATTATAATTTTTAAATATTGATATATTTAGCGATAGTTCTTAAGTAAACATGTCAAACGTTGCAATAATTAAATTATCATACTGTGGTATATCCACAGGCCCTGCTAGTTACAAATGTTGAAGATGGAAAATGCCTCTTTGTATTTTTATCTAGGAGGTTGATGAGCTAATATACTGGGGATAGATGTGAATTTTTTGAATTGGAATCCATGTATTCCATCGCAGCCTGTTGTCTTCTTTCAAATTGGTATTTTATTGAGTATTGTTTTTAGAGCTTTTTAAAGAATTTCAGAATCTATGTATCCCATCGTGCATTGCAGCTTCCGGACCTTCTTCAATTTCTTGTAATTTTATTGTTCATTTATTTTTACAATTCAAACTTTATCTTGTGTTGTTTCAGTTATCCTAGTTTGCTTGAGAAATGGTTTGTTCCATTTTGCATCCGGTTCCACCATTTTTTCTTCATGTTTTCACCATTGAATTTTTGGTAGAATTTTCTTTTGTTATTTTAGAATATTCAGTTATGTTTGCAGAGTTCCGGTATCTTTTGAGTCTTTGTTTCTTTGGTAATATTTTTTTGTTTATTTCTTCGAGCTGTATTGTCTGATTTCTCTGTTTTGGCTGTCTTACTTTTTATCTCCTTTGTTTTATTCCATTGTATCCCCGTTGCTTTCATTTTCCTTTAGAACGTCCTCTTAGGTTTTTTAAAAATTTGTTTTTTAACTTTCATTTCCCGTACAAATATTGTTGGGGTTCTTTTGTGGGATACACATTTTGTCAATATCTTTTTTCATTCTTAAATCAGTTTTATTTTCAGTTGAGCATTACTTAATACTAACTTATTATTATTCCTTTGGAGTTTTCACATCAGCATTAGCTGATGGTCTTTCACTAGAGTCTGAGTGACAGCAAGTATATTTCTTTCATTGGAGGCTAAGTGAGAGCAAGTTTCCTCAGGTCTCCAGGACTCTTCTGAGTATTCTAGCCGATCTCGACAGTGCCGTAGTTTGGATGGTCTCGATTCTTTCTCTGATTTCTAGTTCCCCCAAATTATTTTCCAGTGCTTTGGGGATCGTTCTAATAGGACCAGTTGCAATTAGTACGACATTCACCTTCATTTTCCATAGCTTCTTCAGTTCTCCGGCAAGGTCCAAGTATTTGTCTATCTTTTCGCTTTCCTTCATTTTCACTCGGTGATCAGCTGGGACAGCAAAATCCACAAGATGGCAGGTTCTCTTTTTTTGTCAATTAATACTAAGTCCGGTCTCCTGGCCGGGATTATTATTATTATTATTATTATTATTATTATTATTATTATTATTATTATTATTGTTCACTCCTTTTGAGTTTTTCACATCAGCGTTAGCTGATGATCTTTCACTGGAGTTTGACTGACAACAAGTCTCCTCAGGTCTCCAGGACTCTTCTGAGTATTCTAGCCGATTGCAGCAATGCTGTAGTCTAGATGGTCTCAATTCTTCCTCTGATTTTCATATCCTTCAGTTTTGTTTTGGGCCCGTTTCAAGTGCACCAACTACAATTGGTATCACTTTCATCCTCACATTCACAGTTTTTCAATTTTCTGGCAAGGTCCAGATATTTGTCCATCTTTTCGTTTTCTTTCAGCTCCACCCTGTGATCTGCTGGAACTGCAAAATCCACCAGTTGGCAAGTTCTCTTTTGTTTTGTTAATCAACACTAGGTTTGGTCTCCTGGCTGGTTAGGGTGACCCGTCTTTATCTCGAAGTCCCATTATTTTATTTTTACACCTGCCGTAACCGGGGTATAATCGAAAAAGAGAAAACTTACTTTTCCATGACTCCCGTCTTTCATTGCTAAAATTTCTTAATGTAACTATTTCATTAAAATAGGAAGTAAAGAATAAAATTACAGTTATTTCTTCTTATTAATGGATTTCTTTTAAGATTTATCTCCGAGATTTTTGCTCATATTCATTAAAATAAAACCAAACAATTATAAATCAATAATACTAAGCACATATTTATTAAAATCAAATTTTCAATATCAATATGCAAATTATCCTTCCCGTTGACACTGTAAAACCGTTATTTTGTTTTATATATAAATTGCATGTTATTGGTATGTAGATATGGCTAACAGTATCAATAATGTAAGACAATTTTTATTAATAATTGAGGTTTAAATAAAAACAAAACCATGGAGAATGTGACGTAAATAAAAAAAAGAATTGTGACTTTAGAAGTGATATAGTTTCGGTTACAGACAGACAAACACACAATCTCCATTATGATAAGATTTATTTATTTATTTAATTGGTCGCATGTAGCCCAGGTTTGTGCAAAGCTTAGCTAGCAGTTTGGTCACAAAATCACTTTACAATATATATTGTTAAGGAGAGAAAAAGCATATACACCGTAAAATATAGAATTTCTAAAAAAGAAAAGCTAGGGAACCCTTATGTCTTAATTTTATTTTATTTTTTATTTTTTTCGGTCAATCTCTTCAGAGAAATTCATTTGACAAATGTTGAAAGACGAACAAATTGGATAATAACCGAACGAATCAAGGGAGGATGAGAGGAAAAAAAAACCCCCCCCCCTCACATCTTCACCCCCTCCTCACATTACGAAACCATGTATATTGTGCATCATGCATTTTGCTTTATGCCAAATACATATAAAATTTTACGTTATTAGAGTTTCAGATGATATAATGCGTTTTACATATTACCTATTATAACCGATACGAATTATCATTTACTTTTTAACTGATATCTTTTACTTTTTTCTCCTTTTTACCTCATATCTAATACCTTTTATGCATCCCTCATTACTTTTATACTTTCGAAAAACCTTTTTTATTTATCCATTCACTGGGCTATTATGAGAAAAAGTGACAAAATTTCCCATGACAGAATAAACCATTTTAAATATAGATTATCATTATTCTGTTCCATGTGATTTTTTCGCACCAGCCCTCCCTGATGTTTTTTCACTGGAGTCTATTTTTTTTCACTCATTGCGAGTTTTCCGAAACAGCAATAGTTGGTGGCCTCTCACTGGAGGTTGAGTGACAGCAAACCTTTTTATTTCTCCAGGACACTTCTGAGTATTCTAGCTGATCTTAACAATCATGTTGTTTGGATGGTCTCCATTTTAATTTCTGGTGTCCAATTATTCTAGTCTTTTTGGTTATTTCCTATAATTCTAACATAAACAAAGGGGAACCACTCTTGACTGATAAATTATTGATTTATTTTCCCATTAAACTAACCCTAAACCCTAACCCCTAACCCTAACCCTAACCCCGTCTTTTTTTTTCTTATTAGATCAATAAATAAATAAATAAATAATTTATCAGTCAAGAGTGGTTCCACTTTGTTCATGTTAGACTTATAGGAAATAACCCCCTTTTTCCAAGCTTTTGGGGGCCGTTCCAAGAGCACCAATCACAATTGGTATCACCTTAACCCTCATGTTCCGCTGTTTTTTCAGTTCTCTGGCAAGGTCCAAGTATTTGTTTATCTTTTCGTTTGATCTTATTTTGTGGTACGTCAGAACGGCAAACTCTACAAGATCAGGTATCACCAAACATCTTTCCGGATAATTGAAAAAATAACGAGCGCGGACCACATTATTATTGTAACAAGGCGTAACAAGTGAAAATTCGGGATCGCGTAAGTAATAAGTGAAACGCTCTCACCCACGAAATTTTGTAACCTACCTACAATAGTCAAGTTCATGAAGATTTAGTAAGTTTAACATGATATTTAAATTTAAATGGTATCAGAACGTCTCGCGTTTCGTACATTTTAACAAACAAATTCAAGTACCGTCGGCGGGGCTGATAAAATGCCACGGGTAGTAGTTTAGTGACCCCCGTACTAGATTATGGTAAGAATTTGACAAAGATAGAAATATGAGACACCCAGTGAGAATCAAGCTCACTAATAATGATCCACTAGTCTAGCTCAGTAACTATCATGCCACACAAAGTGCCTGTAATGGTGGTAATACATTGGCAAAGATATAACTATGAGACACCCAGTGTGAATCAAACTCACTAATAATGATCTGCTTGTCTATCTCAGTAACTATCATGTAGCATGAAGTACCCGTAAAGGCAGTAAAACTTTGAGAAAGATATAACTATGAGACACCCAGTGAGAACTCACTAATAATGATCTGCTAGTCTAGCTCTGTATGCCACGCGTTGTGCCCGTTATGATGGTATTAATTTGAGAAAGAAATATGAGGCCCTCAGTGAGAATTGAACACTAATAATAATCTGCTAGTCATAACTTACATGCCATGTGAGGTGCCCCAATGGCAGTAAAAGTGACGTAATCTATTAATAATAGAGATTCGCTTCCGGTTTTTGTGTGTAACAAAAACTACGCCACTGCTTATGTCACATTACCCAAAATCGTCATAACAGAATAAATCCACTCAAAATTTGAACATGCAGCATTAGACAGTCCTCATTGTTTTTTAAAACAAGTTTTAATAAATACATGACTGGTATTATATATCTATATATAGTTTGTTTTATTTTAATACATATTTAAAGTTTACATTTCAAATTGTTTTATTTTTTAATCCTTTAATGAATTTGATGATTTTACTTACTTAGGGTACAAACTCGCTCACATTGAATTTTTAACTCCCACCCCTCAGGTTTCAAAAATCCATTTTTACATCGCCCGGAGGTGTTTTTTTATTTTGCTAGTAGTCATAACATAGAACTCCTTGTAGATTTTGACTTTGTCGGTTCAACAAAAATATTTAAAAAAAATCAGTAATAAAACAATAATAGAAATCTGCAGTGAAACCAGATGAAGATACAACAATGATAAATTACAGGGCAAATTGCGATGAGGAAAAATGCGCTAACATGGAATATTGAGATTTTAAAAAAATATTGTGAAAACGATGGAGAAAGCAGGTTGCAAGAAAAGCAAATCTAAAAATATAATATTGGAATGGAATTTTAAAAAATGCAATGAGAGTCGAATTTTTACGTTAGTCTGTTCAAACAACCATGAAGATAAAAATCACACGCACATATTTTGATTCGATTATCTATTGATCTGTTCACGCCATTATTCTTGGTCTTGCTGTGATCTCCAAAATCAGAGGAATCCTTTTATTTTCAATGTGATCTGTTATTTGCGAAGATTAGCTAATTTTGGCAAACGGGCTCCAATTGTTATTGACTACGATATGGTTAATCTGGGATACTGGTATCAGGTTGTTATTGACTCAGCAGTGATTAGTCTTTAAACTAACCACAGACTGGTATTGACTGAGCTCCGATAAGTCTGGTACAATTGTATCATATTATTATTGATTCAACTTTGATTAGTGTGATACATAGAATTCTCACTTTTAGCAATTAAGCTTTGATTAGTCTGCTAACTAGTCACAGATTGTAATTGACTGAGCTTCGATTAGTGTGGTACTGTGGTATCATATTGTTATTCAGCTTTGATTAGTATGGTACATAGGATTCAGACTGTTATTAAACTTTGATTAGTATGGTACACTATTCATAGACTGTTATTGACCGAGCTTCGATTAGTGTGGTACTGTGGTATCATATTGTTATTGATTCAGCTTTGATTAGTGTGGTACACAGGATTCAGACTTTTATTAAACTTTGATTAGTATAGTACACTATTCATAGACTGTTATTGACCGAGCTTCGATTAGTGTGGTACTGTGGTATCATATTGTTATTAATTCAGCTTTGATTAGTGTGGTACGCAGGATTCAGACTTTTATTAAACTTTGATTAGTATGGTACACTAGTCATAGACTGTTATTGACCGAGCTTCGATTAGTGTGGTACTGTGGTATCATATTGTTATTGATTCTGCTTTGATTAGTTTGGTACACAGGATTCAGACTGTTATTAAACTTTGATTAGTATAGTACACTATTCATAGACTGTTATTGACCGAGCTTCGATTAGTGTGGTACTGTGGTATCATATTGTTATTAATTCAGCTTTGATTAGTGTGGTACGCAGGATTCAGACTTTTATTAAACTTTGATTAGTACGGTACACTAGTCATAGACTGTTATTGACTGAGCTTCGATTAGTGTATTACACTCATATAGTTTGTGACTAAGCTTTGATTAGTCTGGTAGACTCGCATCAGATTGTTATTGAATTAGCTTCAATTAATGTGGTACATTTGCCTCATATTTTTTGTGATTCAGCTTTGTTTAATCGGACTATATGACCTTTAGGCACTCCTTTTGTGATCTCTATTCATAAGGGCATGTTTTTCATTTACACCGTCAAAATCCGGTTGTTTGTTAACAGACGCTTTTTAGATTATAAGAAACTATAAAACTAACCCCTAACCCTAACCCTTAACTCCTAACCCTAACAACAACTGGATTTTAACGGTGTAAATGAAATACATGTCCTTATGAATCGAGATCGCAAAAGAGGTGCCTAAAGGTCACATGGTCCGTTTAATCTACTAAAAGGGTCACAGACTGTTATTGACTAAGTTTTGCTTAGTGTGGTATACACGCTTCATATTATAGTCATATCATGCTGAAAGCACCGGTTCAGCTAGATCACCGAAGTTAAGCAGCGACGAGTCTGTCCAATACTTAATTGGGTGACCACTTAAGCAAAAGCAGGTATTGTAAAACAAACTGGGTAAAAAATGACTTGATTCGGCATTAAACGACCCGAAAAGGGTTGATATAACGAAAAAGAAAAAAAGAAAAAAAAAGGCTTCATATTGTTCGTGACTAAGCTTTGGTTATTCTTGTACACTGATAGATTGTTATTGACTGAGTTTTGATTAGTTTACTAAACTAGTCACAGGCTGTTATTGACTAAGGTTTGATTTGTGTGGTACACAAGTTTTATATTATTTGTGACTAAGCTTTGGTTAGTCTAGTAAGTAGTTTTATCATTTTAAGACATTTTCTTTAATTTCATTTTTTTGTATTTTATTTTTATTTCCGAATTTTTCTTTTTTAGTTAGTTTTTGGTGGCGCGTATCTAATGATTAGAGTCGTATGAAATGGACTCGTCGACCCGAGTTCAAATTCTGGACGAAGCTACAGTTCACATAGCGCTAATACCATTGGAAAAGGTATGAATCCAAATACTCTCCCTCCAGCTATGGATAAATCGTAGGGCAGGCTGGGCTCTTTAATCTTGGTTAGGCAACCAGTCTAGGAGAAGTAAAACTCTTAATTCAAATATGTTTAATTCTGCTTGGGGTGATCACTAGAATAGGCTCAGTCCTAATTAATGATCTATTTCACTAAAACTAATTTTAAATTTCTTAAAAACCTAATATGTCGATTTCAACTCGTCTTATTTCTGTTTCCCCTTTTGATTGGCTGTTTTAATTAGTCTATTACCTTAGTCTATGTTTTTTCAATTTAATTTAGTCTTTTTTTAATGCCATATCAACCTTCGTGGGTTAATTAATTTCAAATCCACACTTATAGAAGAACATTGGTACTAAAAGTAAAATAAAATTGGTGGACTGGCCTATTTTCAGTATCAGCCGGACTGCGAGAGAATCTATCCCCTTTTCGCTAGTGCTAGATCAGGGGGATTGTTTTTGCAGGAGGTGCAGCGCCACACCTATCATCAGCTCTCCACTTTACCGCACAGATCAGATTACCAATCCGAAAATGAACGAAATAACGCGACTGGAGCTCGAACTCCCTTACTACGATGTTACAGTCCAGAACATTAGCCAATACGCCACTACTACTCTGACTTTTTCAATTTGAATTTCAGTTGTCTAGTCACTAAAATTTTTGTTCGTAATTATCTATAGATAGTACAATAAGTTCAAGAAATAGTCAGCTCTTAATAAATTCTGTGTGATTCATCTAATTAAAAAGCAAAAATACTTTTGATACACCCTAATTTGTGATCCATGTAATTTCTGTTTATAAGCTGTAGCGATCCGGGTTCAAATCCTGCCTCCATATGAGTTTAGGTAAAGAGTATTTGGTTTGTTTTGTTTTGGTTTGTTTGGTTTTACGGCTCATCAACCTCAGTGGGTCATTCAAAGTTTTGAAATAAATTCATTCTTAATAGATACTTTTTATAAACATATTTTTCTATTTGACCCATTGATTGGGCCCTAACAGGTACTACCACTTCGGGTCAGAGTGGACCAGGGAGCAATGGGGATGAAGGGGTGGTCCACATTCTCCAAACTTCCAGAACTGGAACCTCAGCATCAGCTAGAGTTTAACCTCATTCCCAGGAAATGTAGACCCTCTGCTCATGCCTTCTAGTACGTATATGATAAAAAGGGTTGGGGCTTGCTATAAGGACAATAGGGTTGGGGCCATCATATAGGTGCTAGGGCTTGACGACCAGCCGATTGATCGGAGGAAGCCTCTCCGACTGCCCGTCTAGCCTAAGAACGGGTCTAAGTGGAGTGTTGCATGTCATGGACTGCTTTCCCACCAGGGTTCCGTCCTTAAGCATCACGGGTCGCCACCCACAGCCAACAGGTCGCCCCATTAAGGGGATCTTACCCCTCTGCAGAGGTGTATTCTAAGACCCAGCCGAAAGGGCTTAGAGTATTTGAAGAGACGTGTGCTATGGGTTAACAAAGTTAACCTATAATTACTCGATGTGAGTATTTCAAGTAGTTATCACTAGTCAAAAATGATATTTCGTTTGGAAAAGGCGCCAACGTTGATAAAAGTCACAACAATGATAACACAAAACTGTCTCTTTTTTATTTCCTTTATATAATTCATTTACTGAGATATCAATAATAAATATGTTATAGATAAACCGTTATGGAAACAATCTTGAATGCATTAGCGGCGAATAAACAGGTTATAGTTCAGCTCAGTCGTTAGAGCAACCACCTCCGAATCGCCAAGGTTTCGGATTTCAATACTCTTTAGTCATTGTTGAGCTACCTGTCTAGCGGTATGATTGGGTAACTTACGCAGTGGAGAGGTAAAACCAGGAGCTGGAGTGCCAAATGTAGTTCAACGATGTGTTTAACCGAGGTAGGATTTGAACCCGGATCGCTTCTTCTAGCGAGTAGTGCGATAACCATAAGAACACCTTGCTCTGCTCTTGGATGATACCAGAGTCATGAAGAGAGGAGACCTGATGCATGGGCAACTGCCCGCGTTACGTACTACTTCACTCTATGATGCCATGGGGTTCTCCATGATGCCATGTAACCGACATTCCTGACATTATGGGAGCAAATACTCTAAGAGAAACAAAATCTATTAATAATGGAGATTCGCTTCCGGTTTTTGTCTGTAACAAAAACTCCGTCACTGCTTACGTCACATTACCCAAAATCGTCATAAAAGAATAAATTCACTCAAAATTTGAAAATGCAATGTTAGACAGTCCTCATTGGTATTTTAAATAAGTTTTAATAAATACATACCTGGTATTATCTATCTATATATAGTTTGTTTTATTTTAATATATATTTAAAGTTATCAGAACTAAGTTTCCATTTCATTTTATTTTATTCTTTACTCCTTTAATAAATTTATTTCATTTTTTACTCCTTTAATAAATTTGATGATTTTACTTTACTTATGATACAAACTCTCTCATGTTAAATTTTCAACTCCCATCCCCTCAGGCAATATTTATTTTACGTCGCCCAGAGGGTGTTTTTTTATTTTGCTAGCAATAATAATGTAGAGTAGAATAATAATAGGGGACAAATAAATAATGGAGGAATAATAAATAATGAGGAAAATGAATAATGGGGGAGAAGTAATGTAGGGGGTAAATAATGTAGGGGCGCAAATAATGTAGGGGTGCAAATAAATAATGGGAGACAAAATAAATAAGTTAGAGGGGGTAATATAGGGACAAATAAATGTCGGTCTTCCGTACAACTTTAGCCTATTTACCGTGATCCGGGCGCAAATCCATGGAGTCTTCGAGACTAGAAGATTACATGTATCCAACTTATTCCCCATACTAGCAGCACCTGTGTATATACCACAGTATGATAATCTAATTATTACAGCGTTTGATATGTTCACTTAAGAGCTATTGCAGTGTAGTTCAATATGTAAAAAGTATAATAATCTTGATTTAACTCACTCTCACTCGTTTTTTTTCCTTCTTTTCATCTTTTCCTTATGTTCAATTGAAATAGAATAGCGCGCTCACCTCCTCTTTCTATCTTTCCTCTACTCTGTATCTTTCTTTCTGTCTTATTATATTTTTTCTGTGTAGCCTGTCTTTTTCTTCCCTTTCTTTATAATAAAAACGGAATGGAGGTGACGACTTTCATTTGGACGGTCTCATTTTTAACCAGAGTGTGTTGCAAGATGATAATGGTCGTATTTTTTTTAAAAGGAACACCAGTATTATTATTATATAGATTCATGATCCACCCTTTCCAAACTCACAAGAACATTGTTAATATTAAACCGATTTGTGACGAGAAATAATATTACCTGGGAGGGGGTGCTAAATAAATCGTATTTATTTCTATTCATACAAATAAAACCCAATTGCTAGCTGAACTTGCTTGCCATAATATGAAGCAAATATCTATTTCCAGTTGGAACGAGATGATTATTTGGCAATGGTGGAGTTTTCAACCGTCCAAATCGGTTCATTTTATTGGAATATATTTTCGTTACCCCAGGTCGACTTCCGGAAGAGTTTTATCTCTTTATGTATACGTACGGACATTTATGGAATCAGAATCACGAGCAAAAATATTCGCCCTCCGTCGGGCGTAAGTATCAGTGGGTAGAGCGTCCGACTAGGAACCACAAGGTTCCTGTTTCGATACCGACCCTCACCAACTCAGCCTATGAGTAGCACAGGGATCCGTGCGGTAAAATAAAGAGGTGATGGTAGGTGTGGCACTCCACATAGACGCAAAAACAATCTCCTTGGTCTAGCGCTAAGGAAAAGGGGATATACTACCTCGCTGTCTGGCTGATATCGACTTTAGGCCACCCCGACGACTTTTTTTTATAAAGACTAACAAAACTAAATAAGATTGCGGATATATTTACCATGCATGGGTAGGATGTAACATAAGGCTAATTTCTTAAGCGGAGTCTAACAGGATTGAATTCAGAATTTTCCTTTTCCAAAAACTATGGGATTGGGTCGGTGATATTACACAAATAGAAAATGGCCGTACAGCTGCTTTCTTGTAGAGTGTTGTTTCCACGATTTGTTTACACGTAAATCGAAACTACGCTCTGCTTAACACAAAGGATACTGCTTGAAGCCTAAAGGATCGCCCATAAAATCGTAACAGATTCATTCTTTTCACATGGGTATTAGACCGAAAGTGAACGTAATAACGCGATTGGAGTTCGAACTTGCTTCTTACGATGTCACATTCCAGCACGTTAACCACTACACGAAGGAGACTCCCACGCAACAATATTTTATTATTTGATTTAGTTTCTTTGTATTGTATTGTTATGATTAGTTTCTTTGTTTAATGACATATCAACCGTCGTGGGTTATTCAAGGCGAAAGCTGCATTCTTGTTCAACTCTCATCTAGTTTATTTTCTTGGCGTTTCGCAAGTGGTACAGTCATACACTAGCACTGATACAGCTACATTTTGGAATAATTGTCGCCTTAACTTGTCAGTGAGATCGGAGTTTTTATATAACTGATTATCTGTCTATGGCAGACCAATACTTCCCTATACGTGCGTACTTAGGTAGTAATATCTCATTCACAGAAAGCAACGTTAAAAATGTATGTGACGATAATAGTGGCAGCTTATTTTCCATATGTAATGGTGCACGTTTGTATGGATAAAAAATTGTTATGCCAATGATTTATATATGTCTGCTGATTGGGGCGGCCTATTGCAAAGCAGTCTTACATCGAATGTAGCAAGCGACGGTTAAATCGTGTGATCTGAACTTGTTTCTTTCGACCCAACCTCGAGGTTAGTAAGAGAGTCTGATAGTTTGCCGATAATGGAATTTGGTTAGAAGCTCAATCGTTCTCTTCACTGGCCATTGAACATTTCGGGTCGATAGTCGCCATCAACGGCTTTGGGTTGTTCCGAACGAGTCAACTCTCGCAGAAATTGACACCCTGGCAATGATTTTCATATGGGACATCCAAGAAATTCACATATGAAATCCCTCATGCATAGCTAAGTGTATTGGGTAAATATGGATAATTAAAAATTGTAAAATCATGTAGGAAGTGTTTTCTGGCTGCTAAAGCACCGCCAATAAAGTTCAATAATTGGCCTACTACCGAAAAACCGAGAGCAACATTACATGTTGATTTTGCTGGACCCATGAATAGTTCGTTATAACTTATGGTAGTTGACAGTTTTACTAAATGGACAGAAGTGCTAAAGTGTAGTAGACCGACAATAACTGCTACAATTAAATGTTTTCACGAACTGTTCGCGAGATTCGGCTTTCCTGAAACAATTGTATCTGACAATGTTATACAGTTTATGTCAAAATATTTAAAATGTTCTGTGAATCCTTTGCAATCAACCATATCACATTTCCTTTCCATCCAATATCAAATAGATTGGCAGAGAGATTTTTGTTACGCTGAAGAGAGCTCTAAAGAAATATAACGGTAAACAGTCGGAGGAAATAGGAATTCAACAGTTCTTACAAGTATATAATATTACACCTAATCAGAACACAGTTTCAGGTATGTCACCAGCAGAGTTGATATTTGCAAGGAAGGTTAGATTGGCGTTTGAAAAATTGCTGCCTGAGAGAAAAATGAACTAAAAAAAAGGCCAATACAGTTAAATATTTCAACCCTAGTGAGAAAATATTCTTGAGAATTTATAAAAAAATACTGAGAAGAAGGTATAATTGAAAAACGTGTCAGCAGAATATTATACATGATTAAATGTCCAAGATGGGTACATAAACACCACCTAATCCAATCGAAGAAAAGTTACTCGGACAGTAGAGATTCAAGATTGGAAGAACTGTTGTATACCACCTTGGCATAACTTATCTGGACATATCGACGTATGTATATTATGTTATGTTATTATAGGCCTCCGTGGTTGTGTCTCCCATATTAAATCTTCTCTTTTACCTATGTACGTACTTCTTCGGTTGTCTGGAGTAGCTCTTATATTTCTTGTAGTCTATAGTTTCTTCTTTGTAAGTCTGTATTTTCTTTCTTAGTTGTGAGTAGCTATTTCTTTACTTGGTCTTTGGTTCCAGGCGGTTTCTTCTAATTCCTCATAACTTGTTCTTTGATTCCGGGTTCTTAGCTGGTGTCTTAAAATGTTTGTGATATCTACGTTGTTATTGATTTTAGATACAAACTCAAGACGTCTATTTTGTAAATCACATTTTTTATTTAATCTTAAACACCGGACCTTAACAACGCGTGTCTGAGCCCTGCTGGGTACGTCCTTACATTATGGCAACTAGCAACCGACTGACTAACTAAAGCTTTTCTCTATCTATACCCACAGGTACAACAGGAAATCGGTGACAGACTAAGGTTACTAAATGTCACTCAATCCAACGGTCAGATTTGAATTCAAATAATATTTGAATTCAAATCTATTTTCTTTATTAACCGTTCCAAAACCAGCAGTACATCCATCGATATATAAGGAAGCAATGATGGTGTTGTATAGATGAGAAGATTGTTCTCTGCGGTTTAGTAATGGTTCTGTCTATCAAATCATCCACGAAAAGCAGTTACAATTTTACGGTTTAAAAACGCTTTCATCGTTTATATCCCACATACTTACACATATAATATGAGTGCTCCATCTTGGTATGATGATTACCAAGCTTGTTTCGCAAATCCATCACTATTGAATAGAAGTTCGAGCTTCGCTGGATGTCCAATACTTGTGACTTTGTGTCACATCCCACTGACGTGCAATCGTGGTACAATACTTAGCTAGGTAGTATCGTAGGTCCATCACTACTAAATAGCGAGTTCGAGCCTCGCTGAATGTCCCATACATGCGACGTTATGCCACACCCCACTGGTGACGTGCTATCGTGGTGCATGCTTAGCTCGGTAGTATCGTAAATCATTACTACTAAATAGCGAGTTCGATTCTCGCTTGTGTCACATCTGATTCGTGGCGAACGGGTTAGGTAAATACCTTCGTATACATAAAATATGCATATTTCTATACATAAAGATATTGTAAATATCTTTGTGCTTATATCTATATAATTATTATAATGGATTCTGGTCAAATGAAATACCAATTAAATGAAATATCAGCCTATTAATTGAATGAAACTTTTTGTCTTAAGTTTTGAGATGAGGCTTAATAATTTGTATTAGTTGGATTTAAAATTTTTTTTGACTGTTGTCCTCATCTTGTTATATACACAAACATTCGGCCGATGTACCCTCCTGCCTTCTTCGGTTGTTTCTTGTCGAACTCGGGAACGGATATAGGGGTTGAGTTAATACAGTTCTAAGTAACAACCATCTGGAGGTTGCAGGTTCAATCCTAACCACGGGCGATAATAACAGAATACTTAACACAGCTTACACTTGTACCCAGTCATGGTTAACGGAATGAGAACAGTCTACCCCCGTGGATTGAATAAAGGGTTCGGTTCGAAGTTCCGTGAAGGCTCCCGATTACATGAAGTCTCCCGAGTTCGAAGAGGGGGTTCGCGAGTTTGAGAAGGTTCCGAAAATAACGGAATGAAAGAAACGATGAACTGAAAAGAGAAATTCCGATACGAAGAACAGAGAACCTCGATGGAAATTAAACAGAACTCAAAGAAATATATAAAAAAGAACTGGTGCACAACACGTTAAAATCAAACAATATGAAAACTTTCCCCGTGATGAGTCCTTCGTGCAGATTTTCTTTATAACAATCCCGCCGCCGTCGCTGTTGTGAAAACGAAGGTCGCCTCCGATGGTGCAGATTTTTTGTAGCTGAAAATTTGCCCTATCCAAACGGTGTTATTTTGAGTGTTTACCGTGTTTCCCCGAAAATAAGACAGCGCTTATATTAATTTTCACTCCGAAATATGATACTAATGCAGAATAACACGTAAGAGATAATATCATTAGATTACGTATAAAAAGAATTACATTTCACAGAAATACCCGAAATCTTTGAGACGCTAGGGTAAGGGTTAGGGTTAATTTAAGGCTAGGGTTAGTATTAGGGTCAGTGTTAGGGTTAGGCTACTTTAGCAGTTTCCTTAATCTTATGCTGTTTACGTAAAAAGCGATTGTAATGATATTATCTCTTATGCTCTATTCTGCGTTTGTACCCGAAATATAACATTAAAGTTTATTTTCGGGGGGATGTCAATTGTTTACGTTGCATGAAGAATGCTTATTTCTTTCGTCTGTCTGTCGCTCTCAACTAGGGCTTATTCTAAGGGAAGGGTTTATATTAAAATCATCTTGAAAAATCTCGCTTGGTCTTATTTAGCAGGTAAGGTCTTCTTTTAGGGAAAACACGGCAGTTTCTATAGAAAGAGATAGGACGCATTACTTTTTGGAGCGTCTCTCGTTCAGTTGTCTGTTTTTATTTTTAAAATTTTTTTTGTGTGAGTTTATTCAAACAAAGCTTCGGGTTTTATTTTGATGATCGTTTTTATTACAGGGCACAGCGTGGTACAATTTTAATGGACGCCTTTGTTAAAAATAACCTGGATCACCTACTTAAAAAAATTGGAGTTTGCCAAAAAAATAAAAACAAAGAATAAACATTTAACAAAAAAAAATTAGGTTCTTTTTCCTTAACGTAAACTTACCTGGACAACGGTCCCTGTGTCCAGTGGCTTTGGCCATTGGACTGGTAAGATATCAATATCAGTGTGACCCCAGGGGGCCATCCCCCCTAGGCAACACCTGTCCCCTTGATTTAAAAGGTCAGGACTGGGTTTATTGCACAGTGCCCGAGGCGCCTCTATAGAGAAATGCCGAAGGGATCCACGCAATTTTTTCACTGGCCACGCATGAGCTTTGGTTTGTGCGTAGTCCCCCACGTTAATAGTCCTTGTGTTCAACTGGCATGGTGGGGTGCCAGTAAATAACTCATTGTTTTTCTTTCACATTTGATTATACAACTTAACAACTGTAGATGATTAATTCCCCATTTTTCTTTCCTTTCTCTTCTATACACCATTTAAACATTTAAAATGAAGATGAAATTTTTTTTGCCCTGTTTCATATTGTGCACTGGCATACAGTTAAAGATTTGCAAAAAAAAAAAAAAAAAAAAAATTAAAGAAAAAATAAAATAAAATAAAACAACAAACAAACAAACAGAAAAACACGAATATGTAAATTTTTTTTCGACCAATGTTCCAATCGTATAAAGACAAAATTTGCCGTAAATTGAAATTTTTTTTAAAGCTTGAATTTTGGAGATGCACTTTAATATTTTACGTTAACTTCTACGTTGTGCTGATCTTTTTTGTTTTTATTTTTGTTTTAATTTTTTTAATTAAATTTAAAAAATATTTTTTTTATTCATGTTCTTTTTACCGTGGAGAGACGTTGGAATTTTTTTTTGTTTTTTGGTGAGATTGTATACCTTGTGACTCATAGATTTCTTTCTTTCTATTTCAATATCCATCGTGAGTTCAAGGTATTTATAAACGTTTCTTTTTTAATATGTTTTCTTTTGACAAGACAAGGAGATCTGAGAAGTACACAGTCAATAAATATGATTTTTATCCAATTCGAATTGATCCGTACTGGTTCCTCAATTATTTGGTCGTATTTCATTTGTTTTGTACCGTTATTTAAATTCCGTATTCACATTTCTATGGTTCAATCCGAAGTTTCTTCCTGTACAGTGTGTTATTTCAATAACATCACAGAAGTTGATTCTAGAAATAGAATAAAGTAAAATAAGATAAGATAAAATAGCATTTAAATATAGTCATTATTAATTCAAACAATTTAAGACAATATATTTCATCAAAGAAATTCATACAACTTGTAGCATCTTATTTCGGTACTAATGCTCAATAGCGTGCAAGGGATAATATCACTAGATTAAATATAAGTCGTCAGTGTCGTAATGGTGGCCTAAAGTCGGTATCAGCCAATCAGCGAAGGAGTCTATCCTCTTTTCACTAGCGCTAGATCAAGAAGATTGTTTTTGCATCTGAGGTGGAGCGCCACAACTACCATCAGCTCCTTACTTTAGCGCACAGATCTTTGTGCTACTCATACGCTGAGTTGGCGAGGACCGGTGTCTTACTAGGAACCTTGTAGTTTCTAGTCGAACGCTCTACCGACTGAGCTAACACGGAAATAAATACATATATTTTTTGTAAATATTTATTTGTATGGAAACTAATCTGCTAGCAATCTTCAGGTAGCGAAAGATTTTGAAAAAGTGAAAAATGTGATTAAAAGACATTGTGCATTTGTAATTTGAAATTGTGTAACTGTCTGCGCGTGTCATTTGATTGTTTACAAGCGCGGATGCGACTATTACGTGCATATATCTATCTATCTATCTATCTATATATATCTATATATATATATATATATCTATATCTATATATATATATATATATATATATATATATATATATATATATATATATAGTGTTGTTATGGGTCCAACGGGAGAAAATTAAATATTTTATAAAAAAGAAAATCCGCAAAAAGTTAATGTTTATTTTACATTTGCGACACGCGAATTAACCATATTCTGGGAATAGGGTTAATTAACACCGAAGAAGCAATAAAAAAGGTCTGAAACACGTGTCGCAAATGTAAAATAGTGATAACATTTAAAGAACATAAACATAATTTTGCAGACCTTTATATATATATATATATATATATATATATATATATATATATATATATATATATATGTGTGTGTGTGTGTGTGTGTGTGTGTGTGTGTGTGTGTGTGCATGTATATATTATGTGTGTGTGTGTGTGCATTATATATATATATATATATATATACATATAGATTATAAGCTGGTTATAATAACATAGATTAATAACAATTGTGACTCACGTTAATTCTGTCTGTTATTAAATATATATATATATATATATATATATATATATATATATATATATATATATATATATATATATATAGCTGGTTGCTTCATGATAATCATCCAGGTTGATCACCACGCGTTTTCCGTTGACGTTCGGTGATGACGGAGTAGAATCGGGCAAGTCATCTTTCTTCGCCGCTTCCGTCATTGCCGACAGTTTATGCTGTAAGTGCGGATTTCCCAGCTTCATGTTTCTCTGTTTCAACAATTCCAATTGGGTGTAAAGACGACGGAACTCTTCCTGTAACGAAAAAACAACAAAAAAGGATTTATTTTGCATATAGGCATTCACGATGCAATAAAACAGAAAGGAACTATCGCAGAAGTAATTGGCGTTCGATTCTTTCTATGTTGAGATACCACGGAAATAAAAATTCCACAACAAAGTCTTTTTGGAAAGAATGCCTCGCCTCTACAATTCCCATGATTTTAATTGGCAGGTTTTAGTGTGCATACTTTGCTGGTTTTAGTGTGGATACTTTGATCCATATATACCCAACACATAACTGTTTTGGTTGTTGATACAGAGCCTGTATTTGGATACAGTCTGTCTTTTTTTTTGTCCGGTGACTGGACGCTAGTTACAGCCTTCCAGTGATGGGGAATATGATTTTGATTCTACACATACCTGTATATCTTTCTCAAGGAAGCTTTCATTCTCGCTTTCATCTAGCTTATCTCCGATGCTCATAGGGTTACCAGATGAAAATGTACTGAGGACTGCAGTCGGAGATTTGGAACCGGTTACAAATTTGCCTGTTCGTGCCAACATAGTCGAATGGGATTGTTGATCTTTACCCTTGTTTTTATAGACGTGGTAAGCCTGAAAAAAGAAGAAGAAATTGAATGAGGAAATTATCCAGCCTCAGGTAAAAAAAAAAGTCATAAAAATAAACCAAAAAAAATTCCTAAAATTTGATTGTTGTTTGTTTTTATTGTTGTATTGATTTTAACGGCATAACAACCCGTCTGGGTTTATGTCATGCCTAACGATTAGGAAGTTATACATATCGTGTATTTATATTTACACTTTTTAGTAATTGGTTTTAAAAATGTGTTAGCATTATTAAGAATTATGTCGTATGGTATTGATTTGTTTCATGTCTATATTCAATGGTATAATTTTATTTTCTCTAAAAAAAAAGTGAGAATATCCTCCATGTTGACGATTTCAAACAGATCTTTCATATTGTTTGCTTTAAAATAACGGTTTCTGATGTGAGCAAGAAACCTGCATTCCATAAATAAGTATTTAACTGTCAAGGGTGTTTGATATGTTCCACATTGTGGTTGTTGTTCTTGTTTGAGTATATTGGAGTGCGTTAGTCTTGTATGACCAATGCGTAATCGAGATACAATGACTTGTTCCTTTCTAGACTTCCTTACAGTTGGTCTCCAAAGTGGTAAAATTTAATTGCTAATAATCTAGAAATTTTGAATGCTGCTTTTCTAAGTAGTTATAGAATTATGGTGTGACCCAATTGCTCTTTGAATTATTTGACCTTGAGCCATACAAAACTATATTCCATACTAGCAGCGGCTACCCGGCGTCGCCTGGGTAGAGGGAGATTTTTTAAAGTTAGTCCCACAGATCCATTATTATTGAATCGTGAGTTGAATCCTCGTGAAATGCCCCATTTAAATCCCTATGTAAAAAATAGATTTTGCATTGATCCAGCTACTCTGAAAAGAAATGTTAATGTCTACTATCTAGAATATTAAATGAAAAAAAATCCATACTGTTATCATTTACATTTCATTTTTTAAATTATCCTCACGATATAAATCAAATCTCTATTATTTTTGCTGAAAAACCAAGCCTTGGTGATATTTAATGTGTATATATATATTTACTTTGTCGTTAATTGTTTTATTTTCGAAGTTTCCTCCGGACATACATATACACACAACTGCCCTTTATATATGTATAGATTACATTTGGACATACATACACACAACTGCTCTTTATATATGTATATATTTCCTCTGGACATACATACACAACTGCTCTTTATATATGTATATATTTCTTCTGGACATACATACACAACTACTCTTTATATATGTATATATTTCCTCTGGACATACATACACACAACTACCCTTTATATATGTATATATTTCCCTGGACATACATACACACAACTGCTCTTTATATATGTATATATTTCCTCTGGATATACATACACACAACTGCCCTTTATATATGCATATATTTTCTCTGGATATACATACACACAACTGCCCTTTATATATGTATATATTTCCTCTGGACATACATACACACAACTGCCCTTTACATATGTATAGAAGGTTCAGCGAAGCGGATTTTTTTTGAGTGGTGAGTCCGTAAGAAATATATTGAAAATATCGATTATAATAAAATATTATATATTATATCATGCCCCAAATGTATGCGAATAGTTTTCTTTAATATTTTTCTAACATTAAGAATGATTAAAAAAGAATTGTGCCTTACAAAACTCTATATTTCGTAGATTTCAGCGAACTGTTTTTTTAGAGCAGAGTCCGCAAGAAATATGTGGAAAAATAAAAATTGTCATAAAATATTTGGACCATATGACCTTTAGGCACCCCTTTTGCTTAGCTGATTCATGAGTACTTTTTTTTCATTTACACCGTCAACATCCGGTTGTTTGTTAACAGACGATTTTTAGAGTTAAAAAAATTATAAAATTAACTCCTAACCCTAACCCATAATCTTAACCTTAACCCTAACAAATAACCGGACGTTGACGGTGTAAATGAAAAAAAAATGTACTTATGAATCAGCAAAGCAAAAGGGGTGCCTAAAGGTCATATGGTCCAAATATTTTTTTTATTATAGCATGCCCCAAATCTACGCGAATAATATTTGTCTAGCATTAAGAGCAAAATGTTTTTTTTATTATCCATCGAGGAAGAGCAGCGTGTGTGTTTGTCATTAACTAGGTTAAAAAATGACAATTCTGTTCAAATTCATTAAAAAGTTGAGTATGTCTTTATTTTTTTTTTTTACTGAGATTTGCCTCTGGTTTAGTTTGGATTCGCTTCCTAACTATCTCTCCCTTTTTTTGTCGCTGTTCATTTTAAAGGACAAATAGTTTTTATGGGCAAAAATAAAATTGCTACCGAATCTGAATCGCAAAAAAAAAAAAGTTATTTGTCGCAGTTCTTGATATTTAGGGATATCTGAGACCAAAAAGTGAATTACTGCATCATCTGAGAGAATGAAGAATCCTGGTACCATAAGGTTGGTACCTTTAAGCTTTTTGGTATTCAAGAGCTTTTTAAGATCTTTTTATTGCAAACATTACCCGGAATAGTAATTTTCCTATCAAACCAGCTCAGCCTCTGATGGAATTCAAAGACGTAACGTCTGGCCAGTTCGAAAATTACACTGAAAATCAAATCGTTCCATTAACAGCTCAAGAAAAAAAAATCATTAGTATCATCTAAGTATCAATTATTCAATTCTCTGCGACCGAAAAACTAATGTATGGCTTTATAAGAAATTTGGTTGAAACTTTTTCCTTCTCTGTGATTGGTCGAAATCCAACAAATTTCCTTGTGCCGTATCGCGCTTTTGCGGAGAGGTTGGTAAATATATATTCAAAGGCTATTAAAGTGTAGGCAAACAGCTTCCGTCTTAATTTTAACCCGGTCAATTCTATTTTGTGTGCGTATGTGTGTGTGTGTGTATGTGTGTGTATATATATGTGTGTGTGTACGTGTGTAGGAACCCCCGTGATGTAGTTATTAATGTGCTAAACTGCGACATCGTAGCAAGCTAATTCGAACCCCAGTCGCGCTATTACGTCCAATATACTAGTATTAAAAAAAAGCCTGTACATAACCCTCATCTATACATATATAAAGGGCAGTTGGTGTGTATGTATGTATGTATGTCCGTGTGTCTTGTGCTATCTGTGGCAAGGTCTGTAAGTCGGCTCCTGGTCTTAAGAGACATATGGTGGTGCATAAGCATAAAATTTTATCATCTGATTCATCTGAATCATCTCATTCAACGGAAGGAAGTCTTTTCAATGTCATATTTGCATCAAACTTTGTGGATCTGCAGCAGGTTTGATGAGTCATTTGAGGGCTCATGCAAGGAAGGGTTCTGATGGTGGAGTTGTGGGATTGTGAGGGACGGCAATGATCTGTAAAGATTATGCTATTGCCATGTATGTCTGAATAAAACTACAAAAATAAAACAATTAAAGACAAAGTAAATATAAACACATTAAATATCACCAGTTCTTGCTTTTTGTGCAAAAATTATGAAGATTTCATATATATCCGAAGATATTCAAAAATTAAAATCTACATAGAAATAGGATTGAAATTCTACCTACCTATATGTCCAGCATTTGTAAATACTCAAGTAAACGAATCAATACACCAGTGTTACTCCCTCTCTACCCAGGCGTTGCTGGGTAGCCGATTCTAGTAATAAACAATTCTTAATTAATTTCTTACCTTACTTCCAAATAAAAATGCAAGAGTTACTGTTGTTGTCAGTTGTGAATGTATGAATACAACTAGATATAGTAAATCCGGATTGGATGGAAATGGATCCTGGAAGAATATCCTAAAATTCAAAACAAAACAAAAAGAATTGATTAATAATAAATGAAGAAATGAATAAATAATCATGGAAAAGAGATTAAAGATGTGAATCAATTGAAATATTTGGTTCAAAGTGAACAGTAAAATAACACTCATTCCAAAATAGGCTAAATGTGTACAGAAAATAGTGCTCATAAAATATCGTGTTCACAGTAAAATATCACTTATACCAAAATATCAGGCTCAAAAGTGACTGTCTAGTAGCGCTCATTTCCAAATATCCAGCTCAAGGGGTACAGTGAAATATGACTTATTCCGAAATATCGGGCTCAAATTGTACGGTAAAATTCCAAAATATGGGTCACAAAGTGTACAGTGAAATAGTGCTCATCCCAAAATATCGCACTCAAAAGACAGAGTAAAACATCAACTATTCTGAAATATCGGGCTTACATTATACAGTGAAATAGAGATCATTCCAAAATATGGGTCTCAAAGTGTACTGTAAAATAGCGCTCATCACAAATATCCGGCTCAATGCGACTGTAAAATAGCATTCACCCCGAAATATCGAATTCAAAGTGCACAGATTATACAGTAAAATAGCACTCATCCTGAAATATTGAACTCAGAGTAAAATAGCACACACAATGCTCAGTAAAATAGCACTTAGCTTAAAATATCGGACTTATGAGTTCAAAGTTTTTAGAGACCTTTTTAAAGTAATCCAACTCACAAAATAGGTAAAATTAGTTATATATTATATAATAGTGGAAATTAACTAATATTTGGGATGACGTGTGAAAGTCTGACTGGTGGCTTCTGATTGGTCGAAAAGTGCCAATAGGGCAAAGAGTGAAAAGGGAGATAATGAAAGGAGCGGATCGGTCAGAAGTTTTCGGTGCAGATGGATGTCAGTCTGGGCTGAGTGATTAAGGAGGATAGACGCAAGATACAGTCTATCCTCCAAGGTATTTTTACTTGGGGGTAAAATAAAATAAATGAGCTCTGAGACTAAAAACAATGCCTTGTGTTCGTTATTAAGAACTGTCAACAGACGTAAGTGCATCCCAAGATCCCGAGTAATTCAAGACTCGAAGAAAGAAGAGATGTCAGCCAGCCCAGTAAATGATCCAGAATAGCAGAAAGCACAGCTCCTGATAAGTATAGAAATTACTCTCTCAAATAGACACCAAGTCACGTATCGAAATTTAACAACCTTACCTACACACACTCTAAAATAGATCCCGCTACGTGACATATTCAATTTGATTTCTAATCTACAACTTCTTTTAACTGATCCCGTCACGTAACAAATAGATCAAGATAATCTTGGATTATGTGTGATAAGAGATTAATGATAATAAAAAAAGTCACTTTCACGTTTGTTCGCGCGTGAATTTATTATGAAAAAAATTTAAAATATAATGCGAACTTCTGTCATTTTGGCGCTCAAATAAAAAGAAAAGATCCATTTATATTTTTTGAGTTTCCACATGTTTCTTCCATTAAAAAAAAATCCCGAATTCTATCGGGTTTGGTTTAGTGATTAGATAACCGTCTTGTATGAAAAAGTTTCTCATAAAATAACCAATAAAAACCCACGTGTGAATAAATGGATAGTTCCTCGAATTTGGGTGCGATGGAGTCAGCTAAAACACCTGTGAATCAGTCACTTGAATTTGGAATAGGGTTAAAGAAATAAGATTCTCGTAAAACGCAAAGCACTATGGTTAATGCGCATGATTGACAATTAGAGGTTATTGCTATACCATATGTAATTATGGAGGCGCGTGATATAATGGTTAGAATCAGAGGAAATAGATTCGTCAACTCGAGTTCAAATTTGTTTGCATTTCAATAGCGCTAATACCCGTAAGAAAGATATACATCCAACTACTCTACCTCCAGCTATGGGTAAATAGTAGGGCAGACTGGGCTCTTTTATTTTATTCAGGCAATCAGTATAGGAGAAGGAAAACTCTAAATTCAAACCTGTTACACTCCGCTTAATAAATTGACCTTGTATTAAATCCTTCTTGTAGGGAGAATTTCGTAAATATATATGCCGGATGTAATGAAATGGGTTGCATTAAAGGATTTTGGAGTGAATTTAAATAGGATAGACATAAACGGGTCTCGGATACTAGATGAAGGCAGTTGTTAGAATAGAGGATATTTGTCATTAAGAGATGAATCAGTTCTTTCTCTCTCTGACAACACGCACACACACACACACACACACACACACACACACACACACACACACACACACACACACACACACATCAATCAAGGGATGAAATTAAGACAGGAAAAGGCGTGACAGATTCAGCTGAAACACTTGTGAATCAGTCGACTGAATTTGGAATATGGTAAAAGAAATTAGAATATGGTAAAGATAATAATGTACCCAAGCTGTTCACAGGGGGGGGGTAAGGGGGACACAAGGTCAATTAGAGAGAGAATTGAGACCATCCATTCAACAGCATTGTTGAAATCGGCTAGATTACTCCGAAGGGTCCTGGAAACCTGAGGAGACTTGTTATCACTCAGACTCCAGTGAAAGACCATCAGCTTACGCTGGTGTGAAAAACTCACAAGGAGAAATAATAATAATAATATTATTGTTGTAGCTGTAGTACTTATATCTTCTTATAATGGAGATTGTGTGTTTTTCTGTCTGTAACCGAAACCATATAACTACTCTACTCACAATTCCCTTTGTTATTTACGTCACATCCACCATGATTTTATTTTCATTTAAACCACAATTATCAATAAAATTGTTTTACATTAATAATATTATTAGCCTCATCTACGTACTAATAACATGCAGTTGTATTTATATATACAACAAAATAGCGGTTTAGACTGTGAATGGGAAGGCTAATTTGCATATTGATATTAAAAATATGATTTTAATAAATATCTGCTTAGTATTATTGATTTCTAATTGTTTGGTTTTATCTTAATGAATATGAGCAAAAATCTCGGGGATGAATCTTTAAAAGAAATGTTAACAAGAAGAAATTACTGTAATTTTCTTCTCTACTTCCTATTTTACCTTAATAACTAAATTAGGAAAATTTAGCAATGCAAGACTGGAGTGGTGGAAGAGTAAGTTTCAGATGCTCTATTTTTCAATTATACCCACTTCTGTTTCAAATCTTTTTATCTGCATTCTTATTTAATTTCATTAGCCTTTCTAATATAACATGATATTTTATTACATTAAAAGTTAAATACTTGCACCCGTAGGGCGCATATATTTGCTTGTAGTAGTAAATAATTTAACTTTAAGTAACTAAAAATCTGTTACTTCAAGTCTAGGCCAAAAACTGGTCCATGTGTAAACACTATAACGCCCCCATACGCTAATGGACTGGTCTGATTATCATATTGAACAAGTCAAAGAGGCAAAAAGAGGTTTCGATCTTGTGGGAATTTCAAATATCCAATGACAGACATTTTAGTGAAAGATTTTATGGATAAAACCTGATCGATATGTCTGTCTCAACTGATCGAACCATTAATGTGAAAGGATGTGAATATCTTTCCAAATATAAAAGATGTCCAAGTGAAAATTGGCAGAACGTAGAAAATTGTTAAATTAAAAACAATGCCAGTAGTAGTGAGGGCTGAACAGAATCAGTCCTTATGTCGGTATGAGCCAGACAGCGAGGGAGGATGTCCCCTTTTCGCTAGCGCTAGACCAGGGAGATTGGTTTTTGCGTCTGAGGTGGTATGCCACACCTACCATTAGCTCCTTACTTTACCGCACATATCCTTGTGCAATTCATACGTTGAGTTGACGAGGGTCGGTATCGAACTAGGAACCTTGTGGTTTCTAGCCGAACGCTCTAACGACTGAGATAATAATAATAATAATAATAATAATAATAGAAGTTGTGGCTTGGTTAGGGGTCAAAATGAAGACACAGGAGAGGAAATAAGTTTAAAAATATATTAACAAAGAACAGTAGTACAAACATATAGAAATGAGAAGGTTACTCGCGAGGCGGTCTATCAACTGTCTGAGCATACCGCTGGAATATTTACTCTCGCTTAAGAGCAGTACCTATTTATAGTCGGAAGAGTTCATGCGTACGTGGTAAATTGCAACATTAATAATAATAATAATAATAATAATAATAATAATAATAATAATAACAGATTGACCAAAGAACGAGAAAGTTAATGACCATGCACAAGGCTCTTCACCCTAGAGACGATAGAGATAGATTATATGTGTCAAGAAAGGAAGGGGGAAGAGGTCTTGCCAACATAGAGGAATGCGTAGAAACCACTATCCAACAACTTGAGGATTACACAAGAAAGAGCAAAGACAAATTACTTATGGCGGCCAACAATAGTAGAAGTGACAGATGGACAAACAGAAAAACAACAAAGACTAGAAAACAAAAATGGGAATAAAAACAATTATATGGACACTTCAAACAACAAATCGAAGAGGTTGCACATGGACAGACTTGGGCATGGTTAAGAAAAAGAAACCTCAAAAGAGAAACAGAATCATTAATAATTGCTGCACAAAATAATGCCATAAGGACAAACTATATAAAAGCAAAAATTGATAAGACCCAACAAAATAGTAAATGTAGACTTTGTGGTAATAGAGATGAGACTGTAAACCATATACTCTGCGAATGTAGCAAACTAGCACAACGATAATACAAACCTAGACACGACTGGGTTGGGAAGGTGATCCACTGGGAATTATGCAAAAAGTTAAATTTTGACCACACAACAAAATGGTATATGCATAAACCAGAATCTGTTCTTGAGAACGGAACGCATAAAATTCTCTGGGACTTTGAAATAAAAACGGATCACCTTATCCCAGCAAGAAGACCAGACCTAGTGTTGATAAACAAAAAAGAAAGAACTTGTCAACTGGTGGATTTAGCAGTTCCAGCAGATCACAGGGTGAAGCTAAAGGAAAATGAAAAAATGGACAAATATCTGGACCTTGCCAGAGAACTGAAAAAGTTATGGAACATGAAAGTGAAAGTGATAGCAATTGTGGTTGGTGCACTTGGATCAGTCCCAAAAGGATTAGAAAAGGGTTTGGAAAGTTTGGATATCAAAGGAAGGATTGAAACCATTCAGAACACTGCACTGATGCAATCTGCCAGAATACTCAGAAGAGTCCTGGAGACCTGAGGAGACTTGCTGTCATTCAGACTCCAGTGAAAGACCATCAGCTAATGCTGATGTGAAAACTCAAAAGGAGATAATAATAATAATAATCCAGGCCAGAAGACCGGACTTAGTATTGATTGAAAAGAAGAAGAGAATCTGTCACCTCGTGGATTTTGCCGTTCTGGCCGACCACCGAGTGAAAATGAAAAGAGAGCGAAAAGATAGACAAATACTTAGACCGTGCCAGAAAACTGAGGAAACTTTGGAACATGAAATGAAGGTCGTACCAATTTTAATTGGTGCGCTTGGAACGGTCCCCAAATCTCTGGAAAATAATTTGGGTGAATTGGAAATCAGAAGAACAATCGGGACCATTCAAACTACAGCACTGTTGGGATCGGATAGAATACTCAGAAGAGCCCGGGAGACCCGAGGAGACATGCTGTCCCTTAGCCTCCGGTGAACCACAGGTTACGGCAGGTGTGAAAAAAAAAAAAATAATAAATAATAATGGACAAGCTCACGTTAATATTCAAACTCACATCTCCTTTTTTGCCTGAGAGGAAACCTACTTAAACGCATCAGCTGTTCTACCAATTGAGCTACGAGAAGGCAATAATTTGCATAAGGTCAAATAAAACCCATAAACTCGGCCTTGTTCTCTTTCTTGTTTTCTGCTTAGATTTACTTTGTTATTAAATAAAACACAATTAGTATTATTTGGATTATTCGGACTATTGTCCTCATCTTTATTGTTATCTGTACAACGTTTCGGTCGATGTGCCCTCCGGCCTGCTTCATGTATTTCAGTCCAATTGGGCACATAGCATAGTGGATAACGGCGTTAGGTTAAGACAGTTCTAAGTGACAGTTATCTCTAGATTTCAGGTTCAGTCCTAGTCAGATGCAGCAGTAACATAGAATAATAATTAACACAGCTTAACACCATACCCAGCTATGGTTAGCGAAATGAGAGCAAGATACTACCGTGAACTGAATAAAAGATTAAGTTCAATGTTCCGTGATGGCTCTCGATTACGAAAATAAAGTTACCGATTACGACAAGAAGGTTCCCGATTTCGAGATGGTTCCTGAGTCCGACAAGAAATACCTGAAGAAGGCCGGAGGGCACATCGACCGAAACGTTGTACAGATAACAATAAAGATGAGGAGAATAGTCCGAATAATCCAATGATACTAATTATCAAACCTCATCTCAGATATTCAGAGAAATAAAACACAATGATTAGAAATAAAAACAAAGTATATACAAATAAAATACGAAGCACTGAATGAAAATGAAAGACTAGGTTGTTGGAAATTAACAAGGTTTTATTTAACGGAGTAGAGAATGCTTCTACCCTAAAAGTGATCTAAGAGCTCGACTTGTGTGCCTCCAGCTAGATCGTATCCCAATCAATTTGTATCATGACGGAGGACCCATTTCCGTCTTAGCTCCCACAATGCAACTTTCAAGGGATGCAACTCTCCTCTACTCATCAATGGGAATAACTGTAGAATTTCCTTAAGTCTGGACATAACAAAAAATGAATATTGCAAAAGATCAGAGAAAACTTACATGGAAACATTGAGGAATAGTGAGAGCAAAGTTTCGTTGTATATGGCCCAACTGATAAATCTACTCTCGTTAAATTCTGAGGGTGCCTTTCTGACCATGATGCAGAGTCGTACGCCCCACAGTAAAAAGAGAAGCTCGGCTGCAAGAAAAAGATATAAGTATAAATAAGCAAAGAAACAAACAAAATAGTATCATAAACAGAGAAAAACACTGAAAATTTAAACATTTATTTTATTGCTAGTGTGAGTCAAAATGTTTGCAATATTTTGGTAACATGAGGCACAAATCAGAAGTTCCAGGCATTTTGGCCGAAATCATAAAGGTGTGACGAACCAAACGGGACGATAAGATGGCGAGTTCGCTTAATAATCTTTTTACGGATTTGCCTCTATTCATTGGAATACGGCCTCGGAATTTACAGTTTTCAGTTTTCTTGTTCCTCGAGGTTATATATATATATATATATATATATATATATATATATATATATATATATGTAAGAAAATGAATCCGACCGTATATAAGGCTAAGATAGTATGAAAACACATGCCCTTTCAGAATTTTTGTTTAGAATTTAAAATATTCTATTTCTTTCAAAAATCCATTACACCTGATTATGAACGTCACACATACTCTTTGAAAATTTTTGTTAAAAATTTAAAATATTCTCTTTTCTTAAAACGTCCGGTATGAATTAATCCCTTCACAAACATAACAATTTTCATAAACTGTCTTCTTATTAACATAACAAATATATGCTCTGAAGAAGATTTTTAACAGATCGAAATATTGCAATATCAACATAATAAAAACTTTATTTGAACAACATATGTGTGCTTTTTATATTATCTTACCCTTTATATATATATATATATATATATATATATATATATATATATATATCTATTGATTAATTGACGACGGATTCATCAATAAGGCATTTCATAATTATTGCTAGGAAGATACCGAAGGTAAGCAATCTTCTATTCTACTTTATCACAGAGGCAGTATCAAGAAAATAAGTAACAATCATTATCAACCTTGACAGTTGCCTGTTAATACTTTCTTTTTGATGATGTTAGATGTGTTTTAATGAGATGATTACTTACCTATTGCCGCTGAATGGTCCCACCAATCGGACGAACATTGAAATGCTTGGAGACCACTGGTATGTTTGCCTAGAAATGGGGGAAAGAACATCAAACAAGATTAAAATATGGCAATAGGGAAAACAATGGTAAATTTAGATATTTATTGCTTTTGTTGTTTACACTACGTTTAGATTGGTACATCCTCTGTGTTACGTAACGGGCGTGACGCGGAGCCGTGAGAGTGGATTAGAACGAAAAGTTTAAGTGATGATTTGGCGTGGTTTGGTTGAACGAGCGAATGGTACGTGGCAAAGGGGAAAAAAGGAAACGTGAAAAGTCAGAGTGAAAACTGAGTCTGAGAGAATGCGTTAACGGAGCACGATATGAAATCTCTTGCTCTCGGCAGTTGTTACTTGGAGGAAATAAAAACTCGTGAGTGAAAAGAAACGGCCTTGTGTTATTACTAAAAACTCCAAATGGTATAAGGCAAGAAAACCCTCAAGCCCCCATGTTGGCGTCCAGACTCCATGACATCATAGAACTTCCAACTGAGCAGCTGCCCAGCAACCAGGATTCAGCCTTCTTCATGTAGTACCGGTACAGAGATAAGTATATTGAATATGTCTTTATCCACACATTATTCACTCCATTAGAAGTAAATATCTCCATTCGGAAATGAGTGCAAGACGTAACGAATATCTAACACATTATCATCTCAATTCCGACTAGGAGAGGGTTAAGTAAGCAAGCGTTTAACACATCTCGATTTCGACTAGGAGAGGGTCAAGTAAGCAAACGTTTAACACATCTCTCCAGTCCGACAAGGAGAGCATAGTGTTACACACTGTCCTTCTTCATATGTAATACATATATTATACGAAGAGGAAACATCTAGATATCATCACTTGATTACATAAGTTACTCAGCTGTACACATATCTCTATTCAAATTTTAGATTTTTGATTCAAACCTTTTAGATTAAAAAAATAAATAAAGATCCTTTTTTTTACACTTTGTATATGTGTCTGCGAGTGTGTAAAAATAAATACACCCGAAGAAGGTCGGAGAAGGCTGCGGGCGAAGGGTTCCAGATTGCACCTGAAGAAGGTCGGAGAATGTATTCTTGCCCGACTGACACTGAGGCACTAATTTTCTGGATTATTAAAAAGTTTGCTTGTTGGTTGACGGATTTTAATGGCATAGCAACCCATCAGGTTATTTCATGCCTAGCGGTAAGGAAACAACATATGTTGTATATCTATATTTTCACTTTTGTAGTTAACGGTTTTAACGATTTATTAGCATCGTCGGGCATCGTGTAAAGGAATTACTTTTGCATGGTATTGATCAGGTTTGTGTTTATTTATTTATTTTTGTTTAATTTTATTTCACTCAAAAAGGATAAAATGTCCTCTGAGTATTTCAAATAGATCTTTCATATTATTTGCATTAAATAATTCGTTTCTGATGAGAGAAAAAAGCTCTACATTCCATGAGAACTGTTTGACAGTGCAAGATGTTTGACATGTTTCATACTGTGCTTGTTGAGTATAAAAGAGTGGATAAGTCTTGTGTGGCCAATACGTAATCGGGACACAATAAAATGTTTATTTCTTGTGGGGAAAAAAACTTGTTTTTAGTGAATATGTTTGGGAATGACAAAGTAATTAAAAAAAATTCAGGTTGGCAACCCTGATTGAAAACCAGCTGATCAATGTTAATTCATCTCCAATTATTGCACAGCGAAACATTGATTAGATATGATAAGAATCATTATGATTTTTGCGTTTTCCTTAGTTCGTGAAGCGAGCAGTTGCCAAGAATGGGACCCGTCTTCCATAGTCGATAGCAAACCAAAACATACGTACAGCCCCAAAAGCTGTTCGTGATAAGAACTTGATCTCGATTGACTTGTGTTAATTTGTTAAATTCATAGAAATAAATCACCATTGAAGCATTTCCAACGTGTTCAAGGCCAGCGTTGACCGGACGATTTTCAATCAGTGTTACCAACTGAAATTTATATATTGAAGAAATAAATCACCTTTGACAACTCTGGGCCGTCCAGCTATCGTCCTGCCCGAAAGATATGCTGCAAACACCATAACAATAATTACTAGTCGTTTTATTAGATCTCCATCGGAGATTTTAATCCGCTGTGCAGAACGAACTCTAAAAACCACGGAAATTCTACAAAGAAAAGAAATATTAATTAGTTAGAATTATATATACACACACACACACACACACACACACACACACACACACACACACACACACACATATATATATATATATATATATAGTGAATAAATGAAGGAAAAAACTTTAAATTTGCTTTAAATATGTTATTGGTTTTAAAGCAGCGACTTCCCTCATCTCTTCCTCTTATCTTTTCATTTGTAGCAAAAATGTCAAGACTAGCAGCACTTGAAGATGCCAGATTTAGCTGGGGTTGCTATCGGAGCCGATATGATGCACAAGAACTTGTAATCAGCGATGAAGATACACTGACGACCACCCTGTACGCATCCATTAGATGTATCTTACGACTGTTTTAAAACAATAAAACTTGATTCTGATGAAGACTTAAAAACAGAAGTAAAATATTAATTGAATGCAACTGTTTGTGAACGTTATTCCCTTTTTCACATAACTTTCCACACACACACACACACACACACACACACACACACATATGTATATATACAAACGACTAGATAAGTTGGTGGTCGGAATGATTCTATTTAGGACCATTTTGTTTTGTCTATATAGATACATAAAAAAATAAAATAAAATTTCCACATAGATACATTAGAAACATCTTTTTAGTCCGTTTGATAACACTCAATGTATGATAATTTGGTTATTATACACTGAACAATATTTGTAAACTTGGAAAAAGAAAACTTAAACTTGGTCGTGTTGGCTGATATATATATATATATATATATATATATATATATATATATATATATATATATATATATATATATATATATAAATATAAATGAAGGAAAAACTTTAAATTTGCTTTAAATATGCATCATCATCGGACATCAGCAAAAATATGGTTGTTATAAAATATATCTATCCACATACTGGTACAAGGCAAATCAAGCTCTCACTATTCTTTTATGCTTATTTTCCACTACATTTACATATTCGTATCTATATAGAGCTTTAAAAAATTCATCATATATATATATAAAAAAAAAAAAACAACAATCTGAGCGAATTTAACCAGAAGATGGTTTTCACTGAACCTATGGACTTGTCACTTTTACCAGTAGATTTTCTGCTCTATTTTTTTGTGGCTTATCAAACAATTTGAAAACATTTTTTCAAAAATTTACAAAAACAAATTCTTCCATATAATAAATTATGAATTTTCTCCATACGATGACGTAAGCCGAAACTAGTTGAGAGCAATTAACAATAGATAATATAAAAAAAATATTCCTGTTTGTCTTATTATCTTTTGATCACCAATCACACACACACACACACACAACACACACACACACACACACACATATATATATATATATATATATATATATATAATATACCAAACTAGTTGGTAAATCCTCGCAGTGAGAAAAAAACCCAGCAGAGAGTTTGATTGTAAAAATATACTACCAAACATCACCCGGGGAGAAAAATTTTTTTGGAAAAAAAGAAAACACCAAGATAATCAACCAAAAATAATCTGTTGGTACAATATTTGGTCAAAAGAAAAAAACAATTATATGTATATATATATATATATATATATATATATATATATATATATATATGCATACAAAACCGCCATGAAACTAAAGCTAATAAGTAAAAAGTGCTCAATACCTAAGTAGAGCTTAGTGCTCTTCAGGGCTAAGATCCGAGTCCGATCTTAGCGCTGAAGAGCACTAAGCAAAACTTTTAGTTGTTTTATCTGACTCATTAGGTTTATCTTTATATATATATATATAATATATATAATATATATATATATATATATATATATATATATATATATGTGTGTGTGTGTGTGTGTGTGTGTGTGTGTCTATATATAATTTACTGTGTATACAAAAATTAAAAATGGGATTTAAAAGTGGATTCATAACTAAAATTTTATTCATCTTCTGAAAAAGTTTTTTTTTTTTTTTTTTTTTTTTTGCTTACGACTCTTCAGAGAAAAATTTCATAAGAGAAACCAGTTAAGAAGAATGCCAAACGTATGACAAGAAATAGAGGACAAAACAAAACGTAAAAAAGGGTGCGGAGAGTTGGTATATATATATATATATATATATATATATATATATCTTTGAAAGGGAAAAAAACTCAACACCGCTATTCCATAATTAATTTATTTCGACAAAAATTGGGGCCTTTATAAAGTTGATTTAATATAGCTCCCCAAAATTTGTCTCATCAGATGGTGGATCAAGATAAATTTGAATTGCATAACTGAAAAATTTACTTCTCAAAAAAATAAAAATTTTTTTTTTTTACATTGTAAGACTGTCACCATGCCGACAGGAAGTCAAATGAGAAAAAAGGATACTCTTCAAGGTCTGGTTTCTTAGGGGGGTGGTAGTCAGACAAAATTAAACTATGAATTAAACTAATGAATGAGTCTGAAAAAGTATAGAGTAAGGATAAAACAGAAAAATAATATGTAAAATATAAAAATATATAAAGAAATATATTAAAATATTATATATATATAACAATATATATATATATATATATATATATATATATATATATATATATATATAACAATATATATATATATATATATACATGAAAATTTATATAAAAAATATATACATAAGAAATATATATAATATATATATTTATACAATTGAACAACTTTGTGGAGTTATATGTAGTAATAGAGGCGTTTGGGTAAGGACACCGACGGAATACCAGAAGGAAAGCCTGCCGCTTTTTGCTGTTTTGAATATCTACCCGATGAATAAGCCTTTCATATAGAACGCCATGGCTAGAGGCCAAACCTCCGATTCTAACAATGAGGTGCCATTTTGATGTGCTTGGGTGGTCAGCTACATTAGTCATGATTTTACAGACGTAATTGTGTCACTCTCCTCTTAAAGAAAAAGACACTCTCGTATATTCGTCTTCATGCTGACATCTTTTATAAAAGTTTAGAATGTTAGGAATGAATTACTCTCCTTTAAAAAGCAATCAAATAGAATGACGAGATACTTGGTTGCCAGGAAACGGACACGAGATGTTTGTTAATATAACTTTCGTTTTGATAGTGAAAGTGAAAGTACATAATGATCAGTAAATGTTTTGACAATTACAAAAACACCACTTATATATGTACTAGAAGCGGATACCCGGCATCGTCTGGGTAGAAGGTGGGGATGAGGGTAAAAACAAGGTTGTCTCGCAGATCCATTATTGTTGAATCGCGAGTTGGATCCTCGCACGATGCAGGATTTTAAACGCACTAATAACACGCGCTGTTTAGAGGCAAATCTAACTCAGAATTTCATAGAGACATTGTTAAGGAATAGGATTTATTCTATGTATTAATGGTTTTGACTATGAATTAAATACTCATTGATAAACTTACACAACTCCTGTGACGTAAGCAGTGACGACAGAAACCGAATGTGACGTAAGCAGACAGACAGAAACCCGAATCTCCATTATAATATGATATAAATACAGTACTTACAAAAATTTACAGGATTAGATATAGGTATTAACTTTAATTGTAAAGCATAGACTTTTTGCGTTAAGTGGTAAGAGAATATTTTAACTAGACACACACACACACACACACACACACACACACACACACATAATGATGTCAGAAGAAATACGATCTTTAAATTGAAACAGATGCGACTTGGCATTTAAAAATACTATACTTCGTGGGAAAAATTATAGACAACCTGTTAGATTATTTAGAAATTTATCAAGAAGAAAAAAATAAGAACAATGAGAGGGAAAAATTAGAAAGAGATAGATAGATAGATAGATAGATAGATAGAGAGAGAGAGAGAGAGAGAGAGAGAGAGAGAGAGAGAGAGAGAGAGAAGGAAAGAAAAAGAAGAGAGGAAAAGAAAAAGAAGAGAGAAAAAAGGGGGCGGAGTTTAAGACATGCGTCAACAACAGCTTTCTTCTAAATGTCTTTTGAATCTCATCAAATCTTTTTACAAAGGTTAGCTTAGATATGGCACAAGATCAGAAGTATGGAGCGTCCAGTAAGAATCAAACTCACAAACAATTGCCTTCTAATCTATCCTGCTAACCATTACTTTACGTGATATAAGAATTAAATCAGACAGTATGTAGAAAATTGAAAAACATGACATATTTCAAAAGATTAGTTTTATTCTTGATGGTGAAGTCGACATTATAATGTTTCAGTTTTTCAACCTTCATCAGACTGGAGGTAGGCGAAATGTTGTTGATGACTTCGGAAAAATGGTAGAATTATTGTTGTGCATGAAAGAAGGGCAGTAACCAGTGTCGGCCTAGTATTTTATAAAATCCTACATCACAGTGATGCCCCCTAGCGATGTTTCTATACATTAACAATGAATTGGACAACAACTAACCAATATGAAAATATCTTACATTGAGCAGTAAGGAAAATAAGTTACTCTGCCTATTTTTAAAATTGAGGGTGTTTTAAAAACTCATTTAATCATATAAAAAAACAAACAAAACAAAAGATGATAATTTGATCAGCAATTGTGGGTGTCAGAGTACAATAACATGAAAACAATAAAGAACTCACTTTTAATTATGACATTTTACAAAACAACCATTACACAATCCTGCATCACAGTAGTATCTTCTAGCGATGTTTCTATACATTAACATTGAATTGTTAAACAAGTAGCCTATAGGAAAATGCCTTACATTGAGCTATCACACACAAATGTCGCTCTGCCTGCAAATGGATTAACTCAGTCAGATGCTCATCAGTATTCACAGGTTGTGAAATTGCAACTGAATTTGTTTGTTTGTTTAAAAATAAATCAAACGATTTTCAAAATGAATTACTTACCTCCATGTTTTCAGCAGCAATGCCCCATAGGATATTGAAAAACCAATTTCCCGGAACCAAAAACGCAGACAGCATGTTAGTACGGAGGCTTCAAAGTAACCTACAATTTGCTAAAAAAAAGGAAGAAAAAACAATACAGAAATTAAATTAAAATTTTCGGGAAAATACGGTAACAGAAAATAAATAGATACAATTATAATAATGATAAAGAATTAAAATAAAACAAAATAAATACATTTTTTTCCCATGATGTCAAAAATAAAAGAACCGGAAATAGTTTTTCGTTATCAGCCAATTTTGATAACTACACTTCCGGCAAGAAATAATCCCTCTAAAAAAATTAAATAGATCATAAATTAGGACTGGCCAATTCTAGTAGTGATCTCCCCCAGCGGAGTTTAACAGGTTTGAATTAAGAGTTTTCTTTCTCCTTGACTGCTTGCCTAACCAAGGTTAAATAGCCCAGTTTCCCTACTATTTATCCATAGCTGGAGGGAGAGTAATTCATACCTTCCCTAAAGGGTATTAGCGCTATGTGAACTGTAGATTCGTCCAGGATTTGAACTCTAGTCATCGAGTTCATTTCCTACGACTCTAACTATTACACCACGACCTCCAACCAAGTCCATTTTCTCTTTTTTCATTTTACAAGGATTCTTTGTGGGTGTATTTTCAGTAGATCCTTCTTAGAGGGGTTATCAAGTAAGTGTGTAATGATTCATTAGCAATGTATTTTTGTCAGGGGTAGGTTTGAGAAACAAAGAAAAAAAATCATTTTTAAAAATAGACCAAACCAGACTGACCGACGCCAAACGCCATATTCAAAAACATTTTTTCAGTTACAGACATTCTGAGGAGTAGAGAAGAAAAGGTTTGGTATTGGCAGAGGCCAGTCATAAGGACACTGGCAAACAAAGGCATCAGTCTAAGATTCTTGTCCTCTAAGGACACAGTGAACTGATAGACCAGTAACCTTTTTAAACACTCATCATCATCATCATCATCACCATCATCGCCTCTCAGCGACCGAACCACCCCAGACCAACAGGGATGACATGAATCTTTCTACGAGTCACCACTCACGATCACTGACGAGTCCAATCTATGTAGCTAGCCGCTACAAATTGTGTGTCATTTCTTTGAGCTGCAGCTGTAGCCATATCAGCTCGCTCACAAGATTTATCCTCTTGTGATTACCTCCCCCGAGGATACCTGAAGGTATATGAATATCTTTAAATATAGGCCGCAAACAACTAATTTTATTCGTCATGGAATCACAACAATACCAGAGGCAGTAACTAAGCGAACACTGCACAACTTCAGGGTAAGGCCGTGGGAAATTGACAGCTGGTGAAAGTAAAAATTTGGGATGATAGGATCTTTAAAACAAAGCGATGATAATAACAAAAGCGTAAATACTGTTCTTTCTTAAAGTAAATTACAATTTTGCATATAATCTACAGGGTGATTGAAAAGTAACTCACTATTTTAAAATATTAGGTGGTCAGTTGTTTATACTTGAGAAAGTATTGACAATTGGCCAGATAATTGGCTAGTCAACTAAGAAGTAAATCCATAACCAGATTCAATTAGTTGCTCGTGGAGTAAAACAGAGGTGTATATATATATATATATATATATATATATATATATATATATATATATTGGGTTAGGAGGTTGATTTAGAAGGCTATCACAATGCAGTTTGGGAATAAATAAAAAATAATATACGGTAACAATGGTGTTGTGTGTTGACCTGTATTTTTTTTATTATTTCTTGATTTTTCGAGGTAATACCTCTTTATCAAAAGAATTGAACTGAAGCAGTACAGCTATGGCATTTCTTCCTAAATGAATTTTTTTTTTTTGAAAATGACGTTATTTTTTTGAAATAACTGTATTCCGTGTGAGCGTGAATGCGTTTATTTTTTTTTGTACGTGTGCGTATGTTGTAATGCGCGTGACATTGAAAATGCGTGTTGGTTGTGACGTTAAGACTGTATCCTAGCGCGGGATTTTGTACGTGGGTATGTGCGAATGAAAAAGTGTATTTGTGTTTTGTGACGTTTCCTGTTGGATTTTACATCAATTTAATCATTTAATATTATTAATATTAATATTATTATTAATATTATTGTACTGCTTCAGTTCAATTCTTTTGATAAAGAGGTATTACCTCGAAAATTCAAGAAATAATATAATATAATAATATAATAATAATATAATATATATATTATAATATATATATATATATTATATATATTATATATATCCATGAGTTAAAAAATACGTACCGGACAATATAAGAAAAAGGCCCCTAGAAGAATAATCCGCATAAGAAGTGGACTCGAAGCCTTCAGTACCTGAAAAAAGAAAAAAAAGAAAATCTCCATTAAAGATAAAGTAAAAAAAAGTAAAATCATTGGGGTGGCCTAAAATCGGTATGAGCTAGAAAGAAAGGTAGTCTACCCCCTTTTCACTAGCGCTAGACCAAGGAGATTGTTTTGGCATCTGAGGTGGAGCACCACAGCTCCTACACGAGTAGTAGCAAGGAATTAGAAGTGGGAGGTAATAACAATTGGTAGGGGAGGTTGTAGGATTGGTAGTGGTTCGAACGAACGATGCATTAGTGAAAAAAATCACTACTGCATCGTTCGTTCGAACCACTACCATTCCTACAACCTCCCACTACCAATTGTTATTACCTCCCACTTCTAATTCCTTGCTACTAGCCCTTCTCCTTAAAAACGAGACACGAAACATCCCATCGTTTCCTACCTGATGATGGCAAACTGTATTGCCGAAAGCGCTCGTGTCGAAACCTTTGGTGGACTGTTACACCAGTTCCACCCTGACACCAAAAAGATGGCCCGAAAATTAGAAAGGATCAACCAAAAACTCGTCCGACAAGAATTGTCTGTACAATTCAACAAAACTTATATATATATATATATATATATATATATATATATATATATAAGATCAGATAAGTTGGTTGTCGGAATGATTCTATTTAGGACCCATTTTTTATATAAATATATATATTAAAAAAATTTAAAAAATCTATATAGATACATTAGAAACATTTTTTAGTCAGCTTGGAGAGCTCAATGTATGATAATTCGATAATTATATATTGAACAATATTTGTAAACTTGGAAGAAGAAAAAATGAAAACGAGGTCATGTTGGCAACTATAAATTTATTTCAACTCCACCTATAAAAAGAACCTTTATTTAAATTACACCTATCGTATTGTGTGGTCTTTGGGGGATCTCTTTCGCAAGTTCCTCAGTGTCATCACAGAGCAGCTTACGGTAACAGAATCCACTTTCAGACGTATAGTGCATAATTATTTTATTTCAGAAAATTTAATAAATCTAGCATGTGGGTTCATGTGTACCATAGGTAGGTACCAGACATTTTAGATTCTCGTAAAACGCAACAAAGCTAGCATTAGTGCTTTGTTGCGTTTTACGAGAATCTAATTTCTTTTACCATATTCCAAATTCAGGTGACTGATTCTCAGGTGTTTTAGCAGACTTGATTGCGCTCTATTTCTCCTTTAATTTCATCCCTTGCTCGATGGTGCGTGTGTTGTCAGAGAGAGAGAGGAGAGAGAGAGAGAGAGAGAGAGAGAGAGAGAGAGAGAGAGAGAGAGGAGAGAGAGAGAGTTGACTAATCCCTTAATGACAGGTCTCTTCCATTCTAACTACTGTCTTCATTCAGTGTCCGAGACCCGCTTATATCTATCCCAATTAAATTCACTCAAAAATCCTTCCATGCAACCCATTGCATTACATCATCATGTCGCGCAATCAGCACGGATATCCATAACAATCTCTTGCCAACCCTCCCTATCATTCATTGTCTCCGGGAGGCCCTCTGCGCAGCACCCAGTATCCACGAATAGTTGTTCAATGTAGGTCCTTGGTGGCCGGCGCACACTAGCATGTCCATGTGTTGGCTTCCACAGGAGAACGTCGCTTATGAGATCGCCCTTGCTTCTCCGGCAGAGTCCAGCATGTCTTGTCCGTCTCACTCGGATGGTTTGTGAGATAGGGGGCAGATGGCCGTACAGTTGCTTCCTTGTTGGGTGTTGTTTCCACGACTTGTTCAAGACCGCACGCAGAATTCTTGTGCAACTCCCATCCAGCTTATTCTCAAGGCACTTCATTAGGGTCCAGGTGGTGCAGCTATACACCAGTACTGATATAACCACAGCCTGGAAGAATCGTCGCTTTAACTTGCCGGTGAGATCGGATTTCCATATGACTAATAATTTGTTTGTGGCCGACCATGCCTTTTCTATTCGTATATTAACATCGCTCTCTGTAGATGAGATATTACTACCTAGAGGCTTACCGGCGAGTGTGGAGATGTCTCCTTTCTTTTTGAAACTCTTGAGTTTGCATTACATATGGTATAGCAATAACCTCAAACTTTCAATCATGCGCATTAACCATAATGCTTTGCGTTTTACGAAGATCTAAATTTCTTTTTCCATATTCCAAATTCAGTTGACTGATTCACAGGTGTTTTAGCTGACTCCATCGCACCCAAATTCCAGGATCTATCCATTTATTCACACCGGAATTTTACTGGTTATTTTATGAGAAACTTTTTTTTATACAAGACGGTTATCTAATCACTAAACCAAACCCGATAGAATTCGGGATTTTTTTTGAATGGAAGATAACATGTGAAAAATCAAAAAATATATCAATGGATCTTTTTGGTTTTATTTGAACTCCGAAGTTCGAATTATATTAGATTCTTTTTTCATAATAAATTCACGCGTTAACAAACGGGAAAGTAAACATTTTGCTTATAACATTGATCATTATTATTAATTTTATCACACATAATCAAAGATGATATTTATCTATTTTGTGAATTAGATGATTTAAGAGCAATCAAGGTGTCTAAAAACTTTGAACTATTAAGCCCGATATTTGAAGCTAAGCGCTATTTTACTATGTACATTAAGTCCGATATTCTGGTTGGTTGGCTGGTTCGGTTTTACGGCATGTCAACCAATTTGGTTATTTTATGCCGAAAATGTTTTTGTTTTATTTCTTTTTTGTGGGTATGTTTGTTATGTGCGTGTAACTATCGTGTGTGTGTGTATGTATGTATGTATGTGTATATGTGTGTGTGTGTATGTGTTGATTGGTTGGTTGGATTGGTTGAGAGAGAGAGAGAGAGAGAGAGAGAGAGAGAGAGAGAGAGAGAGAGAGAGAGAGAGAGAGAGAGAGAGAGAGATGGGGGAGAGATCCAACCGAAGAAAGCAGATACCCGTTCCTATAAGAAGAAGAACCCCCAACCCGAAAAAGAAACCCGATGGTAGCGAACACAAAGGACATGCCAACCCATACTAACCTTCACTTCACGGTATTGCACTGTAAACCAAATGAGAAACGGAATGCAGCACATGATTAAACCAGCAATACCAAGCAAAATGCTGCGTTGTATCCAGTTGAGCGCTAAGATACACGGTCGTCCATCTTCGCAAGTCTCGCATCCGGGTGCGCAAGGTAAACAGGCAAATCCAGTATAGTAGTGGTTCGGTTCTTTCTATAGGAAACAAACAAAAGAAATGTATGATATTATTAGTTCAGTCAGAAACTCGATTTTGATATCTTTTAAAATACTAGCAAGAATATGTCCCCTCCATACGTAAGTATTAAAGTTTTAATATAATGAAATATATAAAAGTAATAAAATTAAATATGAATGCATATAAAATGATTGCGTTTATTTTTACCACATTTCAATTAATTTCTTTATAAAATCATTCATAGGATTGATTTTTATATATTGGAGAATAAAACAACAAAATTAAAGAATAGCGAGTAATTATTTATCAAACACGGTAGTAGGTGTTCGGTTCTTTATAAAGGAAACAATATACATATATATATATATATATATAATATATATATATATATATGTTAAATCTAATGAATCAGATATACCTACTAATAGTTTCGCTTAGTACCTGATCAGGGCAAAAATCTGTCAGATTCTTGCCCTGGTGAGCTACTAAGCGAAAATATTTGTAGGTATATCTAACTCATTAGATTTAACTATTTGCTCTACTTTGGTATCAAGCACTTTTTACATTTTAGCTTTAGACAACCCTAGTGGTTTATATATATATATATATATATATATATATATATATATATATATATATATATATATATATAATTTTTTTCTTTTGGCCAAATGTTATAGTATTAATCGGTTATTTTCGGCTGGTACGACCCTTTTGGTCTTTTCCTTTTTTTTCCTTTGTTTCCCGAGCTGAAGTTTGCTAGTATATTTTTACTATCAAATAAAGTTTAGTATATATATATATATATATATATAATATATATATATATATATATATATATATTATCAGTTCAAGCACAAATTCACTCGATTTTGCTATCTTATTATAATGGAAATTCGGTGTCTGTCTGTAACTGAAACTACATCACCACCAACGTCATAATTCCATTTTATTGTGTAATGATTAAGGTACTGGGCTACAACATCGTAGTAAGTGCATTAAAACTAGTAATGTTATTATGTTAGATAAGGTGGGTTTAGCTCAGTCGGTAGAGTGTCCGACTAGGAACCACAAGGTTCCTGGTTCGATACCGGCCCTCGGAAACTCAGCGTATTAATAGCACAGGGATCTGTGCGTTAAATTGAAGGAGCTGATGGTAGGTCTGGCGCTCCGCCTCAGATGCAAAAACAATCTCCTTGGTCTAGCGCTAGTGAAAAGGGGATAGACTCCCTCGCTGTCTGGTTGATACCAACTTTAGACCACTTCGACGACTTTAATTTTATTAAGTAATCATTATTCAATCTTAATTAGCAACTTATTTATTAACAATTTCTCAACTAAGGTGTAGAAGAGATATATTTACCTCAAAACAACCCATATTATTAATGTGTTTAAAATCCTGCGAGGTCTGTTGTATATCATTATGAAATAAATGTTTATATAGTGTGTGGTAGGAATAATTTGCATACCGGTTTTAGCAAAACCGTATTTAATACATGGTTACTTTGTGTTATTGATTTCTAATATTATTGTTTTATTCTCAAACGTATTAAAAGAAATCCTATGTAAAATTTATATTGAAATCATTTACAATAATTAAAAATAAGTGTAATCTTTTTGTGTTTGTATTTAATTTCATTAGTCTTTTTAATTCAATATGATATTTAATAATATTAAAACTTAAATACTTATCCCCGGAGGGCGCATCTTTTTGTTTGTCTTTATAGATATTAATAATTTTCTGCGCTTATACAAAGTGTTTCATAAACATTTGTATCATTTCGTAATCTAATAACTTGGCCGATTTTCATTCAAATGGTAAATTTTTTTACAGTATGTATAGAAATAACGAACAATCATATATATATATATATATATATATATATATATATATATATATATATATATATATATATATATATATAATGAGAACTTTGGTTTTATAATAAAAAGAAGCATTCTGTATTTCGGACAAATATTATATAGTGCCTCTATTCTTGTCATAAAATGATAGCAATTGTTTTGCTTTGTTTTCTTTATTTAAGGACAGATCAACATTCATGGATTATTTAATGTCAAAACCGAAGCTTGTATGAGAACAGTAAAGGTCACATTTCACTCATCTTTAGAAAACAAAGCATTCTGTATTTAGGACAAATATATTGTGCTACAAGTCTTGTCATGAAATGCGTATTGTAATATCAATAAGTTTAGTTTCTTTGTTTAATGTCACATCAACATTCGTGGGTTATTTAATGTCAAAGCTAAAGCTAGTAGAAGAACTGTAATGGTCCTATTTAACGCATTTCCTGGATATATTCAGTAATATTTTAGAATAAATTGATATCATTTTGTAATATAATTACATGAGCAATTCTGGTTGAAACGATCTCAAATTTTAACATCATCTATAAAACAACGCAATCTTCTACGTTTAATGTTTCTTTTTCTCCTCATGTACAGAAATGTCATTCACTGGAGAAGAAAATATATTCAACATTAAACATAGAATTTTGAGCTGTTTCTACACACGCTGTTAAAAATTGATATAATTTCGTAATCTAATAACTTTTCCAATTTTTCTTCAAATTATCTCAAATTTTTACATCATGTACAAACAAATAACAATCACTCATATATATATATATATATATATATATATATATATATATATATATATTGAATTAAACAAAAAACACATCTCCTATTTAATAATTTTATTTGTGATTTTTTCAAGTTTTCTGGCCAATTTTTTAAATATTTGGGTGGAATTCGTGGATTAGTCCCCCAAAGTTCATGTCCCGTGTACTTTCGGCGCTTCGAAGTGCCATCATCAGGGGTGATGTGTTCCAGTTTTTCAAATTATAATAATGGATGTGGAGGCTTATTATCACTTTGGTCGACTAATCCACGAATTCCACCCAAATATTAAAAAGTTGTCCAGAAAACATGAAAAAATCACAAATAAAATTATTCAACAGGAGATGTGTTTTTTGTTTAATTCAATATGCATAAATGAAAAAATGGTGCTCAAACACACACATATATAATGTTGTCATTATGGGATTTGCATATGCTTCTTTGTTGATATATCTGTTGAGTCTGGTTCACAGTGTGTATATATCATATTAGTATATATATTATGTATATATAAACGTTTTTAATATATATTATTTGGGATTTAGTCTGAAGCGTTGGGTGTGAAATATATAAGAAACTCTGTTTGTGGGACGTTAAGTTTCGTTTTATTTCATTCTCACTATCAGGAGAAACGATGTCACCGAGAGAAAGACATAATACCCCGGATGACCACCACCTCAAGTATAAAGATGCAAAAATCAACAAAACAGTCAGTTTACATTCCTCCGAAATATTAGATAGGATTAAAATCAAACATTTACAAAAGAATCAAATTACCGCATTAAATAAACCATGAGGAGTTGATGTGCCGTTATACAAATAAACTAAACCCCACCGTTTCTAATCTATATACTAATACTCATGTTCCTTAATTTTACGACCGTTTACTGTTTTTCAGTTTCAAGTCAATAAATTCCTCTATACAAAATAGCAACGAGGCTGGAATAAGAACATACACAATAAACCCTTCCCATTAAAACCCAGGCTAGGAGAATGGAAACCAGCTTTAAGAAAATCCAGAAAAGAAACATCTATATAATAATACTGGTGTTGCTAAAAGACACGACCGTTATCAGTTTCAACACCCTTGCCTTATAAATGAGATCGTCCAAATTGTGCAAGATGAAATCTAATAATGTAAATCCTGATTATCTTGTGTTGCTTATCCGTCAAATTCTTATTTTTTATGAGTGTTGTCACCTCAGCTAAATAATGGACCATTCCGTTTTTATTATAAAGAAAGAAAGGGGAGAAAAGGGACATGCTACACTGAAAAAATATAATAACGAAAGAAAGAACGAGAGTAGGGGAGAGAAGGGGGTTAAATCAGGATTATTATACTTTTTACATATTTAACTATTTTACAATAGCTCTTAAGTAAACATATCAAACGCTGTAATGATTAAATTATCATACTGTGGTATATCCACAGGTCCTGCTAGTTACAAGGTCAATAAATGGCAACACATTTGAAATACACTATATGCATATTTACAAACATTATAGATACAATGTGTCTTTAGAAGATTTAGAGACGGAAGCTGTATTTACCAAGGCGGAAATGAAACTTATTTAACAGGCTAATGCATTACGTTTTCTAAACAAATGAATTCATCCAAATATCTTCTTTTTTTTAAATCCATTTTTGTTTTCCATAACGCATAACCTTCAACATGGCCGCCATTTCTGCCGATGTACATTTAGGTTGGAGATTGTTTAAAAGAAAAAGAAGAAAAAGCAAAATTTGGATTGGCTTTCAACAAATGAACTGTTTGAATATTATGTATAAGATGTTCAATCTTAAATATTTTAGGTGTCGATAGAAAATATTTCACCGTGAGTAAAAAATTTGAAATATTTCTATTTTCACGAAAGTAATTCAATTTTAAAAATTGATCTACTTTTTGTGGGTCATATGATATATATACATATATATATATATATATATATATGTAATTTTACATTTTGTCGGATTTTCTAAATCTGTTGTTTTCGTTATCTCTCTCTCTCCTCTCTCTCTCTCTCTCTCTCTCTCTCTCTCTCTCTATATATATATATATATATATATATATATATATATAAAAGATATTGAGCACTCCCCTAATAATACTGTACATATTGGCTCACCATTAACTCATCGAGTGAGATAGTATATATATATATATATATATATATATATATATATATATATATAATATAAAAACTACGTAGTCTGGGCTGGGTTTTGGTGGATGAGCTGTCGCCCTAGTAGCAGATACACCCTCTCCACACAGCCGCTGTTGTCCAAAGGAAAGGTAAGGGCCTATGCAGTTTGGCAACGACTGTGTCGCAGGAGTTGCTGGGAAATGCTGTGATTTAGCACTACCCACCTTAGGGACTCCAGCTCCTGATTTGTTTTCGGGGTTTACTACCTTAGCCTTTCCTTGGAATAAGGTAAAGTTAAAAAAAAAAAAAGAAAAAAAGAAAGATAATTGAGGAGAAAGGAAAAGCATTTCCTTGGAATAAGGTAATGGTAAAAAAAAAAAAAAAAAGAATTGAAGAGAAAGGAAAAGCATTTAAAATGCATGGTAGCTAAAATGGCCAATAATACAGATCAAATTGTAATTTGGCCGTTTTTAAGCCGGAAAAGTGACTTACTGAAGGGATATTTTTCAGGCAAGCCAAGTCCAACTGTCTTATTTCATTTTCTGTTATGATTTGGCCTGTTGGGAGGGTTTTTATATTAGTGGTGTTAGAAGGGGCAGGGGGAAAATAGAATTGAAGAGAAAGGAAAAGCATTTAAAATGCATGGTAGCTAAAATGGCCAGTAATACAGATCAAATTGTAATTTGGCCGTTTTTAAAAGCCTGAAAGTGACTTACTGAAGAGATATCTTGCTATGGTATGGCCTGTTGGGAGGGTTTTTATATTAGTGGTGTTAGAAGGGGGGAGGGAGAAAAAAAATAACAAAAATGTAAAAATAAAAATAGAATTGAAGAGAAAGGAAAAGCATTTAAAATGCATGATAGCTAGAATAATACAGATTAAATTGCAATTTGGTCGTTTTTTGAAGCCGGAAAAATGATTTACTGAAGGGATATCTTCTTAGGCAAGCCAAGACGTGTGTGTGTGTGTCTGTGTGTCTGTGTATATATGGATATTTGGGCAGCATCTTTTCCTTCAAACAAATTTTGTTGAAAATAATGGAGTCCTCACTGCCCACCCAATTTCCCCCCGGCTATACCAAATTTCTGGTATTTTCTACCTGTATGATGGACATTTCCAAGTTCATTATCTATTCACCTCAGCACCCATTCTATTTAAATAAAGTCTTATTATGGTAATCTGAGTCCTTCTGCTCAGTTATAATGAACTAAATATCAGCGGTTTATGGTAGAATCCTAGTGGTGGGAGGGACGCTGTGAGCGGTTTAAAGTAGACAAAGAGTTAAACAAAAAGTGCCCGGGTTTGTTCAATTACAACTAAAAATGTTAGCGGGGAGTTGTGGTTACCAAAAAACAACAAACTTACGAAGACAACCTTTAAACGTCGAAACCATAGGTCACCCCCGCTACACGAAACAATATAAAGAAATATATAGTTGGAGTATTTATTTATTTAATAGGACATTTACGGTCTTTATCAGATGATGAATAGGAAAATAAATTAATCTTTTAAAAGGAATACTGGAAATATCAAATGTCTTCGTGGTGGTCATGGCAACGTATCTAGGAATCTTTAAGGAGATTTAGCAAATTGGGAAAGAAAAATGTTCGGTTATCGGCATTTATTGAGATATGAAAGATTTGAATATTTCATTTTGAGTCGAATTAATAAATCATATCCAAATAGATAATTATGATTCATGAATGTTGGGGATTAGTTTATGATTTTATAAGCTTATAGTTTTGCTTTTTTTTTATCAGAGAGATAAGATTTCCTTAAGGTCGATAACCTGTCAATAGCAGTCTATGGTGAACTCACAGATGACACGCGGAGGACAGGAGGCCTCCCAAAAGCGGTCCGTCCAGAGACGATATTAAGACAACGCTGAAGGAATGCACCATACACACTTTCAAGCGTTGAAGATCTGACCTCCAACAGACAAGGTTAGCGATACACGTGCCGCACAGGAGCTAAGTGGCTGAGTATCGAGATTAACAGGGCTGCAGAGCAGCGACGTCTTCGTCGTCATGAACCACCAAATACAGATGGAAATTTCCCTTGCAATGTGTGTGACCGCATTTGCAAGTCCAAAATTGGACTAACTAGCCACGAGAGGGTCCACAACTGTTGAAGACATGGAGTGACGTCATCGTCATCTACGATGGATTTCTAAAAGGAAAAGAAAGGATGTTATACGTTTGTGTATGCTGCTATCATTTTCAGAGGAGTTATTGCTACTGATTTATATTAACTGGTCTACTAATTTCAGCATAATTATTTTCATAATCATTAGCAATATATATTTCTTAATTACAGTTTTATTGTTTTTTTTAATATAAAGCGTGTTGTAATCCACCACTTAAACTCAGCAAGGTCACGTGGTTTAAACCTCAGCCAATCAACCGCCCGAATGCGTGGTTAGTTAACTATTTAATCGCTGATATTGACAGCTGTTCATTTGCATGTTATTCGACATTGACGAACGGACCTACAACCAAGAGATCTCCACTGGGATGTGCTTTTGCTTGAAGCTAAAGGATGACCACAAAAATCGTAACTATAATTTTTATAAAGCGATGACTGCATGTATAGAATTTGCTGAGTCCCTCACAAAGGCCGACCATGCCTGGCAATCCGATGCAAGCGTATGGGTGATTTCCAGCCAGTCACGTTCCAGCGGCACAATCCGTAGACACGAGGGCTGATAATTCGTTCAAGATCCACCTTCGCCGTCATTAGCAACGTTTTTTGTTGACCCCAACGGTGTTTCTTCCAGTCCGGTCTAGGGCGATTGCCTCATGGGTGTATCCTGCAGTTTGGGGACAAAGAGCGTAATCGAACCAGCGCAGAGGTCTCGTGACCTAAGGTTGCTGAACCGAGTTGATTTTGCACCGAAGATGCACAATGGCGTTTGATAGGAAATGATGCCACCAAACCCGAAGGATGTTGCATGGACAGTAATGATCAAACGCCTAAAGTTAGTTGCTCCTTGGTGTCCCTTGATATTGGATATGATCCATTTGTTGTTCTTTGGTGTCCCTTAATATTGGATATGATACATTTGTTGTTCCTTTGTGTTCCTTAGTGTTGGGTATGATCCTTCGGTTGTTACTTGGTGTTTTTTAGTGTTGCAGGTCTGTTCGTCAATGTCGAATAAAGTGCAAATAAACGACTGTTAATATCAACAATTAAATAGTTAGCTATCCACGTATTCGGGCTATTGACTTGCTGAGTTTATAGACTTAAGTGGTGAATTGCAGCACGCCTTATCTATCCAAAATAATCCAACAGTCAGCACAACCCATCCCGAGTGAATGCTACTACAACGAACCTCCTGGAGAATGTGGCCAATGTCCACAGGCAAGCATGAGAGTCATTCAGCGCCTGTAATGCTGGCAACGGCATTGACTGTTTGGTCCTTTTAAAAGAAATGGACGGAATGAGCAATTGAACTTGGTATTCATCAACGTAAAACACCAACATTATTGGTCAAGTACCGTCACAATGAACAGAAGAAAAAACAGAATTAGTATTTTAATTAAGTGTCTGTGTTAATATAAATATGTAAATATGATTTTAATCTCCAAAATTAAACAAACTCTCACCGAAAAAATTGATTGCCTGTTAATTGAGACTTCATATATATATATATATATATATATATATATATATATATATGTATATGTGTGTGTGTGTGTGTGTGTATTTGGGCAGCATTCTTTCATTTATACAGGTAGAATAAAAAAAGACACTTCTGTTTACCAATTTTTATTTTTGATCTTTTCGAGTTTTCTGGACAACTTTTTAATATTTGGGTGGAATTCGTGGATAAGTCCACCAAAGTTCAGGTCCCGAGTACTTTCGGCACTTCGAAGTGCCATCTTCAGGGGTGATGTGTTCCAGTTTTTTTAAAATTAAAATTATAAAACTCCAAATACTAGAAGCTCTATACATAAAACAATACAAACCATCCTTAAACAAAATTAATTTTCAATGCAGTACACACATTTTAAAATGCCAACAACACCTTTCTCCTCAATTCTTCTCCTTCCAGCCTCCACATTAATATAATTAAAAAAACTGGAACATATCACCCCTGATGATGGCACTTCGAAGTGCCGAAAGTACTTGGGACCTGAACTTTGGTGGACGAATTCCACCCAAATATTAAAAAATTGGCCAGAAAACTCGAAAAGATAAAAAATAAAATTGTTAAACAGGGGATGTCTTTTGTTTAATTCTACACACACACACACACACATATATATATATATATATATATATATATATATGATATAATGATATATTATATATACATATATATTGTTGTTGGCAGCCTCCCGTCTATGAGAGACAATGGAGTAGTGTCAAAGTTTTTTTCTCTAAGTAGTTAGAAGCTACCTACCTAATTTTTACCCAACGGTGCATCAGGATAATTCTGACTCCTAGTCATAATCATCTTGATGAACCGTTAGGTTAAACCTAGATGGGTAGTTTCTAACTCTCTAGGTCGTCATAATTTTATTCAACTTATAATTTTACTCAACTTAGTGTATTGATCCTTTTTACATATTAAACTTAGAGAACTCTTTCGGTGTATTTTCTTTTGGACATTCATCTATTAATAATGGACATTCGCTTCCGGTTTTTGTCTGTAACAAAAATTACGTCACTGCTTACGTCACATTACCCATAACAATAAATACACTCAAAATTTGAACATGCAACATTAGACAGTCTCATTGTTTTTTAAAACAAGTTTTAATAAATACATGACTGGTATTATATATCTATATATAGTTTTTTTATTTAACATATATTCAAAGTTTATATTTCCAATTGTTTTATTTTTTAATCCTTTAATGAATTTGATAATTTTACTTACTTAGGATACAAAACTGACATTGAATTTTTTACTCCCACCCCTCAGGCAATATGTTTCAAAAATCTATTTTTACATCGCCCGGAGGGTGTTTTTTTATTTTGTACTAATTACGATAACGATGATTATTTTCAGACAGCACGGGTATTTTGATCTTTTCTCTTTTTTTTCTCCATATATCAGCTTGTACATTTCTCTATTTACAACCTGCACCCTCTGTTTCATTTTGTTTTATGTTATGGACTAAACAGCCACTAGGATCCCATCCTTACGCATCACGAAATTTTACTCAACCCTTATATCAGTTGTGCCATGACACGCCATACACTGCGGTTGCATTCTTGCTTGAGTATAAAAAAAGTGCATAAGTCTCGTGTGACGCATGCGTGACGCATGCGTAATCGGGATATAGAGAAATGTACCTTTCTGGATTTTCTTAAAGCTGGTTCTCAATCTCCTAGCGTGGGTTTTATTGGGAAGGGTTTATTGTGTATACTATTCCAAAGTTATTACCGTTTTGTATCGAAGAACTTTCTGTTTTTCGGTTTCAAGTCAATAAATTCTTCTATACAAAATAGCAACGAGGCTGGAATAAGAACATACACAATAAACCCTTCCCAATAAAACCCAGGCTTGGAGATTGGAAACCAGCTTTAAGAAAATCCAGAAAAGAAACATCTATATAATAATACTGGTGTTCCTAAAAGATACAACCGTTATCATCCTTTCGTTAAAAATGAGATCGACCAAATTGTCGAAGATTAAATGAAAAAAATGTAAGTGCTGATTATCTGGTGTTGCTTATCCGCCGAATTCTTATTTCTTATGAGTTTCGTCACTTCAGCTAAATAATGGACCATTTTCTTCCCTTTCTGTCTATAATAAAAATTATATAAAGACAGAAAGAGAAGAAAAGGGATTGCTACGCAGAAAAAAATGAAGAAAGAAAAAAAGAAAGTAGGAGTAGGATAAAAAGAGGGGATAAGTGTGCAGAAGCGATAACGCTAATCTGTTTCAATTGAACGTAATGAAAAGATGAAAAGAAGGAAAGAAAGAAAAAAGTGAGAGAGAGTTATATCAAGATTATTATACTTTTTACATATTGAACTATTGTGCAATAACCCTTAAGTAAACATATCAAACGTTGTAATAATTAAATTATCATACTGTAGTATATACACAGATCATGCTAGTGTCTCACAATACTTACACTTTCCTTATACTCTATCAGGAGGAACAACCACAGTGCATCGCAGAAACTGGGTAAATCATCACCGTCATCATGATATCACGCTTGCAGCACATATTCCCATGACTCTCTCTCTCTCTCTCTCGTGTGTCTCTATCGGTCATACCTTGGCAAGTCCTCCTCACGGCATCCGGTTAACCCTGACACTCGAGTTACAGGTTCACATTGAGCTTTTTCTCCAAGCATTCGGTGCTGAAATTAGTTAGTTAGCTGTCCGTCGTATCCGATGATGTCACCATACGAATATATTTTCTCCATTTAATTCGATCTCTGATTGTGTCTTGCCAACTACTCCAGGTTTCTCTTGATGTTCGCTCAGAGCGGTAATGTTGTTTTTTTTTTTAGCTCTTTGGATATTATGGCGCTCCTTCTTTCTGGGTCATTTGAGTTAGGTATGATGAACATTGTCCAGATATTCCACGATGCAAATTTGAGATCTTTGTATTTTTGGTCCTCTTTATTCTGGGTGATGTCCGGCCAGTATGGGTATTTATTTTTGTTGGAGTACATATTTAATATGATATAAAATGTTTTCACTTTAACAGCATATTGTGTTGTTTTCATATCCTTTTATCTACACACACACACACACACACACACATATATATATATATATATATATATATATATATATATATATATATATATATATATAAACACCTGTCGTTAGTCTCGCAAAACATTGATCGTGAGTTCTATTCTTGTTAGATGATCTAAAAAACACCACAGCTTTATGAATAATGAAAGTAGTATAAAGTTGTATTGATTCCAGGTTGATTTCAACAGTCGCACTAAATCTGGGATTACATTAAATCTTTCTTTCTTTCTTTCCGAAGGAGATTGTTTTTGAGTCTGAGGTGGAGCGCCACACCTACCATCAGCTCCTTACTTTACCGCACAGATCACTGTGCTACTCATACGCTGAGTTGGCAAGGACCAGTATCGAACTAGGAACCTTGTGGTTTCTAGCCGAACGCTCTACCGACTGAGCATGCTGATTTATATTGATCATTTGATAGATCAGAAAAATCTTCGGTTTTGTAATAATGGGCGAGGGACATTTTTAAAATTTGAACTTTTGTTATCATTTTGTCATTTCATTTTATTTTGATTTTGAGCTTCAAGAAAAATAAAATAAACGAAAAACTAAAAAGAAGATTGAAATATTCCCTGGCATTATTTGTAGGAGACATCATTGAAACTAATGATTACTTGAAGTGATTAATTTAATTTTTTTTCCTATCCAATACTGATCATTTTTAAATATGGGATCTGAACAGGTATTATCACTTCAGATCAGAGTGGACCTGGGAGTAATGGTAATGAGTTAGGTATGATGAACATTGTCCAGATACTCCTCGATGCAAGTTTGAGATCTTTGTATGTTTGGATCTTTTATTCTGGGTGATGTCCTGCCAGTATGGGTATTTATTTTTGTTGGAGTACATATTCCGCAGTGGAAAGCAGCAAATTTTGCTTAGGATGCACAAGGGTGCTGAACTGGCACGGAGGGCCCAAGACGAGATCAGTATCTCAGTAGTTGCAGTGACTGGCCTGGAGTATTTTATGCTGTATGCACCCGCCCTCACAGGTTGTCACACATATGGCTTTGTCAGGTCTTGTCCTCCCATATAACAATGAGCTAGAAAGAAGTACGACGTACCCTCTCGTTGCTCAAAAAAACTTTCTCTATCTAAACGGACACTAACATAATATTTCATATTTCAAATACAATATATTTATGAATAATAAAATAACAAATAAAATACGGATAATATCAAATAAATTATTTACTTTATAAGACTGTTACTATAATAGTAACGTTATTTTTGTATTGGATTCGAAATGGATAGCGTTAAACTTTAAAAATCTTTTTTAATTTCTCGTTTGAATTAGAATTAATAATAAAAGCGCAACACAACTGAAAAATAAACAGACAATAAATGAATATTCTGTTTGAGAATCTGTGTTACGCCTTAAAGATACGTGGTTCAAAGTTAACTGACCTGAAAAAATGTAAAAGTTTTAAATAAAATAACTGGTGCATTATATCTTTTATTCATTAATATATGAACACTGAAAATTTCATTAAATTCGCTTAATTCCCTGATATTTAGTATTTTTTCTTTCGGCGGGGTGACATACGAGGGTGGAATTTAGGTCCGTTAAGTCCGATTTAACCGGACCTTGTGTTAATCAGACTTGGCTGGAGGTCAAGAAAATAACTTCTACTATTATACCATGGATTTGGGTGCATGTGGTTCGAGGGACTGTCTCTCCAGGCAGCACTAGTTATCTTACTTAAAAAAGGAACAGGGTCAGGTATATTGATCCTAAAGGGGAATACCGACGGGACCACACATTTTTTTTTTCACGGGCTTTTCGGTTAGTCCGTGGCTCCCCTCGTGTTCATCCGGCCTGGTGGGATGTCAGGAAAATAACCACCATGACCTTGAGTGTCACATTGTGTTGTAATTGTTAGCAAGCTAGTCTCGCAGATCCATTACCACTGAATAGCGAGTTCGATCCTCGCTGGATGCCTTATACTTGTGAACTTGTGTCACATCCTATTGGTGTCGAACAGATTTGGTAATAACCAACTTTCTTTCTCAGGGCATCCCGTCATAGTGTAATGGTTAGCAAGCTTGTCTCACTGATCCATTACTACTCAATTGTGGGTTTGATTCTTGCTGAATGTCCCATACTTGTGACCTTGTATCACATCCTACTCATGGCGAACAGGTTGGATAAATACCTACTATATCGTGTACTTTGTTAAATTAAGTTATTAAATCATGGGAAAATGACTCGTCACCCGAGTTCAAACCTTGGGCGTGGAAATTGTATTTTCACTTAGCACTAATACCTTTGGGAAATGTATGAATCCTACTCTCCCTCCAAATATGGGTAAATAGTAGGGCAGACTGGGATCTTTAACCTTTGTTAGGCAACTGGTCTAGGAAAAGGAATACTCTGAATTCAAACCTGTTAAACTTCGCTTAATAAATTGACCTTGTGTCACATACTGCTTGTGCGGAGGGGTTCGTAAATATATATACTATATCATTACCAACTATTTCTCCTGATTTGAATCCTATGGGATACTATGTTTTAGATATTGTCAAGTGGGTGAGCAAATAAACCACAGGTACCTTCTTCTTCTCATATATGTCACCATTAATTATGTGGCGTATTGGAGGTGCGCGGTGTAATGGTTAGAGTCGTAGGAAATGGACTCGTAGACCCGAGTTCAAATCCTGGACGAAGCTACAGTTCACATATCACTAATAGCCTTAGGAAAAGTATAAACCCAACTACTCTCCCTCCAGTTATGGGTAAATAGTAGGGCAGACTGGGCACTTTAACCTTGGTTAGGCAACCAATCCAGGAGAAGCTGGAGGGAGAGTAGGATTCATACCTTTCACAGGGTATTAGCGCTAAGTGAAATGCAAACAGTTTCGTCTAGGATTTGAACTCGGTCGACGATTCCATTTCCTACAACTCTAACCATTATGCCAATTCTCTATATATGTTCTAATTTTTCATGCAGATAAAAATACGGAACACTGAATGATAATGCAAGATCAGGTCGTTGGAAAATTAACAAGGGGTTATTTAACACAGGATAGAGAATTCTTCCACACTAAAAGTAACTTAATTAGCTCAACCGCGTTGTGTGCACGTGCGTCCACTCGGTACAAATCCCAATCCAAAAGTGTCATGGTGGAAACCCCACTTCCGGGTTCCCATCAGCCCCTTACTGATCAAGGGGATCAACTCTATTTTCGCTATGTCTGAACCTAACAATATAGAAACTAATTAAATTCTTAAAGTTATTCCCCTTAACCTATCTTTTCTTATTTTCTCATATTATAGCCAGTAGGAAGCGCGTGGTGTAATGGTTAAAGTCATGGGAAATGGACCCATCGCCCCGAGTTCGAATCCAGGACGTGGTAATTGCATTTCACTTAGCGCTAATACCATTGGGAAAAGTATGAATCCTACTCTCCCTCCAGCTATGGGTAAATAGCAGGGCAGACTGGGCTCTTTAACCATGGCTAGGTAACCAGAGAAGGAAAATTCTGAATTCAAACCTGTTGAACCCAGCTTAAGAAATTGACCTTGTGTCGTATCCTGCTCGTGCGGAGGAGTTGGTAAATATATATTATAGCCAGAAATTTAGCATCTTCGGCATAAAAAATCCAACAAGGTTTGACATGCCGTAAAATCTAACCAACCAACCAACCAACGAAATCAAACCATTAATAATGTTGATATTGTTATAAAGTAAGATGTTTTTCTTTCCTTTATATCATAATTGTAATGTAACACTTAAAGTTAGACGAGCTTAGAAGATCAATACAATCATTATGACTTTTTGAACAGATTTCTTCATTTAAGAAAGAAAAACCCAAACAATGGAAAAAGAAGAAGAAAGAAATACGGCGAAATAACAATGTGCTGAATTGAAATTACATCCTGAGCATCTATACTATGTGCTAATTAACTGGATATATATATATATATATATATATATATATATATATATATATATATATGCATGTGTGTGTGTGTGTGTGTGTGAACGTGTGTGTGTCTGTGCATGTATATATTTGTATACATATATATGTATGTATATATGTGTATATATATGTGTGTTAAGTATATATATGTGTATATGTACATGTATATACATATATATTATATATATGCATATATATGTATATATATTTGTGTGTAAGTTTATATATATATTATATATATATATATATATATATATATATATGCATGTGTGTGTGTGTGCGTCTGTGTGTCTGTGTATGTATATATTGTATACATGTACGTATATATACATATATATCATATATATGTATGTATGTATGTGTATATATATGTGTGTAAGTATTTATATGTATATATGTATATATATATATATATATGTATATATATATATGTATATATATATATATATATATATATATATTTGTGTGTAAGTTTATATATATATATTATATATATATATATATATATATATATATATATATATATATATAGCTTAATTTTCTTTCTCAGTATAATTATAGTGTTTATTTCTTATTTTCCATCTTCTGAATTTTCTTTTGTCTGATCGTTTGGAGAAAATGTCCGAGTTGATTTGAATAGATCTAGGTCAATTTTTAAGATGGGTGATTTTTATTTTAATTCTGGCGAGACCTATCACATGAATCGGGAAATGGCTTCTTTGGTTGGTTTCTTTGTTTAATGCTATATCAACATTCGTGGGTTATTTAATGCCTAAGCAATCCTTATAAAATAACAGTAATGATACTATTAGTAATATTATACTTTTATGTGGCGAACAGTTTGGATGCATATGAACGTCATACTTTAGATTTTCTATATATCTTCTTTGACTTATTTTTTTAACATCTACAATATATATATATATATATATATATATACAATTTTGTCAAGTGATTTATCTGAGAGTCCTCAAAAATGCCCGTAATTTTTTTACTATTGAAATCATTTTACATTATTGCTGATTAGGCAATTTGTTTGAATATACAAAGTGTCACATAAACTTATCAAGATTGAAGCTGTATTTACCAAGATAGAAATGAACACTGAATGGAACGTTATTTTTTCCAAATACTAGGTGTGTCAAAACGTACAAAAATCTCGATATTTTTTGACACACTTTGTATATATATACATATATATTACTCTGTTAGCAAAAAATCCTATCGTTTAATAGACTTTTTGAAATCTGCCTTGACGGTAAATTTCCTGCCAGAGGCAAAATATTAAAAATGGAATGGGGAATAAATTGCTCCTCCTTTTTATTTACTTCTCCATTCTCATTCTTCAAGTTAAAATCTTATTTTGTGCACAATTTTTAAATGAACAAGCAATCCGGCTGTTCATCCTCTATCAGACTTTTGCTTTAATACTTTAATCTTTTATATTTTCTATTAAAATAATTTCCCAAATACTTGACTTTACAACATTTACAAAGCAATATGCAATGGGGTTGAGACAATCATATAGATACTAGGGATTGACGTTACCAGCCGATTGATCAGAGTAGGCCACTCTGACCGCCCGTATAGCCCACGTAAGGGAGTTTTGCAAGTCTTGAACGGCTCAGCCACCCGGATTCCACCCTTAAGCATCATAGGTCGCCACCTACGACCAACAGGTGGCCTCATTTGAGGGATTTTACCCATCTCCAGATGTAAAGTCGATGTATTCTATTGCCGCAGCTGTTCTAAGCATCGAAATCTTTGAGAAAAACCATTAAAATCTATATGTAAAAATTCCACGAAAATAGGTGATTTGAGGCACCATTAGGAAGATGGGTTTTAAGGGCTCATACCTCCGTCAATTCTTCGAACTAAGCGCTTCTTTGGCATCAATGAATTCTACGCATCGAAATCTATCAGAAAACCAATAAAATCGACACCTAAAGTTTTTACGAAAATAGGCGCCTTTTAAGGCAAAATTAGGGGATCTTTGAACCCGTGTAAATTTCCAAAACAGAAGCCGGAACCTTGTGTATTCTTGGCAAATGCTCTACCGACTGAGCTATATTGGTTCTCGATGAAAATAATCGCACAAAATACGGAGGAAATAAATAAGTCATAAGACAATTATCTCGTTAATTTGATTTCTATTTAATTCCAAACAAACGAAGTCGTTGTCGAGTCCAAGGGCAGGGATGGGCAGGGATGGGCAGGGCTAGACAGGGAAAGGATGGGTAGGGTGGGGGAAGGGAAGGGCTGGGCAGGGTGGGGGGAAGGGTAGGTCAGTTTTATTGATTAATCTTTTACTCAGTTGAATATTCTTGACAGTATGGTCGAAATCAGACAGAAAATGGCGGACTTAGCAGGACTGACGAGCTGATGGGCATTTATTAACATTTTGACCCCCACGAATAGCATTTAGGAAACGTCATATACAACAAATTCTTTTTTGGAGGCGCCTGGTGTAATGGTTAGAGTCGTCACGGTGACACAAGTTCAAATCCTGGACATCACTACTTGCATTTCACATAGCGCTAATATCCTTGGGAAAGGTATGCATCCAACCACTCTTTCTCCAGCTATGGGTAAATAGTAAGACACTCTAAGCTCTTGAACCTTGGCTAGGTATCCAGTCTAGGAGAAGGAAAACTCTGAATTGAAACCTGTTAAACTCCGCTTAAGAAATTGACCTTGTGTCACATCCTGCTCGTCCGGAGGAGTTGGTAAGTACATATACAACAAAATCTTATACTATATTTATGGTGTCGACAAAATCCGTGTGCACTTAAAAAAAAATGTTCAAGTGCTCACGAATTTTATGGACACCCTTTATAATAATGCATTTTGTATAATACATATATAAAAAGCAGTTGTGTGTGTACATGTATGTCCGGAGGAAACTACGAAAATTCAACAATTAACGACAAAATAAATATGTATACTCATTCACTATCACCAGAGCTTGCTTTTTGTGCAAAAATGATGAAAGTTTTATTTGTATTTGGGATAAAGATCCTGATGTATCACCAGTTCTTTTTACGTGGTGATTTTTTTGGAGCATCCAGCGAGGATCCAACTTGCGATGAGTGATACTGGGTCTGCGAAACTAACTTTTTAAAATTCCCCTTCTACCCAGACGCCGGGTAGCCGCTTCTAGTCTTATACTATATTTGTGGTGTCTCTGTGTGTCTGTCTGTCCGGGGCGGGGGGGGGGGCAATTGAAAACAAAACTCGGTACCAAGATCAACCAAGACTTTTCTAGGGTAGAATTTTACGAAGATTTAATTACTGATGCAACACAAACAAACTATTTTCCCTCCAGCTATGGGTAAATAGTAGGGCTGACTGGGCTCTTTAACCTTGGTTAGGCAACCAGTCTAGAAAAAGGAAAACTCTGAATTTAAACCTCTTAAATCTCCGCTTGGAGTGGTCACAACTAGAATAGGCTCAGGCCTAGTTAGTGATCTATTTCATTTTTTTTTAAATTAAAAAAATTAATAAGTTTACTAAAACATTTAAGTTTTCAAATTTATTGCGCAAAAAAGACATTAAAGCGTATTACAGCACATAATTAATTACATTCTATTGTATTATGTTTATATACAATACAATGTTATTTTTCTTATCTAAAAAATATAACAAAAAATGAGGGTGTTTTGGGGATGGGTGGAACAGATTTACACATTACAGCACGTAATTCATTACATTTTATTATGTTTTATACAATGCAATGCTATTTTTATTATTTAAGAACGTATTGAAAATTAGGGTGCATTTTGGGATGAGTGCATTTTGGGATGGGTGCTGGTACGCATAAATGGTATCAAAACCAACCTTAATATCAACCATCGTGGGTTATTTAATGTCAAAGCCATTCTTGTAGAAGAACAGTAGTGGTAGTATTTAACGCATAACTGGGGAGAATAATGGGGTTCATACCTTTACCAAGGGGATTGGTCAAAAAGTGAATGTAATTGCATGATTGCAGTTCAAACTCGCTTACGACTATGTCGCAGTCTAGCCCGTTAGCCATCACGCCATAAGGACCAACCCCACGAAAAGAAATAATTATTAAAAATCCGTCACCTCTTCCTAGATAGCACAAAATCATCACTGACCAGCGTTACAACCCAACAGTTTCACTTATAGTAAAGGGACCAGTATGGCTCAGTCGGCAGAGCATCCGCCTAAGATTCGTAAGGTTGCGGGTTCGATACCGGTCCTCGCCAACTAAGTACATGAGTAGCAGAGCTTAGGTAATCTGACCTGTGCACTAAAATGGGTAACTGACGTGTGGCGCTTCAACTCAGCAAAATAATCTCCCTGGTCTAGTGCTGGCGAAAAGAGGATAGACTCCAGCAATAGAATACTCCACCGACTTTAGTACTTATATATATATATATATATATATATATATATATATATATATACCAACCTCTCCACATGAGCGGAATGTGACACAAGGTCGGTTTCTTAGGCGGAGTTAAACAGGTTTGAATTTAGAGCTTTCCTTCTCCTAAACTGGTTACCAAGCCAAAGTTAAAAGCCAAGTCTCCCCTACTATTTATCAATAGGTGGAGGTAGGGTAGTTGGATGCATACCTTTCCTAAGGGTATTAGTGTAATATGTGAAATGCAAACAGCCTGGTGCAGGATTTGATCTCAAGTCGACGAGTCCATTTCCTATGACTCTAACCATTACACCACAGGCGCTTTTACTACTTAGAGCAAATTCTCTAATTAGGATTCGACAACGTCAAAGATAATGGTTTATTTTCACACATTACACAATATGAACAATGTCACATTAAACAAAATAAAACAAAAAACAAAAAATGTAATTTTGGTTGTTGTAGTAATGTGTGGAGGATGGTCACTAATTAAGACTGAGCCTATTCTAGTAGTGGCCACCTCAGTTGTTGTTTTTTCAATTCTAATTTTAACATAGTTTCAAAGTTAATTATAAGTTTACTTATACGTATCGATGCGATTCGACATAAACTTTATAGCCGCCAGAGTCTGACTTTAGGCGAATAACAATTGGATGAAAGACAAATGTAAATTGAATGGAACATTTCTTCAACTCATCAAAAAGAATCGATTGTCTTTTTGAGATTTAAAAAAAGAAAAAGAAAAGAAGAAAAGAAAGTCTTTTAGAAGACTAAGCAGAAACAAAGAGAACTAATGAAGTTGGTCAAATATAATTAATACCATTTTCTGACATTGAAAGAAAAAGGAATTTTCATATTTTTAGACAACAGACACTTAGTGAGCGTAATGGCAACAGATTGTGGCGTTGAACAAAAAAAAAATGTTTATTCAGTATTTTCACAGTCAGAACTTATTACCTGCACCTGGAGTTGTTTGAGTGAGTATTCACACACGGGCTTGGTTGGTTGGTTGGCTTTAAGCAAATCTTTATTTGCCCAATCTCTTTGAGTGGGGACGCCCCGTGGATTAATGGCTACATTGAAGTAAACGAGTTGGAATTCCAGCCACGGACTAATACTCTTGGGAAAAGGTAAGGGCTTGGTTTATTCCCCAGTGCCCGAGGCGCCTCAAAAGAGGAATGGCGAATGGGTTCACGCACATTTTTAAACACTAGCCATGCACGAGTTCCGTTTTGTGCGTGGTTCCCCAATATAAATATCCTTGTGTACGACTGATATGGTAAATACTTACTCTTGGGTAAAATATGGACTCACTTATCCCCCACCTATGGGTTAAATAGTACTAATACTGTTCTTCTAGAAAAAAGTCACCGTGGCGTGATAGCTAAAGTGCTGGACAGCGACATCGTAGTAACCGAATTGGAACTCCAATTACGCTATAATGTTTCCTTTCGGATGAATACCTTTCGGAAATAAATGAATCTCCACATTCCAATACTATTCTTCTACAAAGGGTGAGTCCCCAGCGGGTGGCTAAGTATATCGCTAGCAACAATAACACAGCTGTCTCCAACTTGAACTCAGTAACGTACTCCAAAGCGTCTCGCCTCTTTCCCTGTCACACCAGGTGTTTTATGCATAGTTCGATCTAAAATAATTGTAGACATGCAAATACATTCTCACTAATTCTTCTGGTTCCGAGATCGCCTTTCCATAAATTACGGTGTTAAGGGAGCCATATTTTCCTTTTCTTTCAAGTCCTTCACTCATCTTGCACGCAAGACACATTGGCAGCCGCTTTGAGCTTTGAGATGATAGCAAAAAAAAAAAAAAAAAAAAAAAAGAGATACTTACCCTCCTTGCCTTTTCGTATTCATGTTCAACTTCAGTGCCAAAAAAGTATCGATGTTTTGCTGTTACATTAGGGAAATAAAATGAATCTTTACAGAAACACTTATAAGAGCCTCGTCGGAATCCAAGTCCTCGGATAGGATCACACTGAAAAAGACAAAATGAAACATAATATTATCAACAAGAAGAGAAATTAATAATACGAGGGATGTCCGAAAATAAGTTAGACATTTATAACTCCGACATGCACAATTCTATACAAATAAAACAACAAAAAGAACAACAACAATAGCAGCAGCAGCATAAATGTTTTGGTTCATTTGTTTTACGGCATATCAACTCTTTTCGGGTAATTTATTGCCGAAACAAGTCATTTTGATAAAAGTTTTTGTTTCAAGTTCTTAATATCTTCAAATTGAGAGAAATAATTTTCATTAACTTCATTTGGTTTGGTGTGGTTTGTTTAATAGTATAATAATCCTGCGGGTTATTTAATGCCAAAGACTCTTAGAGTGTGTAATAAAAATTGATACTCAAGTTTCCTTTATATGTATAAGTTTTGTAGATGTATTTCGCGGATGTATTTTATATATCTTATTTTCAGGGAAACACGGAACGTACATCAAATTGTCTTTAAATTAAGAAGAATTATCGTTGAACTTTTAAAAAGTAAGCTTAAATAATAATACCGTAATTAATTGAGAGTTACCTCACCTTTGGAGAACACTCTAGTGAATACTAGTCTATATAAACTCTCAATAAGTGTACCAATTATTCTAAGTAGAATAAGGCTTTTTAAAGTCTATCGGTGTTATCGTTTGTCATTGTTGGTATCCTATTGTTGGTATTCTATTGAAGACGATGGCGTAGTGTCCACTTTTTTCTTTTTTTATCTGCAACTGCGTGAGTGGCTGAACAGACCAATTTTTGAATGGCAATCTCTGGTGTAGTGATTGCAAACAAACGGTGATGCTGGCTTTAGATACTGTTGCCTCTCCTTCCTTATGACTCTTTTTTGCGGTGGCTTCTTTCCTTTCTTTTTCACTCCCATCGTTCCTTGTTTGACGAGAAAGCGCAGGTGTGGTCTCCCTACCGGTCGGGTTCCCTCTACTAACTCATCATACAGTAAATTTGGGGGGGGGGATGCGGCCTTTGTCCATCCTCCTGACGTTGTCATTAGAGTAGGATAAATTAAAACCAAAAGGAAAAATGTTTCAGAATGCCGAAAAGCTGAAAGAATTCAAATATTAATATAAATATTTACAACCCCTTTAGGAGTCTGGAGACCAACTTCAAGGAAGTATAGAAAGGAACAAATAATTGTATCTCGATTACGCATTGGTCATACAAGACTAACGCACTCCAATATACTCAAACAAGAACAACCATAATGTGGAACATGTCAAACACCTTTGACAGTTAAACACTTATTCATGGAATGCAGGTTTCTTGCTCACATCAGAAACCGTTATTTTAAAGCAAACAATATGAAAGGTCTGTTTGAAAATGTTAACATGGAGGATATTCTCTCTTTTTTCAGAGAAATAAAATTATATCATAGAATATAGACATGGAACTAATCAATACCATACAACATGAAACTAATCAATACCATACAACATAATCCCCAATAATTCTAACACATTTTAAAAACCAATTACTAAAAAGTATAAATATAAATACACGATATGTATAACTTCCAAACTGTTAGGCATGACATAACCCCAGACGGGTTGATATGCCGTTAAAAATCAATAAACAAACAAACAAACAAACATATCGCGAAAGTCATTCTTTATTTTAAGCATTCGACGCTTTAAGATGTGGTACATTTGGTAATAGAGATATATAAAAATACATCTGGTTACACATACTATACGTAAATATAGCGTAGTTTATTGTTACCTATCAAAAGCCATCCGCAGAAACTAACTTAATTACCGACCTATAGGGCGGCTTTTAAGCTAGTATCTTGAATTATTGCAGTTCACCATCTTTTTGTCTCTCATTTGACGAGTGACATATAAATTTACTTGACATTCCGTCAAGTATTTTGGCTTTTTCAAAGGTCACCAATAAATACGGTTTAACAACATTCATTTCTTTATTGTCGATATTTTATAACAAACAGAAGTTTATAATTAAATGTTCGGTATTCGAACAAAAGACCAAACATATTTATTCAAAAACGAAGTCGTCGGGGTGACTTAAAGTCGGTATCAGCCAGACAGCGATGGAGTCTATCCCCTTTTCAATAGCACTAGACCAAAAGATTGTTTTGGTGTCGGATGTGGAGCTGCACACCTACCATCAGCTCCTTACTTTACCGCACAGATCCCTGTGCTACTCATCCGCTGAGTTAGCGAGGACCGGTATCGAATCCGGAACCTTGTGGTTCCTAGTCGGACGCTCTGCCGACTGAGTTAAAAGTCCAATCCCTTAGCCACTCTGCTGCCCACACCTATGTCCATTAGAATTCCAATACAAAATACTTTTTTTTACCGCTAGTCCTTGTGAAATTGAAGAATCTAAATCGAGTGCAACTCACCCACTGAGTGGGCGAGGGCCAGTCTCGAACCCGGAACCTAGTGGTTCCTAGTCCGACACTCTACCGACTGTAAACATTTATTCTTGATTTCGTAGTTACTATTTTTTCTTACTGCAATTTATTTTATTTCATTTATTCTGGATAAAACATTAAAACTATATTCTCTTTCAGTTCGAAGGAGCCATATCCTGATTATAATTAATAAATATCCAGTAGGTCACTCTAAGCATAAAATAACTCTAGACGAGTTGATATGCCGTTAAAATAAACCAATATTGATGAGCTAATCATTATTCTATTCATTGTTTTTATATTTCTGTATCTTTTTTCGTTTCTAGATTTTTGTTAGTCTTTGCACAACGTTAGTTTAATGGATCTACACGAGAGACATTTTTTGCCCGCTTCTCTCAACGAGGCAAGTCTCTTCTCTCGCTACAAAGATTTTATCGGATTTGGATGTGTGAACAGATCTCCTATCTACCCGACAAAACAAACTAAAATAAAAGCACGCGTATTTCTTTTTTTGTTGTTGTCAAACAAGAGAAGTTATGCCAAAATAACAACGGAAAAGTCAACAAACTGACAAATTCTTTTTTTCTGGTTAATTAAAAACTATGTCTGCTCGTCTGGCTTATATATGGTGACCCGTTTTCATCTTAAAAATAAAAACTAGATGTCAAACAATCCTGTGTTTCGGGGGGGGGGTGAAGGGAACTACTAATCAAAAATATTGGGACTACTGATCAAAAGTATCGAGAATTGGTACAAAATTGTCTAGACAGATGTCGAGATATTACTTTTGTATATACAGTGTGTGTGTGTGTGGGGGGGGGGAAATATTCGCTCACATAGAAATTTTTAATCGATTGTATTTCTAACTCATGAATAATAAAATAGAACTTTTCATATAATTAAACAATACAGGAAAGAATTAAAATCTCTCACAATCATTCCTCTCTAATCATTATTAATGAAGGGTTGACTTACCTAATCATCTAAAGCTCGTAATCCTTACGGAGAAAAGTGTTTCTGGCCACGTATCCCATTTAAATACAAGGTAGCGCGCATTTGATTGGTTGCTAGCAACAACTAATCAGATGAGCGGTACTAGACTTCTACAACCGCCCCCCCCAAAAAAAAAGTCAAACGTCTTTTAGCGTCTATTGTTAATGGCTGTATCAGAGCTTTGATCACCTCTGATAGGGTCAGCAAGGCGAGAGAAGTCTTATGTTGGAAGACTCGAAACTTCCCAATGAACCTTGCAAATTACATCACTGACGACAACCACCAGAGCCCCAAATGTAGGAGCGTATATTTAAAGTAAAAAGTAACTGTACACAGATACATAATAATTAAATATGTATTGAAAACAGAAAATGACCAAGTCAGTCCCCAGATTAAAATCCAATAGAGAATCTGTGGCGTTATTTGAAAATTCAAATCCAATTAAGAGCTTCAACAAACATTCCGGATCTGAAAACCATATGCAAAGAAGAATGGAACCAAATACCAACTAAAATTTGCAAATCATTAAAAAAAAATTACTAGAAGATGTCGGTTGCTGCAGAAGGGAATAATGTCTATTCTACAAAGTATTAAATGAAGATTATATATTCTTTTTTTGTATTGTACGAATACCTTTTTCACTCAGTAAAATGGATAAATGTAATTTATTTTTAGTAAATCAATTATTTTCTATTTTCTATACGTATTTAGTTATTATGTATCTGTATACAGTTAATTATATGAAAAGTTAATTTATGTATCTGTGTACAGTTAATTATATGAAATGTTAATCTGTGTACAGTTAATTATATGAAATAAATGTTCATTTTGTAGTTGGAAATACAATAAAATTCTCGGTGTATAATATTTGTTTCGCCCATTGAATATATATATATATTATATATATATATATATATATATATATATATATATAAAGTTGTGTCAAAAATGTATCGAGATTTTTTGTACTTCTTTGACAGACCTTGTATTCTGAAAAAAATTAACGTTCCATTCATTCTTCATTTCTATCTTGGTAAATACAGCTTCAATCCCGATTCTTTTAGGACACACCTTAACTCGGTTAATTCGAACCTAATGGACCTAAATTCCACCATCGTATGTCGAAAGAAAAAATACCGAAAATCAGGGAATAACCGAATTTAATGAAATTGTCAGTGTTCATATATTAATGGATAAAAGATATAATGCACCAGTTATTTTATTTAAAAACTTTTACTTTTTTAGGTCAGTTAGCTTTGAACCACGTATGTTTGAGGCGTAACACATATTCTCAAAGATACGTGGTTCAAAGTTAACTGACTTGAAAAAATGTAAAAGTTTTTGAATAAAATAACTGGTGCATTATATCTTTTATTCATTAATATATCAACACTGAAAATTTCATTAAATTCGGTTAATTCCCTGATGTTTGGTATCTTTTTTCTTTCAGCAGAGCGAAATACCATGGTAGAATTTAGGTCCATTAAGTTCGAATTAACCAAAAACTCACTTTCAGGTCAATGTGGGGTCACATACTGATTGTAGAAATTAGGATTAATTGTAAATGAAAAAATAGAATAAAGTACTAAATAATTCTCATTTAATAATTATATCCCCCGATAAATTATAGTGGGTGGCATGAGCGTGAACTAAAAAAATTGAGGGGCTCTTTTCTCACTTTTTCTTTTATCTCTGTTTGATAATATTCCCAAGTATTTGTAATTTTCTTTTTTTCAAGTGTCCTTATTTCTTCCCCATTTAGTGGTTTTATTTTTACAGCTGTTTCCGTTTTCCCTTTTTTCATGATGAGCATGACACACTTGTCGATGCTGAATTCCATTCCTAGATTCTAGTCGTATATATTTATGGTCTGTACAAGAGTTTCCAGATCTTTTTCATTTTTGATAAAAAGTCCACAAACTAACAAATTCTTTTCTTCTTGTTAATTAAAAACTATGTCTGGCTTATTTATGGTGACTTGTTTTCATCTTAAAAATAAAAACTAGATGTCAAACAATCCTGTGTTTCGGGAAATAACTAATAATAAAAAATATTGGGACTACTGATCAAAAGTATACAAAATTGTCTAGACAGATGTCGAGACGTCACTTTAGTATATACCAGTAAGGGGGGGGGGACAAATATTCGTACACGTACATATTTTTTAATTTATTGTATTTCCAACTAATGAATAAACATACTTTTAATATAATTAATTGTACACAGATACATAATAATTAAATACATATAGAAAACAGAAAATCACCAAGTCAGTCCCCAGATTTAAATCCAAAAGTGAGTTTTTGGTTAAATCGAACTTAACGGACCTAAATTCTACCATCGTATGTCGGCCTGCCAAAAGAAAAAAAAACCAAACATCAGGGAATTAACCGAATTTAATGAAATTTTTAGGGTAAAGTAAGGAGCTGATGGTAGGTGTGGCGCTCCACCTCAGAGACCAAAATAATCTCCCTGGTCTAGCACTATTGGAAAGGGGATAGACTCCATTGCAGTCTGGCTGATACCAACTTTAGGCCACCCCGACAACTAATAATGGACCTGAAATCAGTTGCTAGCTGGATTTGATACCAGGAATGCAACTGGATTCTTTGCTACAAGGAGTACACTCTTGATCTACCTAGGATTTCAAGGAATACAACAGACTTTCTACTACTGAAGCTGCGCTCTTTCCGACCATTATATTTAACAATAGTAGGTCTAAACGCCTAAAATAGCGACCAGAATTGTAACAATTTTAATATCTTCCACATTCTTAAATCGCTTACTTTTGAAATAGATTTTCAATTTAGGAAAAAAGTAAAAGTCGAGTGGAGCTAGATCTAGCAACCATAAAAAGGATTGCACTCTCATATTCCTGTGTTTCAGCAAGAAAACCTCAAATCAAAATGCATTGTGACAGCTGATCAAAAAGTACTTATTAGTACTGAATTCATAATCACCATTATGTTGTTTTTTCTGAGCCTCATATAATTTCCCAGGTTAAAAGTAGACAATTAAATTCGGATGAAGAAGACAACAACAATTGAAGATAAAAGAAAAACAACATATATTCAGAAAGGGGCAAAAAATTACCAACCTAATGGCATTTGAGACCAGACGTATCAGCTGAATTCTTTTTAGAGTGTCGGAGCGACCGGATTTAGACGACTCACTACGAACTGCTCCACACTATAAGTGACTTAATCATGGAATTCAATTTAGGTACCAGTATCGTATATTGGCGATTTCGGTCCCTACTTTGCTATATTAATAAATAAAGGGTGCTCAATATGATTGATAGAGTGTGTATATCTGAATTAAGGTAGCAAAAACATACATTGCATTGGATATTAATTTATTCTCTATGAGCATTCTAATACTTTTGTATTAATAAAGATCCTGGTTGATTTGCAGTTTTTGCTGTGTTATTGTAACTTATATACTTATAGTTATTTACTAAGCTTCGCTTAGATATGGCATAAGACCTAATGTAAGGGGCACCCAGTGAGGCTCGAACTCAATAGCCATGGTTTGCCAGTCGTCCTTGCTAACCATTACACAACCTGAGGTGCCCAACTTATATACTTATATGGCATTGATTCATCCAGACGTTGTCTAGACGTTTAGACATCATCACTTTAGAGCAGTGGATCCCCGGGGACCATATAATATTTTTTTGGACCCAGGCAAGGATATTTGCCTCTCATCGCACTTATGAGTGCATGACACAAGGACATTTTTATGTGGGCCCACCCACAAGCCGAAGCTCATGGGTGGTAGGCATAAAAATTGCGACGATCCCGTCAGCATTCCTCCTCAAGGGAGCGCCTCAGGCGTTGGACAATAAACCCAACCCTGCCCCTTTAAATCAAGGTGGCAGGTATTGCCTGGGAGGATAGCCCCCTGGGATTGACGCTATTAATTTCAACTTAACCGGATCCAGCGGCCGAAGCTCACTGGACCCACGGTAGGGAAACCAGGGAAGTAAAATGTATTTAACTATAAAATTACAATGGGATTTTAAAACATCAAATGGCTATGAGAGAGTCCACCAGAGTAAAATAGGGTTTAAAGGGGTCCATGGGTAAAAAAAGATTGAGAACCATTGCTTTATAGTATAAATTGCGCAGTTGCACGTAAATGGTTAGATTTTGAATCTTATAGTCATATAAAATTAAAGATTCTATCTCCTTACTTTTTGATCATTCCTCATAGGAATAAACGTTTAAAAAATCTAGACACATGCAGGAATGATGTGTGTTTAGTTAACGTTTTTTCATGTCAATAATTTGATAAAAAATTTACTCCAACTTAAAGAGTGAAAACAAAGTTGTCATTTGATCATATCA
>CM042156.1:60652584-60655084 GCA_023376005.1 Doryteuthis pealeii
TTTATACAAGGTGTGTCAAAAGTATCGAGCTCTTTGTACTTTTTGACACACCTTGTATTCTGAAAAATAACGTTCCATTCATTCTTCATTTCTATCTTGGTAAATACAGCTTTAAACTTGGTACATTTTTGACACACCTTATATTTTGAAAAAAAAATGAATGAATGAAATGTTATTTTTTTCAGAATACAAGGTGTGTCAAAAAGTTCAAAAAATTTGGAATATTTTTTGACACACCTTGTATATTTATATATTTGAAATTTATATTTATATATATTTATATATATAAAATTCATATTAATATATATTTGGAAACTTTTTTGACACACCTTGTATATTTATATATTTGAAATTTATATTTATATATATTTATATATATAAAATTCATATTAATATATATTTATATATATGAAATTCACACACACATATATATATTCAAGCATACATGTATTCATATATATATTTATATATCATCATCATGTCCCGACAGTAGCACAGATATCCATAGCAATCTCTCGTCAAGCGTCTCTATCATTCATCACTGTCGGTAGGTACTCTAGGCGGCATTCAGTATTCGTGCAGAGCTAGACAATATAGTTATTTTTTGGACGACATGCACTGGCTTACCCATGTGCTGGTTTCTAAAGAAGAACGTCACTTATAAGTTCGTGCCCGCGTCTCCACCAGGCTATGTAGCAGGGATTTTTCCTGTGCAGGTGTATTTGTATCTGCCCGATGATTGCTCCGCTTAAAAAAATTAAGCTTACATAGCAAGAAACCAATGGTAGCAGATTTGTTCCCATGTAAATAAATATAAACTAAAATATTTATTTATTCATTTATCTATTAACGCTCTATTACAGATATTGAATACTCTTTTAATAACACTGCTCGTTGGATTACCACTGATTCTTCAAATGTAATAGATCCAACCATGCACATTGATATATATATATATATATATATATATATATATATATATATATATATATATATATATATGGTGGAATCTCCTATTGTGAACGATAGATGAGGGTCAGCAGTGAGTGATTTGTTTCCTCCCATGTTGTGGATGCTGTCAAGAAGACATTTTGTGTTTCTTTGAGTGTGATATCAGCCCAGCCCTGCTGCGAGATACGCAGCCACACTGACAGATGAAATTTTCTAAAGCGGGAGTCAAATGTTTTTGTTTTAAAGTTAGACAGAGCTGATCTCGATGTTTCTGTCCATTTTCTTCAAAACTCTTTAATTTAGCGAAACATGTCTTACGCCATTCTTTCCGATTTGATACTAGATTTTCCCAGGCACTCAGGTTAATATTGAGGCGTTTCAAATTGTCATTCAATTTGTTTTTATAGCTTAAGAGTGGACGTCCAATAGAACGCTTAGCATTTGGTAATTGTCAAGATTATCTTGATCTACCATCTCACGAGACGAAATTTTGGGGAGCTATATTAAATCAATTTAGATTTATAAAGGCCCCAATTTTGGTCGAAATAAATTTATTATGGAATTACGGTGTTGAGTTTTTCCTTCCTTTCTAAGATATATATATATATATATTCAAAACATTGTCAGTTGATATTTGAACGTTGAAACGACTATCCGATAAATTGAAAGACTCCGCCAAAATTTTTGAAATCATATGAACAATTTTCGAAAAATTTGCATAAGATAATATATAAAGATATAAAAGATCTCCTTCGCACAAGTACCGAATAACACAGTTACGCTATACAATGTACTCATATCATTTGCTGCTGAAAAAAAAAAAAAAAAAAAAGAAAAAGAAAAAGAAAAAAGAAAAGAAAAAGAAAAGAAAAGAAAAGAAAAAGAGAAACAAAAATCAACCAATCAGATCAAAGCATGAAAAAACAACATCGACCAATCAGATAAGAGAATATGAGATAATTGATTGGACAAGACATGACAGCTTTTCATTGAAGATTTGTTAAGACCCACCTACCCTCGTTGTTTCTGTCCGACAACGATGAGAACCAGCGAAGACATTTGTCTCTAATGATCCATCTGTCTGTGGACATTGATTGATATCCACCTTTTCCAGATCAATATCCAGTCCACTTGTGCCTCTGCAAATAAAAGAGGAAAAAAGAAAAAGAAAAGAAAAGAAGAGAAGAAGAGATATGATAAAATAGAAAACAAGACAAAACAAAATAAATTTTCTATGAAATGTGAAGTTCAGAATCTTATAAAAGCAGTGAAGTGATTTAAAACAATACTTTAAGAATTGTCAGGTAAATGATATACGTTGCTCGTTTCAATAAATAAGGAGACTTTTGAAATGTAACGATTCATATGTTGCCGCTTATATTTGCTACTCCCTCCCCCCTCTCTCTCAATGCCAGCAATGTTACATTTGTTTTAATATTGTGCTACTATATATATATATATATATATATATATATATATATATATATACTAGCAAATATATGCACCCTCCGGGTGCAAGTATTTAAGTTTTAATGTAATAAAATATTGT
>CM042156.1:60660084-60690084 GCA_023376005.1 Doryteuthis pealeii
TAATGGAATGATAAAATAAAAGAATGACATAATAAAAGTATGGCATGATAAAATAAAAGGATGATATAACAAATTAAAGAATGACATAATAAAAGAATGGCATGATAAAATAAAAGGATGATATAATAAATTAGAGAATGGCATAATATAATAATGGAATGATAAAATAAAAGAATGATATAATAAAATATATTTAGACATAAATTCTAACTTGATTTTTATCTGAATTTCAGAGCTACGGAATTATTATTATAAACTGTAATAGCAAAAACATCATCTTACCTTTTTGAATATATTTAGAAGTATCCCTACATAATCTTAATAATTTGCACACATTAATAGTTTGAAGTATTCCTAATATAATTTTCAATCATATTTATTTGACCCATAGATGGAATCTTAATAGGTACTACCAATCCGGGTGAAAGTGGACCTGGGAGTAATGACAATGAAGAACTGACACTACATTCTCCAGAACATCAGAACTGGATCCTCACCACTGGATACAGTTGAGCTTAATACCCAGAAATGTTTTTGCTTTTTTTGGAGGGGGGGAGGTCTTACCCCTCAGCAGGGGATACAATCGTTTTATTCTGGGTTTCGTTGACAGGGCGAACGTGGGTTGAAAAGTGAATAAATTTTATCTGTGAAAAAAAAAAGAAAAAAAAAAAGAACGTAATGTTACGCGGCATGTGCCAAATTTTAACATTCTCTTTTCTCTTTCAGAAGTACCGGGAACATCAAAATATCCAAATATATGAGAAGGTTGTTTATTAAGAACGAAGAAGCTACCTTGAACATCATCCATGTCCACCTTACGAGGTGTGTCTGAAAAGTAATCACACTTGTCACAAACAATTCATTTAAAATCCAAACAACAAACTAAATGTTTTCTCCTCTAAAGTAGTCCCTCTCTTGAATCTAATACACTTTCCCATCCTTCTGTCACGCTTTTCTGCCCTGCTGGAAGGATTCTTCTGGTATGCCCCTCAGCTCTGTTGTTACGGACCTCTTGATGGCCTCAATGCATTCAAAAAAATTGATGAGCCCCTTGGCTTTGGAAGTTCGTGGGAAGGGACGATAGTTGTGGCAGGACAAATCGTGCCTTTTTCTTTTTCCCAAGCTGAAGGAGCTCATCAAGGCTAGACGGGCGGTCGAAGAAGCCCCCTCCGATCAATCAGCTGGTCATGTCAAGCCCTCGCACCTATATGATTCCCCAACCTATTGTCATTATGGAAACCCCCAACCCTTCTTATGATATGTGCTAGAAGGTGGTGGCTGATCTACTCTGACCTGGAGTGGTAGTACCGTTTAGGGTCCCATGTTAAATAGAAAAAAATGTTTATAAAAAATTGTTTAAAACAGACAAAACTTTCTACTAAACTATCGCTTATAACAAACTTGAACTTTACCTTATAAATTTATCTGGTAAACTGATTTCCAATCCCCTTAGCAACAAACAACTACAAACCTACTGTAAAATCAATAAACATCCTTGAAAAAGACATAAGAATAAATTGGACCATCCCTCACAACCTATCGCTTGGCATAAAATAACCCTAGATGGGTTGATATGCCGTTAAAATCAATCAATCAATCAATCTTGAGTTATCATATAACAACATTAAAATCCGGAATAAAGGTTAACATAGATTTGTTACCCTTTGGTACAAAAGATATAAAATAGAGTTCAACGCGCAGTTCTTCAACATCAGTAATTAAAATCTCAGTAGCAAAACTAGCAGCTACTCGATTTACTCGAACAATACCCACGTGTATTCCGTATCATTTATGTTTCTTTGGATGAGTCCAACTTTCTCGCGGGGGAAATATCTTTCCTTACAACACTTAGAGAGACAGCTAGATGGAAACTGCACAAGTATGATACGTGCTGTCTTGAACAAATCCTGGAAGCAGCTGTACCGCCATTTGCCCCCTATCACACAATGAATCTGGGTAAAACAAACAAGACATGTTGGACGGCTGAAGAAGCAAAAACGAACTCATAAGTGACGTTCTCCTGTGGATACATACACATGAACACACCTGTGTAGGCTGGCCGGTACATCAGTCAGGTTTATGCGGATTGTGGATGTGTGCGGAAGCCATCTCAAGGGTGATGAAACATAGATACGGTTGGCGAGAGAGAGAGAGAGAGAGAGAGAGAGAGAGAGAGAGAGAGAGAGAGAGAGAGAGAGAGAGAGAGAGTCATGGTTATTTGTGCTGTCAGCCCGACCTGATGATGGTGATGATGATGATGAATTTATTTGAAGATATAATCTAATATTGAACGTAATGGCCGTCGAAGGCGGTGTTTAATCAAGTCTTTTGTCAGAAGAGATTCTTTGTCCAATTAGAATTTGGCTCCTGATTCCCTTTGATTCCTCTGTTTTTTTCTTGTGTGTTGACATTTCGTTTTGGTTCAGTGATAATAACGATGTGAGACAAAAAATATTGAATTTATTCAGAAGGGAAATCTCTGTTATCATTGTGTTTAGCAGAGAGAACTAAAACTCAAGGAAGAATAAAATATGGAGAAAATGAGACTAAAAGAGAGAGAGAGAGAGAGAGAGAGAGAGAGAGAGAGAGAGAGAGAGAGAGAGAGAGAGAGAGAGAGAGAATGGGGATAGATAGATAGATAGAGAGAGTGTGTGTATGTGTGTGTGTGAGAGAGAGAGAGAACATGTGTGTGTGTGTGTGTGAGAGAGAGAGAGAGAGAGAGAGAGAGAGAGAGAGAGAGAGAGAGAGAGAGAGAGAGAGTAGGAGTGAGGGGGACAAAAATAAAGCAAAACGAAAAAGAAAGAGAAATAGAGAACAAAGAACAAGGAAAACTGAAACGCAATCAGTCTCGTCCAGGAATTGAACACAGGTAGCCGATTCTATTTTGTTGTGTCTGAATTATCAAATAACAACATTGAAATCTGGAAGAAAGGTTAACATAGGTATATTATCCCTTTGGTACCAAAAAAAAAAAGAAGATATAAATAAGATAGATTCTAACACGCCATTCTTTAACAACAGTAATTAAATCTCTGTAGCAAGACTCATGCAGTCCGTATTATTTATTTGTTTTGCTGGACGGGTCCAACATTCTTGAGTTGGAAGCGCCTGTTCTAATGGTCGTAGGAAATGGACTCGTCGACTCGAGTTCAAATCCTGGACGAAGCTACAGTTCACATAACGCTCATACCCTTGTAAATCCAACTACTCTCCTTCCAGCTATGGGTAAATAGTAGGGCAGACAGGGCTCTTTAACCTTTGTATGGCAACCAGTCTAGGAGAAGTAAAACTCTGAATTCAAACCTGTTAAACTCCACTTGGGGTGGTTTCTACTAGAATAGACTGTCCTAATTAGTGGTCTATTTCATTAATTGTTTTCTTATAGAGGAAATATCTCCCCATACAACATATTTTCTACATCGACAATCATTACGCAAGCGACTCCAAAACATCCCTCCACTGGCAGGATGTGGAACTAGGTCAATTTTCCAATGGAGACCAGCAGGTCTGAATTCAGAGTTTTCCTCGCCTTACAAAAACTAAAGAACCCAGCCTGGACTACTCTTTACCCATAGCTAAGGGGAGGACTTATCGATTCATGTCTTTCTTAAGGGCATTTTTCCGTAGAGAAAGGGAAAAGGCTTCGTCCAGGATTTGAACTGGGGTCGCCGATTTAATTTACTCTGTCAATAACCGTTTAGATAAGTGCGCCTCCATGACTGAAATGAGTTAGGGATGAAGGACGAGAAAGTGAGAACAAAGGAGATGGGAAAAAAGAAAGAAAAAAGAGAAAAAAGCAAGGAGAGGAAAGTAAAAAAAATAGAAAGAAAAAGTTAGACAGAGAAATAACAAAAAAGAGAAGAAAAAAAATCAATCCAAAAAAAAAACAAAATAAACAAGCCAAAAAAACAAAAAAAAAAAAAAAAGCACAACGAGAGAGAGAGAGAGAGAGAGAGAGAGAGAGAGAGAGAGAGAGAGAGAGAGAGAGAGGGGCGCTTAAGAACGGGAAAGAGAAAGCGAAGTCGGAGAGAGAGAGAGAGAGAGAGAGAGAGAGAGCGCTTAAGAACGGGAAAGCGAAAGCGAAGTCGGAGAGAGAGAGAGAGAGAGAGAGAGAAAGAGAGAGAGAGAGAGAGAGAGAGAGAGAGAGGAGGGGGCGCTTAAGAACGGGAAAGCGAAAGCGAAGTCGGAGTAAGAGAGAGAGAGAGAGGGGGAGGGGAGAGATTAAGGATGGCAAAGAGAAAGTGAAGTCGGAGAGAGAGAGAGAGAGAGAGAGAGAGAGAGAGAGATTAAGAATGGCAAAGAGAGAGCGAAACTCGGAGAGAGAGAGAGAGAGAGAGAGAGACAGACAGACAGACAGACAGACAGTGATAGAGGTGGAAGTAGAAATAAGGGGAGGCATGATATACCGGCTTTAACGAAAAGAACATGTTTTTCGATTTCAATCCAAATCCAAAAAATCTAATCCCTCTAATCCCTCTAATCAATCCATGTTTTGCAATCAATAAAAGAACGAAGAGTCGATCTAAAAGATTCCACCGAGAAAGAATCTTTAAAGATTAAATACAATGACAGATATGATACATATCTTAAAATCAACCTTTTTTTCTCCAGCAAATTGACAAAAGAACAAGCTTGATTAAAACGCATAGTTTTTTGTTCTGTATCTTTATGACACACTTAGATTAAATAAAATGCATACGGCTTATACAAGATATTCAGAAACTAAGTAGGGACCGTGGAAAAAAGTCAAGAGGCGATATTTAAGCAAGAAAGAATGAGTTGGAATTTTATTACATACTAGCAGAGGTACCCGGCGTTCAGAGGGGGGGGGGAGAAATGCCACTGGACAAAAAAAAGTCAAGTGGTGCTATTTAAGCAAGAAAGAATTTAGCTCAATCGGTTGAGTGTCCGCTAGGAACCACAAGGTTCCTGGTTCGATACCGGCCCTCGCCAACTCAGTTTTGAGTAGCAGAGAGATCTATGCTGTAAAGTGAGGAGCTGATGGTAGGAGTGGCGTTCCACCACAGACGCTAGAAACAATCTCCTTGATATTGCGCTAATGAAAAGGGGATAGAATCCCTCGCTGTCTGGCTGATACTGACTTTAGCCCCCCCCCCCCCGATGAGCAGAACTACCTGGGGGGAATGCCACGGAACGAAAAAAACCTTAAGAGGCGATATTTAAGCAAGAAAGAATAACTTGGAATTTTATTACATACTAGCAGAACTACCGGCGTTCACAGGGGGAAATGCCACAGGACAAAAAACATGTGAAAAGACGATATTTAAGCCAGAAAGAATTATTTGCGATTTTATTACATACTAGTAAAGCTACCCAGCATTCAATCGGTGGGAGGTAAAAAGTTAAAAATAAACTCCTTATCTATATTTATTTAAAGATTAATTGACTTGTGCTTCTCATGTGGTATAATAGTGGTTAACCTCAAGCGAAATCATCACCAATCACTTGGAAAGCCACTTCACTGGGATAGTATGTACCATTAATCTATGACCTTATGCCAGGCTAAACCGAACTTAATAAATAGCTTAGTGACATTCCCCACTTTTTAATTAATAAAAGACAAGAAAAGGAAAAGAAGTAAAAAGTCAAAGCTTTACCATTCTTCTGTGCAAATGTTTAGATGGTACCATCTTGATTAAAACAGATAAACTCCATTTGATCTGGGTTTACGTAGAGTCCCATGCTTCACGTTACCTACTCCAGGTTATGCAGCTGAGATTTATCTTGACCTCTTGTATTTGCAATGTAAAATCATTTGCAATGCTTTCCTATAGTGAATTCATACAGTATTTAACTATACGAAAGGCCCCGGGTCCGATCAAAAATTATCATTAAAAATGGCAAAATCATTTAATGCACTCAATAATAACATTAATCATACCATTGGAGAATGGAACATAAAATACAACAATAATAGAAGAGAACAGGTTGTGCTGACCACACCTACATCACCCATCATCATTTGCTGGAGCACACAGAATCTCCAATGCATAATGCAAGAGAGATTTACAGTGAAAGACTAGAGGGCACAGAATCCCCAATAGGTTCTACATGCCAAGAGAGATTTACATGAACCATATACTGCTAGAGTGTGTAGACTTTGATCTGGTGCAAACAAAATACTACCAAGCAAGTAATTTGAAAAAAACAAAAAACAAAACAAAAAACTCTTCGCGAAAATAAGACCATCCAGAATTTTACATTTCCTAAAAAAAGTGGAATTTGTACTCAAAAATATGAGTAACTGAACAATAGTTAAAATCTATACATATATACATTTCGTTACAAACCCAAAACTTAGTCGGTATTGAATGACCCACAGAGGTTGATATGCCCTAAAACAAAACAAAACAACCAAACCAACTTAACTATGGTAAAACCATTTAAAACAATTTTTTATAGTAAAATTAATTCATTCCAATATCTTCCTTTTGTAAAACCATTTACAATTCTTGCTTAAAGTAAATTTATACAGTTATTAACAATAATAAAATCATTCAAAGTATTTTCATACAGTAAAATTATTTACAATGCTTTTCTACAGTAAAAACATTTACAATGACTTTCTATAATAATAGGATTTACAGTGCCTTCCTATAATAAAATCATTTGCAATGTTTTTTTCTGTAGTAATATAATTTAGAATGCTGTGTCTGATTGCAGCATTAGTCCATACTTGTACCTTCAAGCCCAATCATTTTCAATCACCTGGAAAGCCACTTCACTAGGGTAATGTGTGCCATTTTTCTATGACCTTGTGCCAAACTAAACTGAACTTAATAAATAGCTTATTGACATTCCCCACTTTTTTATTGATAATGAAAATGAAAAGAAAAAGAAGCGTACACAATTTTTTTAAATCATTGCATTTTGGAAATAGGAATCGAATTCATCATATATCGAATAATCAATCCTTATTTTTTAAATATTGAAATTATAATGATTACCGAACTGATTTTTTTTAATGTTATCTTTTAGAAATATCTGTAAACGATCTGAACCATAACTGATCAATAACAAACACAGAGAATGTGCTTGATTTCCCACACCCTCTCTACATTTTTGTAAAAACAATGAATCTAATACATAAATGAGAATTTATGTCTGTCTGTGTATCTGTATATCTTTTGTCTTCTTATGTGTGAGCTCGTTCTTTTCTGTACGAAACGCCCCTGTAATTTCTCCCATATATATTCAACCCCAGCAAATCTCTGATGGAATTTCAAGAAGCATTTTAAACAAAACGCATTCCAAATAAATTCATTCTTTCAAAATATTTTTTAAAGACATTTCTTTCCTTCTTCTTCAATCACTATTTTTTACAAAAACTGATCCTTTTTCGAAACCTCTTCCAGGCTGTGGTTGTATCAGTGCTGCTGTACGGCTGCACCACTTGGCATGTAGAGCATATTGGAGATTCTGTGCCCTCTAGTCTTTCACTGTAAATCTCTCTTGCATTGTGCATTAGAGATTCTGGAGGACCTTCCTGGGTCAATGAATGATAGGGAGGGTTGGCGAGAGATTGTTATGGACATCCGTGCTGATTGCGCGACATGATGATGATGAATTATCCAAGGCCCCCTAATAATGTAACTTCTGAGTATAACCAATTGGCGCCTACACCAGTGATCCGATCATGATGAAAGGGAGCCCCCGTGGCATATTGGCTAACGTACTGTACTGCAACATCATCTACTATATAAATGACAGTCCTCGTGGTGAACAGGTTTGTAAATACCTACACTACTTACCTTTACTTAAATATTTTAGGATGCTTTTCTATAGTAAAATATTTTACAATGCTTTTCTATAGTAAAATTATTTAAAATATTTTCCAATAGTAAAATAAATTTCAATACTTTCTTTTACTAATTTGCTAAGTATAGCTTAGATATGGCATAAGGCCAGAAGTGTAGGGCGCCCAATGAGAATCGAACTTATTAACAATGATCTGCGAATCTAACTTGCTTACCATTACATCACGTAAAGTGCCCCCAATACTGTCTTATAGTAAATTCTAAATTTTGAACTATAGTAAGTTGATATAGTGCTTTTCTATTATAGAATAATGTACAGTGCTTTTCTCTAATAAAATCCTTTACAGTGCTTTTCTATGATAAAATCCTTTACAGTGCTTTTCTATGATAAAATAATTGATAGTACTTTTCTATTATAGAATAATCTACAATGCTTTCTTATAATAAAATCCTTTACAGTACTTTTCTATGATAAATTCATTTATAGTACTTTTCTATTACAGTGATTTTCTATGATAAAATCATTTATAGTACTTTTCTATTATAGAATAACCTACAGTGCTTGCTTATAACAAAATCATTTATAATGCTGTTTCGGATTGGTCCATCCTTGTGGCTAACTTCAAGCACCATACTTGCGACCTTTTGTCACATCTTACTCGTGGCAAACGGGTTTGGTAACTACCTAAAGTACTTTCCCTTTGAAAAAATATTTTACAATTCTTTCCTGTAGTAATATCAATTCCAATGATTTCCTATATTAAAATCATTTGCAATGCTTCCATCCAGTAATATTAATCCTAATACAATCCGACAGTAAAATCGTTTACAATTGTTTCCTCTAGTAAATCCATACAGTAATTTCCTACAGAAAAAAACTCCGATGCTTTCCTATAGTAAATTCATCTACAATAGATTTCCTATAGTAAAATCATATCCAATGCTTTCCTATAGTAAAATAATTTGTAATAGATTTCCTATAGTAAAATCGCGTAATTCCTATGAATCGAACCAAATTAGGCAAGAGTTTCGAACGTATATATTGACATGGCACAAAGTCGATATCACGTCACCTACCGAACAGGGCATACAAGAAGAGGTACAGCTGATACACCTTTAAAGGAGTAGAAAACTGGCTTTGACCCGAGAACAAACACCTGCGGAAATGATGATTCAAAGATCGTCATTTTCAAGGCGTGTTGGGAACACAGATTCCATTGAGTCTTTCTCGCAATCGCTCCCTATCGGCCATCGCTCTTGGTGATTCCTCTAGACGGCATCCAGTGGCTGCATTGATCAAATGAAAGTTTTTGCTGTTCGGTTAATTCTGGTGTGTCCAAGAATACGAGTCCATAGGAGAACGTCGCCTATCAATTCATCCTTACTTCCCAAGTAGTGCATGTCTTGTTCGCCTTTCTTGAATGGTACTTGTTCGGGTCCCATCTATGGGTTAACTAGAAAAATGTGTTTATAAAAAAGAATTGAGTATCTATTAAGAAAGAATTTATTTCAAAACTTTGTCGGCATTAAATGACCCATTAAAGTTAATCAACCGTAAAACAAACCAAACCAAACCTTGAATGGTCTGCGAGACGGGATGTAAATGACGGTACTTCCAGGATTTGCAGTTTACTTCGGTAGTTCCGATTTTTCTCTGAACGTGTCGTTAAATCCAAGAGGTGCAACCATACAGTAATACTGACACGGTTGTATAATTCTCGTTTTATCTTATCAGAGAGATCAGATTTCCATATCCCCGATAGCCTGTCGTTAGTAGTCCATGGTTTACTGAAGCGTATGTTGATATCACTTTCAGTAGGTGAGATATTACTACCGAGGTATAGGAACCGGTATATTAATACCATCTTGATTAAAACGGATGAAATATATTTAATCCGGATCCACGTATTGTATTCTCATCTTAAAACTAACGTGTACTTATATTGTTCTGTAGAGTATACCTGTATACCCGTGGCTGCATACAGGTATACCTATCTTCTTTGCTTGACATTGTCGGGGGTCCAGCGATCTTCGGCCGCTGGACCGGATAAGTAATATTAACAGCCTTGATCCAGGGGGCTGTTCCCCAGGCAATACCTGCCCCCTTCATTTAAAGGGGTATGGCTGGGTCTATTGCCCAGTGCCTGAGGCTCCCCCTTGAGGATGAATGCCAACGGGATCAACACATTTTTCGCACCTAACAACCATGAGCTTAGGCCCACATGAAAATGTCCTTGTGTCACGCCTGCATAAGTGGGATGCATGGCAAATACCTACTTAGCTTCTGTTTCTACTATCTTGTTGTTTTCCATTCTTCGCTTGGGCTGGATCTGTTTATCTTTGGATCTGGGCTGGATCTTCTGTTATTCGGGATCTATCTATGTTTTTGACTTTTATTTTTAATGGACGACACAAGAATTTCCTTTGTTTTGAACTCACATTTTATTTTTTAAGATCCCAGATCAACAACACTTCTTCTTTATATATATATATATATATATATACAAAGTCATCCAGCGACACGTGTTCGACGTTTCACGTCTCATCAGCGTGACTAGACACAGCAACTACCTCCGACCAGGAGCAAAACCTGACTGACTTTTCATCAGCCCGATTCGTTAGCCTCTAGACCATCGACAACTGTCATTAAGTAGCGGTGTTTTAACTATTAAATATATACATTTTTTAAATATATTTTACGATCACCAGAGATATCAAATCTGTAAACAACAGATGATTATTGCATTATGCTGGCGGTGAAAGTTAATTAAAGTCGCTTCTAGAGAGCTCTACCGGGTTTTGGGAGCATATATATATATTGCAAACCATTGTTAGTGAGCTCAATTCTCACTGGGCGCCCATACTTTTGGCTTTGTGCCACATCTAAGCTAAACTTAGTAAATAACTATACCCCAAATACACCAACAATTCTTCCTCTGATCTCCAGTTGTCCCATTTTCTTTTTCAGACTAAAGCGTCCAACTAAAACTGGAACCAACACCAACTCGTGTTCTACAGTTTTTTCAGCCCTCTGGCAAGATCCGAGTATTTGTCTATCTTTTCGTTTTTTTTTCCACTCGATGACCCGCTGGAATGAACAAATCCAATAGATGACAATTTCTTTTCTTTTTGCTAATTAATATTTTTTAATTAGCAAATTATTAAAATTGATATTTTGTGAGATTTGCTGCTTTGGTTTTTTAATCTTAATGGAACTAAAACAATGTGTCACTTTGAAGAAGAGTATCAAAGAAAATAAAGTATTATTGAATTTGTTACGTTTTTAATTTACAATAAATCTTATTATAATGGAGATTATGCAACTGACTGACGTCACGATATCCTTAGTTATTCAAGTTATATTCTCAACGATTATGAAATAATCATTATTCAATCTTAATCAGCATCTTATTTCTTAACAATGTCTCTATTAAAGACTAGCTGATTTGCTGAAAAAGTGCCAATATTATTAATTCATATAAAATACTGAAATATGTATTATATATATATCTAAGAAATATAGATTTACATTGTATAAGGTTGGTATAATTTGCATAATGATTTTAACAAAACTGGGTTTAATAAATAATTATTTGCTGTTACTGAATTCTAATACTATCATGTTATTCTCAAACGCATTAAAAGCATACTATATACTTTTATATTCATTCTTATTTAATTTTGTTAGTCTTTCTAATTTAATATGATATTTTATGACATTAAAGCGTAAATACTTGCACACAGGGGGCGCATACTTTTGCTAGTAATAATAAAGAATGAAAGACGAACACATAAGTAGAACAAACGATGGTTTTATTTAATGGACACCAAACTAACAGCTAATAGTTGGAGGTGCGTGGTGTAATGGCATTTAAACATATCAAATATGGTAATAATTAACTCATCATACTATTCGTAGGAAATGAACACGGCGAATCTGGACGCGACTGTTAGCATTTCACATAGCATTAATACCCTCGGGAAAGGTAATAATCCAGCTATTCTTCCTCCAGTTATGAGTAAATAGTTTGACAGACTGTGCTCGTTAATCTTGGTATGGCAACTAGTCTAGGAGAAGGAAAATGATGAATTCAAACCTGTTAAAACTACGCTCAATTCAAACCAAAGGAGTCTTCTTCTCGTTAGTCACACCAGCCCCTCCTCTCCCTTCTCGCCCCCGTCCTCCTCCAAATAGCTTCTATCAAAACCATGACTTAAACTTCAAACTGTGTGGGACCAGATAAATTGTTTTACTCACCATGCTTATCTTATTCATGTCACAATGTATCTTATCGAGAGTTCAGCCAAACTACGTACCAAAACCGCCCCAAAAATGAATGCTCCTAGCAGACAATCTCAGTCCAGGGTCTAGTTCCGTGCTGTGACTTAAACTTCAAACTGTGTGGACCAGATAAATTGTTTTACTCACCATGTGTCACGTTAGCTTATCTTATTCATGTCGCTGTTTTGTTCCCACAATGCAACGTGTCTTATCGAGAGTTCACTTACTGATTAAGGGGATCAAATCTGGATCTTTTTCTAGTGTAATCTTACAGTATTCTTATTGTTTTACTCCTTAGTGATTTTACCCAATAGTTTTGATCTGTGTGTTTTGCTGGTCAGCCAGTATCCTTAGGTCACCAGGCTCACCTAAGTATTTTAGCGGATCTCAACAGTGCTATGGTCTAGACGGCCTCATAACATCCTCTGATCTTCAATTCAGACAATCTCTTTTTCAGGCCTTTTAAACCGTCCATTGCCAAAAACTACAATAGCTATTATAGTCATCTGAGGTGGGACATATTTTTATCCCTATGGCAAGATCCAAGTATTTTTCAATCTTTTCGCTTTCTATTATTTTCACTCTGCGGTCCGCTGGAACAGTAAAATTCACGAGATACGTTCCTTTCTTCTAGTTAATTAACCCCAGGTCAGGTCTTCTGGTCGGGATTTGGAGATCCAATTGTATACTAAAATATCATGGAATTTCGTGTGTCTCATTTTTGAGGACAGATTCTGGTTTGTTATTGTTATAGGTGATATAACCTATAGACAATAATGGAATGCGCCGACGGCTACTATAAGTAATAGCAACACTTGTGGCTTGAGGAAGCAAATGCGAGTCAGCTCGTAACTATATTGGTCGGACGTAATCTCCACTTTCTTTGCTGTAAATTTCTACTCTTTTGTTAAATACATTTGTCTACATTGTTACCCGTCGTGTTTGTCTTATTTTGACCCCTTAAAACCCCACAACAATTATTATGGTTAAATTTTAATATCTTGCACAATTACCGGTGGATCACCTTCACAGCCCAATTGTATTAATACGTTTGTATTCGTTTGCCACAATATTATGTGATTAACTGTTTCAGCACTGTCACTATATAACCTACACTGAAGAAGGCCGGAGGGCACGTCGGCCGAAACGTTGTACAATTACAATAAAGATGAGGACAATAGTACGATTAATTCAAATGATACTTATTTAAGAGAGTTTCAATTTCTTTTTTTTCTTCAGTTTTGGCAAATATCTTAATATCAACCATATACATGAGGTAGTTTCCTTTCGTGGTTTGTATATATATATTTACCAATTCCCCGCACGAGCAGGATGTGACACAAGGTCAATTTCTTAAGTGGAGTTTAACAGGTTTGAATTCAGAGTTTTCCTTCTCCTAGACTGGTTGCCTAACCAAGGTTAAAGAGCCCAGTCTGCCCTACTATTTACCCATAGCTGGAGGGAGAGTAGAATTCATACCTTTCCCAAGGGTATTAGCGCTAAGTGAAATGCAATTACCACGATCAGGATTTGAACTCGGGGCGACGAGTCCATTTCCTATGACTTTAACCATTACACCACGCGCTTCCTTTCGTGGCTTGTATATATTGTCCATGCTTCACGACTGTAGAGGGGTGTACTGAGGACACACGCTTTGTAGACACATCCTTGTTTCTTGGTGAGACTGCTATTATTCCAGACTCTCTTACTAAGTTTGGCCATGACTGCTGCTGCTTTTGCTATTCTGCTGTTGAATTCAGAATCAAAGGAGCGTTAAGCAAGGCACGGAGAGGGGTGAGGCAGAGAGGAGAGTAACCTCGACAGAAAAGAGAGCGAGAAAGAGAGAGAAAAGCCAGCAGTATCACAGTTTGTGTGCATTCAGTGCCGCAAAGACTGTCACTCAAGAATTAGCCTGCAGAGTCACTTGCGTAGGTGTATTTTTTTTTTTTTATTTGGACACTACGCCATTGTCCTTACTGAACGGAAAGGATCCAATTGTAAAAAGCATGAGGCAGTTAACTTTTCTTGTGACTGTATATTTTAGACTCCTGTGTATTTTCAAGTAAATATACTTAAGGGTCATCATTGCTATAACAAATAGCAATGGAGATAATAAATCTTTCTGGAAAATGCCTTTTTGGAATTTTATCTCTGCTATGGTTTGTCCTCTTTTTGTTAATTCCACTTCCAGCTTTCGTGATGAAGTTAATGACTTGCTTTGATATCAGAAAAATCTTCAGATACTCATCTATCAGTGTTTTGGGATCATGTCATAAACCTTTTTTTTTTGTAGTCTATCCATGCCATGTCTACATTGAACTTTATTTTATTTGCCTTCTTTATTTATTGGTCTATATAATACAATAGCAAGACCTGTGGATATATCAAAGTATGATCATTTAATTATTACCACATTTGATATATTTGCTTAAGGGCTATTGCAATAGTTCAATATATAAAAAGCATAATAATCTTGATTTAACTCTCTCCTCTCTCTCTCCTCTCTCTCTCTTTCTTATCTCGCTATATTTTTTCTTTCTTTCCTTCTTTTCATCTTTTCATTGTTTGATTGAAACAGATTAGCGTTATTGCTTCCGCGCACTCACCCCTCTCTCTATTTTCCCCTTAGTATCTTTTTTTTCTTTCTTGTTATATATTTTCTGTGTAACATGTCCTTTTCTTCCCTTTCGTTCTTTATAATAAAAACGGAATGGTTCACGGGTTTTACAGAGTCTCAATATTAGCTCACGTCCCCAACAAAAGGTTAAAACAGATATTTGAACCCAGAGCCATAGCTACACCACTATTGGTCAATGCGAAATCCGGTTCTTTCTCAATATATTGCCATTTCTATATCAATGAGAGAGCGATGGTGTACTGGTTAGAGTCGCAGGAAATCGACTCGTCGACCAATGTTCAAATTCTGGACAAAGCCACAGTTCACATAGCGCTAATACCCTTGGGAAAGGTATGAATCCGACTATTCTCCCTCCACCTATGGGTAAATAGTAGGGCAGACTGGGCTCTTTAACCTTGGTGTGGCAACCAGTCTAGAAGAAGGAAAACTCTGAATTCAAACCTGTTAATCTCCGCTTAGGATAGTCACTACTGGAATAGGCTCAGTCCTACTTAGTGATCTATTTCATTTTAAAAAAATAATTAATCTTCGATAGCTTTAATACACCAAAAACTCACCTAGTCTGTCCTTCCAAAACCTATCTTACTCGTTCCTATCCCTACATAGGGATGTCCACTACGCTATTTCCCCAACCCACACACAGGGCACCCACCACAGTAAAACCCAACACACACACACAAATACCAGACCGAAATCATAAATTGACCCTAATACATTACTACACGAAACAGATTAGACACCTCTACAATATAATGCCATATATATTTACCAACCCCTCCACACGAGTAGGATGTGACACAAGGTCAATTTCTTAAGCGGAGTTTAACAGGTTTGAATTCAGAGTTTTCATTCTCTTAGACCGGTTGCTAATTAAGGTTAAAGAGCCCAATCTGCCCTACTATTTACCCATAGCTGGAGGGAAAGTAGTATTCATACTGAAATGTAATTACCACGTCCAGGATTTGAACTCGGGCGACGAGTCCATTTCCCATGACTTTAACCACTACACCACGCGCTTCCTACAATATATTGCTATAAGTCCTATCTTAAACCTTTCTTGCTATAATTTAAGGATAATAAATTCTGTCAACTGAGATCCTTCTCGTCTCATATCCATGTATCCCCACGAAATTTGCAGACCCTTCACTACTTCTTGAAAATCATCAAGTATCCTAGAACTAGCGCTAGGCCGACACTGGTTACAACCCTTCCTTCATACACAATCAACCATTTCCCCATTTTTCCATAGTCATCCAAAGTTACCCAAACATTTGGCTTCCCAATTTTCATTTGTCCTGATGAGGGTTTGTTAAAAAACCGAAACGATATAACGTCGACTTCACCATCAAGAATACAACTCATATTTCAGGATTACTTCGTGTTTTTCTATTTTCTACATTAATCAGCTATGTGTAGATAGAGTATAGACGACTTGTCATAAGCGATGATTGATAGGGACGAATGGCAAGAGAGTATCAAGGGAATACATGCTATAGGTATGCCTTGGTGGTGGTGATGATGATGATGATGATGCAGAGGAGGAGGGTACTAGACAGAATGATTAATATTAATTATTGTAGGAACTTGAGCTAAAGTAAATAAATGAATAAATAAAACAAAGCGATATTTATAATTGTATGTATTTATGAGATAAGGCTTAATATGAATAATGGGAAATCGTCTGCAGATAACTTATTTTAACGTAATTAAAAAACAACAACATCTAAGCAGAGCCCGGAGTTACCGTGGCATGAACAATGTGTTCTTACAAAATAAGAATGAGGTCCGAAACATCAAAATTATTCAAAAGAAATCGATGGCTGACAGAGTCGAATGGCGAGAGAGTATCAGGGGAAATACGTGCTGTAGGCACGCCTTGATGATGATGGTGTTGATGATGATGGTGATGATACTCGACAGAATCGTTTATGTTAGTTATTGCAGAAACTTTATCTAAATAAATGAACACATAAATAAATGAATAAAACAAGGCGGTGACTGACAGGGACGAATGGCGAGAGAGTATCAAAGGAAATACGTGCTGTAGGCACGCCTTGATGATGATGATGATGATGATGATGACGATGGTGACACTAGATTGAATGATTAATCTTAATGATTGTATGGAGTTGATCTAAAGTAAATAAATAAATAAATAAATAAAAGAAAGTTGGCTTTTTTGTTTGACCAGAATGTTTTCATTTATCAGTTTTTTATCCGAGGCGTTTCTTATTGAATCGATAGTTTTTGACTTGCATTGTAGTTGCATTAAAAGGGGGAAAAACAGAGAAATCAGTTGGAATCGATAATGTCGTACTCATTACTCTGATAGTTTAGAGTCGGTTATGATCGCTTAAAATTATTTGCACTGAGGAAAGATAATTTTGATTTACTTTAAAAAAATAATGAACTTTTCAATCTAATAAACAAGAGTAGAAGACGAAAAGGAGGGAAGAAGAAGAAGAAGAAAAAGAAGAAGAAATAGAGAGAAGAAGAAGAAGAAAAAGAAGAAGAAGAAATAGAGAGAAGTAGTAGAAGAAGAAGAAGGAGGAGGAGAAGAAGAAGAAGAAGAAGAAGAAGAAGAAGAAGAAGAAGAAGAAGAAGAAGAAGAAGAAGAAGAAATAGAGAGAATAAGAAGAAAGAGAGAAAAAGAAGAAAAATAGAGAGAAGAAAAAGAAAAAGAAGAAGAATAAAAATAAGAAGAAAAAGAAATAGAGAGTAGAAGAAGAAGAAGAAGAAGAAGAAGAAGAAGAAGAAGAAGAAAGAAGAAGAAGAAATAGAGAGAAGAAGAAGAAGAAGAAGAAGAAGAAGAAGAAGAAGAAGAAATAGAGAGAAGAAGAAGAAAAAGAAGATGAAGAACGAAACGTAGGTGGGGAGGGGAAGAAGAAAAAGGGAATCAAAGGAAAAAGAGAAGATAAAGAAAAGAGGGAAGAAGCGGAAGAATAAGAGAAATGTGAAACTATTGATGAAGAATATGCAAATGAGGAAAGGACAAAGAATAGAAAATAAGAGAGAGAGAGAGAGAGAGAGAGAGAGAGAGAGAGAGAGAGAGAGAGAGAGAGAGAGAGAGAGAGAGAGAGAGAATAAAAAAAAATGAGAAAGATGGGTACAGTGGAATTTAGCAGTGCTGAGTAAGAAAAGACTATGTAGAAGAAGAAGAAGAAGAAGAAGAAGAAGAAGAAGAAGAAGAAGAAGAAGAAGAAGAAGAAGAAGAAGAAGAAGAAGAAGAAGAAGAAGAAGAAGAAGAAGAAGCATAATGAACAATATAGAGAAATGTACATAATGTAAAATAATTCCTATCGATTCTTTCGGTTTTGTAAGTCCGCTCCGATTGGAAATCGAACATTTTTAGTTTTACCTTATCGATAATTACTAAGCTATTGTACTTAATGAGGATTGAACTCACCACGCAGCAATAAATTGTCTATAGGATGATGTATTTGTTCTTTCTTTTTGTTTTGCATTTTACGGCATGTCAATCCTTGTCGGGTTATTTTATGTAGAAGACGTTTTGTTCTTGATGGGTATTGAACATTTTTTTTAACACAATTTAATAAAAAAAAAATTTTTGTTAACTCGTTTTTTTCTATTTAACCCATAGATGGGACCATAACAGGTATTACCACTCCTGGTCAGGGTGGACCTGAGAGTAATAGTGATGAAGGGGTACTCCACACTCCCAAAAGAGTCAAAGGGATATATTTGATTTACCTCAACTCGGGCACAATGCGACACAAGGTCAATTTTTTTTAAAGCATAGACTCTCCCCCACACTGATGCACAGTTAAGAGCGGTACCAAAAATAACAGCTCCGTTGATATCTCCCTCTTTGATAATAAATCTGACCCCCCCCTTTTAGACGAGTGGGTGCATGACTCATTGAAGCTAATTTCATTTACGATGGTACCTTGGCTTACGAGTGCCCAAACTTACGAATTTTGAGCTCAATTTTTTGATTAAGTAAGGAAATATTCGGCGGGCGGTAGCCCTATCGGTTGGGACAGAAGAATACACCGAAGGAAACCCCTATGGCACAACCTGTTAGCAGTGGGCACCGACCCGTGATGCTTAGGGATGGAATCCAGGTGGCTGAGCAACCCATGAAATGCAACACACCACTTTGGTCCTTAGGTTAGACGGGCGGTCAGAGAGGCCTCCTCCGATCAATCGGCTGGTCATGTCAAGCCCTAGCACCTATATGATTATCTTAACCCTATTACCGTAAAGATAAATCGTGAGGTCTTATACGAAATAAAACTAAGAGACCAGTAATAATGTTCTCCCTCACACTCTATTAAGATATTGATTTCATTATAGAGCCGAACCTTTTTAAAGTGGGTATGAGTCTACTGCGATTTCACAGGGGAATAGAAAACTTTTAACTAGGTCAGTTTCCTGTGCTACCACTGAGGGCTCAAAGCCCCACAGGTATGTATCATAATACTCGACTCCGGAATCAGATTGCTTCGTCTTGTATTTAACCTAACTAAAACCAAATGTTGCATAATCTAGGTGGCGGCATAGATTATTAGCAATACTCTGCAGTTCTACAGGGATGGTCCTTTTTCATATCACGGGTAGCACTTTCCATGGAATATTTCAGAAAGCCCACGAATCACGTGAAGTCACGTGAGAGCTAGTTAACTGATCAGTACCAGCTAGAAAATCAGGCAAGAAGGTTGTCCTTGCCTTAGCTGGGACTCACTTGCACACGCGCTGTGTTTAGTTAGAGAAAGAAGTTTTGTCAAGAATAAAAGTCTTAAAGAAATAACGGTGTTGTTGGTTGATGCATGTCTTAGCAAAGTCACTGACCAAGAAGAAGAAAATGAATCAAAGATGAACAACCAACAGGAACCTAGAAATAGAAGTTAACATGGCGACTAGACATCACACAAGTGGCAAGAGAAGAAAGTAAGTCATGCATAGCATCTCACTGTCTACCTATCTATCTCTTTCTTCTCCCCACTCTGTTAAAGAACTGTTTATATACCCGCAACATGTGGGTATATAACACAACTACTATATATACATATACATATGTTCTAACCCCTTCCACATGAGTAGGATGAGACACAAAGTCAATTTCTTAAGCGGAGTTTAACAGGTTTAAATTCATAGTTTTCTTTCTTCTAACTGGTTGCCATAACAAAATTAAAGAGCCTTGTCTGCCCTACTATTTACTCATGGCTGGAGCGAAAATTGCATACCTTTCCCAAGGGTATTTAACGCTATGGGAAATGTATATAGCCTCGTTCAAGATTGAACTCGTCTCCCAGTGTCTGTTTAGTACAATGGTATCCATTACACTGCACGCCCCCAGAAAACCGAATACTATATGATTAAATATAAATCATACCCACACGTTTATATTTTACAAAAAATAAAATGCAATTCTTACTTGAAAGACTAGTCTTGTTGTAATTCTTGTTTATTGTTTGTTTGTTTATTGATTTTTAACGGCATATCAACCCGACTGGGGTTATATCATGCCTAACGGCTAGGAAGTGTATTTATATTTATACTTTTTAGTAATTGGTTTTAATAATGTGTTAGCATTATTGGGGATTATGTTGTATGGTATTGATTAGTTTCATGTCTATATTCTATAGTATAATTTTATTTCCCTCAAAAAAGAGAGAATATCCTCCATGTTGACATTTTCAAACAGATCTTTCACATGGCTTTGCTTTAAAATATCGGTTTGTGATGTGAGCAAAAAACCTGCATTCCCTGAATAAGTGTTTAACTGTCAAAGGTGTTTGACATGTTCCACATTATAGTTATTGTTCTTGTTTGAGTATATAAGAGTGCGTTATTCTTGTATGACCAATGCTGTTGTCCGCAAAGGATACACATTGCACCCCAACTGCATCACACAGTAGACGTTTTAGCGAATTTGAATAGTTACATATTGATATTGCAGTATTAATATTGTAGTCGGACGAATGTTTCAACAAACATTGCAGACTATTCTTTGGCTGAACGGACATTTTTCCGAATGAGCATTTTACCTTTTTCTGAGAAATTCAAGCGAGCACTCAAGATGGGCGCCGTACGTCCCAAAACAGTGAAGAACGCTGAGCGTGTGATTATTGAGAAATAGCTCAGTCGGTATAGCATTCGGCTAGGAATCCCAAGGTTCCTGGTTCGATACCGGTCCTCGCCAACTCAGCATATGAGTAGCACAAGAATCTGTGCGGTGAGGAGCTGATGGTAGGTGTGCCACTTTACATTAGATACTAAGATAATCTCCTTGGTCTAGCTCTAGTGAAAAGGGGATAGACTCCCTTGCTGTGGGGCTGATACCGACATTAGGCCACCCCGACGACGACGACGACGATACATGCACAACTTTGGATTTTTACACAAACACGATTTGCGATGAAATTGCCATCATTCCTAGTAAAAGACCCCAAATTGAAGTCAGTTAGTCTACTGTTGGTTTTAATAACAGCAGCTAAGTAGAACTCAAGCAGTGTCCAAGACAGCTGGTATAAATAGGAATCAAGAATGATCCATTCATGAATCTGGGTGATTTGGGTGATTCCACTCCTTGAGTTCTGATTGGCTGCTTGACTGCTTGATTTGAATGACATTGTGGAGTCTTATATATACTTTGTCATTCTGCAGTGGACTTTGTAGCATTCGAGTTTGTATTTGAGTTACAATCGCTTGCTGCCTTGTCTTCCCAGTTCGACGGTAATTGGAACTTATTCTTCAATAAAATTGCTGGATTTCTTACACATTTGATGAAGCGTATCCAGAAGGGTCGAGTTCGTGGCATTTCCATCAAATTGCAAAAGAAATAACATGAGAGGTGAGATAACTATGTACCTGAAGTTTCTGCTATTGAACAGAATGGTATCATTAAAGTTGATCCCGACACTAAAGAAATGTTGAACTGCTGTTTTGTTTTCCAGCACATCAACCCATTTCTGTTCAATCAGGTCATTTTGATAAACAAAGGACCCAGATTACTCACACTACCTGTCGTTGCTTAAGTGGTCACCCAATTAAGTATTGAACTGGCTTATCGCCGCTTAATTTCGGTGATCTCAGCGTGATTTGACCGTAATCCGATGTTTGGTCACGTGCTCAGTTTAATGTCGAGGAGAAAAGAGTGCATGTCTCACAAGTCATTGATTTTTTTTTATTTTTCCCGCCAAAAAACAAGGACAGAGTTTAAGTTCATTTGAGTGAATCAATACTTTAATCATAGATTTTTCTTTTTATTCATTTAAAGGATTAAAAAAAAAATTAATTAAATAAAACGAATGATGAAAAGTCTTTCTAAATGATGCTGAAAGTAGCAAAGCTTTCAGGCTAATGAGTTGAAGGTAAAATGGCTTCTCTGTTCCCTCTCTCTCTCTTACTCTCTCTCTCTCTCTTTCTCTCTCATTGCCTTCCTCTCTCTTTATATCTCTTTCTCTCTCTCTCTGTCTTCCTCTCTCTTTCTCTTTCTGTCTTTCTCCAGAGCTCTGTCAGCAAAAAAAAACCAAACCCCATGAAGCACACACTCTCTCACTCACTAGCTTTACCTGCGTCTCTCCATCCTTCTCTCCCCTTCTCTTTCTCTCTGAGTGTGTGAGTTGAAAAAATCTTAAAGAACGATTGAAAAAAAAAAGATGAAAAAGACCCACATAGAAACCAACTGGGGAGGAGTGAAAAAAGACTTTAGCTGAATTTCGAGTACTGTGCCGTATATATATAATATATATATATATATATATATATATATATACCTACACCCCCGCACGAGCAGGATGTGACACAAGGTTAATTTCTCAATCGGAGTTTAAGAGTTTGAATTCAGAGTTTTCCTTCTCCTATACAGGTTACGTATCCAAGGTTAAAGAACCCAATCTACCATACTATTTATACATAACTGGAGGGAGAATACATGGATTCATACCTTTCCCAAGGATATTAGCGCTATGTGAAATACAAACACCCTCGTCCAGGATTTAAACTTTGGTCAACGAGTCCATTTCATATAACTCTAACCATTACACCAATATATATATATATATATATATATATATATATATATATATATATATATATATATATATCCAACCCCTCCATATGAGCAGAATACGACACATTCTCGATTTCTTCAACGGAGTTCAACAGATTTGTATTCAGATTTTCCCCTTCTCCTAGACCGGTTAATTTCTGTTTTCTTAGTGGAACCCGTTTCTAATATTTCTAGGGATTTCTCTCTCTCTCTCTCTCTCTCTCTCTCTATATATATATATATATATATATATATTATATATATATATATAGACTCACTGTTGCTGTAAGTGCTCAATATCCGATTACCGGTACGGTAAATTAACTTTCGAAATCAACTCCAAAGATGAATATTAAAGCACAAAAATACACGTGTATGTAATGACCAACCACCACACACGAGCAGGATGCGACACATTGTCAATTTCTTAAGTGAAGTTTGAATTCAGAATTCGCCTTTTGCTCTACTGGTTGCCTAACGAAAGTTAAAGAGCCCAGTATGTCCTACTATTTACCCATAGCTGGAGGGAGAATAGTTAAATTCATACATTTCACAAGGGTATTAGCGCCATAGGAAATGCAAACAGCTTCGTCCAAGATTTGAACTTGAGTCGCGGAGTCTATTTCCTACGACTCTAACCAGTACACCACGCGTTTCTACTTTTGTATAACTAAACAAAATCATCAAATTGATTAAGTGGGATGCGCACACAAAAATATTTTGTTGGCGAAATTTGGACTGAAAACGAAAAAAAAATGAACTTCTTCCTTTATTAAAAAAATAATAAAAATTATTTTAAGATTAAGTGATTAATCGACTGTAGATAGATTTAAAAAATTGCGGATTTTTTTTTCGCCTGAAAGGTTTTAATATAGGTGCGATCATACTTACTTTATAAACATCATTAAAAAAGATAAGTTGAGCAAGCGACTTTATATCTTTTGTTGTTTACCTTTTTGGCCTCTGGGATTCAAAAAGATGGAAGAAGTAAGTGGACCGTAAAAAGAGTAGGGCTATGTTAAAAACATAAACCTCATTTGGTCACATTCCATGAGAACTATTAACCATCAAAATGTTAACCTTGAATATAAGCTTTGAAACATTGGCGTTTAACTTGCTTGCTTCAAATACCAGCCCTTAATAATAATAATAATAATAATAATAATAATAATAATAATAATAATAATCAACTTCCACTTCGTATAACAGACTACGATTCATACATTCAGAAATTAATACATGTACATATATATACTTTTCATGTCAAGTCGCACAAAGCTCTATGGGTTCTATGTAACCCCGTACTACCTGCTTCATAGTCGGATCATCGGCGACTAAACCAGTATCCCCACCAAGCTTGCCTAGTGAGGAGGGTGGCTAGAAACCCAGCAGGATGAAAATCAAAACCCGTGAAAGGGCGGAGGAAGCTTCTCGCTCAACGGCCATCTAACACATTAATGCGAGAACATAGAAGTACCTGGGTTGGTATCCAGGCGCGTATTACTCTAAATAACCCCCGCTGCCTTGTGGGTATCCTCTGGATAGGAAAACGCTAAGGGAGAAAACTCTGACAGAAATCAGTCATTTACATAAGTGGAAAATATAGAACTATCCAAGTCCTGAGGCAGAATAACTGTTCATATTTTATATTGTTTTATATTGTAGTAATCATATGACCAAACACTTAGCTCTTGTGAGCTAATTAAGGATTAATAATTAGTTATAACATGGCATCAGTGGCAAGTGCTTACTTAAAATTGATTAACTAATTGATTGGAGGTTTGATCAATATAGGCAAAGTATTTATACTTAGTTGCAATTTATTAATAAAGTTCACAGCTATTTCAAACGGGTAAAACACGTCATAATTGCAATAATAATATTTTATTGATTAAGTTCACACTCATTTTAAACAGATAATCACTTAATACTTAGTTGCAATATAGATGTTTTAAAAACCAATATATTGATAAAGTTCACACTTATTTCAAATAGGTAATATTTCATACTTAGTTGCAATATCAATGTTTTAAGAACCAATGTATTAATAAAGTTCACAAAAGTTCAAAATCATTTTAAACAGGTAAACACGCCATACTTAGTTGCAATATCAATATTTTAAGAGCCAATGTATTAATAAAGTTCACAAAAGTTCACAAAAGTTCACAGTCATTTTAAACGGGTAAACACGCCATACTTAGTTGCAATATCAATGTTTTAAGAGCCAATGTATTATACTTAGTTTCAATTTATTAATAAAGTTCACAGCTATTTCAAATGGGTAAAACACATCATACTTATTTGCAATAAATATTTTATTAATAAAACTCGTTTCAAACAGGTACGCATTTCATATTTTCTTGCAATATAAATGTTTTAAGAACCAATGTATCAATAAAGTTCACAATCATTTTAGAGAGGTAAACATTTAATTTTTAGTTACAATATCAACTCTTACAAGCTGTAACTGTGGGAGTACTACTATATGGCTTAACCATCTGGACTCTAACAAACCGCTTGGAGAAAAAGCTAGATGGGAACAATATAAGGATGCTGCGTGTTCTCTTAAAAGAAATATGCCCTACAAAAATTGATAAGCCTTAAAATCCAACCAACCAGGCAACGAACCAAACTAAAACTGATAATTCACAGGAGAACAATTATTATATAAGAAAGTATTATAAATGGAGGTTCACCAGTGGATAAGATTTAGTGTCATATTCAACACACACACACACACACACACACATACATACATACATACATACACACACATACATACATACATACATACATACATAGATACACACACACATACATACATACATAGATACACACACACATACATACATACATACATACATACATATATAGATACACACACACATACATACATACATATACATACACATACATAGATACACACACACATACATACATAGATACACACCACATACATACATACATAGATACACACACACATACATACATACATAGATACACACACACATACATACATATATAGATACACACACATACTACATACATACATACATACATACATATACATACATACATAGATACACACAAATACCTACATACATACATACATAGATACACACACATACATACATACATAGATACACACACACACGCATAATACATACATACATAGATACACACACATACATACATAGATACACACACATACATACACACATGCATACATACATAGATACACACACACGCATACATACATACATACATAGATACACGCACACACATACATAGATACATAGATACACATACACATAAATACATATATAGATACACACACACCACGCACACATGCGCACACACACATGCCCGCGCATACATACACACAACGCTAATATGGCATTATCGAAACCTATCTAATGCCAAGTCTCTGGACATTTTCCTAACTACATATCGGTGACATGCAACGCCAAGCAGAAGTAATGAGGCAGTTGATGGTGCAGCTGTTGCTGCGGGTGCAAAGGTTCCGGTAGATACACGTGTTTATAAAATGTGACTATTTTACAAGTACACAAACATACAGACTCTCAGATGAGGGAAGTGATAGCACTAAAAGATATATGAATCAAACATTTTTAGAAAAAACAAACAAATGATGTTAGTTCGCTGACAGAAATCTGTTTCGACCTTTTATTAAAGCGGTCTTCATCAAGAGCGAAATATTTTTGATAGAGAGACGGAATAAGTAAACCGTTACAAACAGGAGGGGTACAAACGAACATTCATGTTCGGAGCCGGAAATTTTTTCAAATTTTGAAAATGCATATTCTGTGTTAGAAATAAAATAAATTTTATTTTAAAAAAATCAGAAGCATTATAATCCACAAGAAAACTCAAAAGAGTTGGTTGTAAAAATATATAAAAAATGTATAAAAAATATCAAAAATGTTCATGATACCAGCCACCTGTTTGTAAGGGTTTACTTATTCCGTCTCTCTATCATAAATATTTCGCTCTTGATGAAGACCGCTTTAATAAAAGGTCGAAACAGATTTGTCAGCGAACTATAACATCATTTGTTTGTTTTTCTAAAAATGTTTAATTCTATATAGATATATAAATAGATAGATAGAGAGTGAGATGAGAGAGAGAGAGAGAGAGAGAGAGAGAGAGAGAGAGAGAGAGAGAGAGAGGGAGAGCATAAAAGTAAGAAAGAAAAACAAAAGAAAAAGAAGTGGAACTAGTAACTAAAGAGAGTAAGGGGGTAAAGAAAGACAAAAAAGAAAGAAATAACTTAAGAGGGAGAAACAGAAACAGGAATAGAAAGACTAATCTAAAGAGGCAGATAGAAGAGAGAGAGAGAGAGAGAGAGAGAGAGAGAGAGAGAGAGAGAGAGAGAGAGAGAGAGAGAGAGGGATATAGTATCAAAGGAATCCATGCTGGAGATGATGATGTAGATGATAAGAAGCCAATGTATTAATAAACTATTAGGTGTGTGTACGCATACTGATAGCGCCTCTTCTCTACTGGGATCTTAAAACCGATAGATCATTTCTTATACGAAAAGAAACTAAGAAACACTTATTAATGTCCCCACCATAACTTTATTTAATATATTGATTTCATTATAAAGAGCCAACCCTTTTAAACGTAGTTGTGAATCCACCAACATTTCACAGAGAAATAGAAACCCTTTCACTAGGTCACATTCCTGTGCTTACCACTGAGGGCTCAAAGCCCCACGAGAGCGTTCATATAACACTTAACCCCCGAAATCGAATTATTTCCTCTTATATCTCTAACGTAACTGACTAAAACTCAAAGCTAACCCGTTTTCTCTTTTATGTCATGTGACATAATTTATCCAATCAACGTTCCTTCTAAACTGTTGCTCAGGAGACGCTCGTGTGTAACGATTATCGTCCTAAGAAATGGACAGGACTCGAGTTCAAATCCTTGACGATGCTGTTTGCATTTCATATAGCACTAATACCATTGAGAAAAGGTGAAGGAATCCCATCGTGGTGTAATGGTTATCAAGCATTTCTCGTCGATCTACAACTACTGAATAGCGATATATATTATATACTTACCTTGTCCCTTCGGAAACCTGTGTCCAGTGGCTTCGACTATTGGACCGGTAATGAATATGATGTTAGCGTAATCCTAAGAGGACATACCCACAAGAAATACCTGCCCTATTCAATTTAAAAAGACAGGGATAGGTTTATTGTCTAGTGCCTGAGGCGCCTCAATAGAGGAAGGCCGACAGGATTCCCGCAATTTTTAATACTGGCCACACATGAGCTTTTAAATGGGTATAGAAAGAAAGAAAGAAGGAAGACGAGTATTAATATATAGATAGCAAATTTACATGTGTGTACATTTGAAAAATCTTGCTCTCTATATATTTACCACGAGCAGGATGCGACCCAAGGTCAATTTCTTAAGTGGAGTTTAACAGGTTTGAATTCAGAGTTTTCCTTCTCCTAGACCAGTTGCCGAACCAAGGTTAAAGAGCCCAGTCTGTCCTACTATTTACCCATAGCTGGAGGGAGAATAAAATTCATACCTTTCCCAAGGGTATTAACGCTAAGTGAAATGCAATTACCACGTCCAGGATTTGAACTCGGGGGGACGAGTCCATTTCCCATTACTTTAACCATTCACCACGCGCTTCCTGTAATTTATAATTATAATAATTCCCCTTATTTATTGAATGACCCTCTTATATATATATTTTTTAAACCCCGATCACTTTCTCAAACGCCCCCGCCCCCAAAAAGCAAAAAACAAACAAAAAAAAACAACAAAAAAACCCAACAAACCAACAACAAATAGTATATTGGGAGGGTAAATGTCGTACGTTTCTTTCTTTTTTTAAAATGTATCTTTAAAACTATTTCTTTGGATGAGATCTTGCAATTAACTTCATAATTAAAAGTTTTGTCTTGATTATTAAAAGAAAAAAAAAAGGAGAAAATTATTGCCAATACCTTAGGTAAAATTCAACTTATTCATTGATTAACCTTCGTATATATTTGTTAAGCCCTATTCATTCACTAAGAAAAACAAAAAACTCCATCAAAAATGTGTATCGTGAGAGTAAACGTCTTTTTTTAATAAGTAGAATTTCCCTTATATATTGAATGAGCTTCGTATATATTTTTAAAACCGGATCCCTTTCTCTAACACCCCCCACCAAAAAATAAAACAAACAAATAACAAACAAACAAAAATACACAATAAAAGAACAATAAAAAACAACAAAGAACAAACAAGTCTATTGTGAGAGTAAATGTCGTACGTTCTTTTTTTTTTTTTTTAAATATCTTTAAAATTATTTCATTTGGTGAGATGTTGCAATTTACTTTATAATCAAAAGTATTATTTTCATTTTTTAGAAGAAAAAGGGGGGCAAAAAGGAAACACTGCTTCCTATTACCAACACTTTGATAAAATTCAACTTATTTAATGATTGACCTTCGTATATATTTGTTAAGCCCGACCATTTTCTCTAACGCCTCCACAAAAAAAAAAGAAAAAAAAACAAAAAAAAAAAACAAAGTGTATTGTGAGAGTAAATGTGCGTTCTTTTAAAAGAAAATAATCGTTAGAACTATTTATATTTATGAGATATTGCAATTAACTTTATAATCAAAAGTATTATTGTCGTATTATTTTTTTTTAGAAAGAAAGAAAAAAAAGTCACTTACCTAGAGTTAGGTTTGTTGATTTAAGTCTTTTATTTGCATTTACACGAGAATGGTAAAACCATTCATTTGAATTATTGTATTTATACTCTACAGACAAATCTTTCACGTTAATGCGTCCATCTGGCATTCTATAAGCGTACGGACAGAACAAATAATAGTCTTTATATTCATTAGCATCATAACAATTACCAAACGCAAATATCTCCGGGTCCCCTTCAACCACAACCCTGACAGCAGTATAAAGAAAAAATTCGGAATTCAACACGCCAGGCCCAGCTCTTTTCCAAAGCCTCGTAAGAAAATTAGCTCTGTTTACTGTAGTTAGAGCCTGCTTCAAAAAGCGATTCAGACCGTACTGTCTGACAACCCCGGTACCTAAATTATACGAAGTACCTTTGGTACAATTTTTTTTGTTCTTTTTGTACTCCTCGACCAGTCCTAAAAACTTGGCGACCACGTCCTCGTCCTCGCCGTTGAAGAGGCGCGGCCCTTCGTCGGTGTCGCCGCTCTCACCGTCGGCGGCCCCGTCGCCGTCTTCTTCGAAATAGTCGTACGTGCTGTTGAAGTACAAC
>CM042156.1:60700084-60702584 GCA_023376005.1 Doryteuthis pealeii
TTTGTATGATAGCAGCAAATGGCTGTAGAGCTACTTTATTCTGGGGTGCTGCTTCCGACCATATTACCTTTAAGCACCCCATCTGCGATCTCGATTCATAAGGACATGTTTTTCATTTACACCGTCAAAATCCGGGTGCTTGTTAAGGGACGATTTTTAGAGTTTTTAAAAATTATAAAACTAACTCCTAATCCTAACCCTAACCCCTAACCCTAACCGCTAAGAAACAACCGGATTTTGACGGTGTAAATGAAAAAAATGTCCTTATGAATCGAGATCGCAGATGAGGTGCTTAATGGTAATATGGTCCGCTGCTTCCAATATTTGTTCAAGACAATACGTAGCATCATGGTATAGCTCCAATCTCCCTTATTTCCTAAGCGCTTCGTTAGAACCCAAGTGGTGCAGCCGTATAGTAGAACTGACGCGGCTAATCCTCAGAAGAATTTTCACTTTATCTTATCAGCGAGCTCAGATTTCCATATGATCGATAATCTTTTTATAGCAGCATATGCCTTTCCTAGATGAGATATTACTACCTAGGTATGTGAACTACTCTATCAATTTCAAAGGAAATTTATCTGATTATGGAACATTTTTTATGTATTTTTGTATGTCTGCCTTTTAACTAATGTTAATGGAATTAAAAGATAAAGCAGTTTTGGTCAGAATTCCAATGGCGCTATAACATTTCAGTGAAGTAGAGCTGCGGGATTGTTTGACCACCCAAAGCAGAGATTTAAGAGGTTTGGATTCAGAGTTTTCCTTCTCCTAGACTGGTTGCCTAACCAGCGTTAAAGAGACCAGTCTGTCCTACTATTTAATTATACCTAGAGGGAGAATAGGGTATCAGCGCTATGCGAACTGTGGCTTTGTCCAGGATTTGAACTCGGGTCAAAGAGTCCATTTCCTACGACTCTAACCAGTACACCACCGCGCTCACCTAGGTGATACTTTTTTTCCAGAAATTTAGCACTCACAACCACAAAGCCTAACTATCGAGAGATAAGTCAGCTGTCCTTCTTGTTTGTCCAGTGGGTGATCTTCAGAAGAACAGTGCAACGATCTTAAATGCTTTTTGTCTGGTCATCCTATTGGCCAATTTTTACCGGAAGCTGCTTGCTCCTGCTTAGTAAAGTCCATAAATGTCTTGAGTTTATTGCAATGCAATTTTATTCTTCTGGCGTAAGGTTCCTGTTTTGCAACTCTCAAAACCAACCAACCAACCAGCCAAAAGAAATATGTAATTTTGTTCGAATACTTATGTAATACTGTTTATAAGAAATAGTGTGACGTTTTGTTTTTCCCATTTGTCTCTTTCTTTTATCGTCTGTTCGATCTTTTTTTTTTTTTACTTTTCTAAAAACAGAACCAAAAAATGAAAAGAATAGAAAAGAATGGAAATCCGGAAATATTGCTTATTTTCTGTGAGCTTCCATGCTTGAATCAATAAACAAAAATATTCCAATTCTGACAACTCAAAAAAATTCATCTCGCATCGATATGACAGATGTGACAATATAATCAAAAGTGATTTTGTTGAATAAAGTTGAAATTGTACACTTGAAGTACCACCTAACAACCCCCCCAAAAAAGAATGAACTTCCTTTATCTAGGAAGGGGGTAGTAAAATGGAATGTTTAACAAACTCTTTCTTTCTCCATTGTGAAGATGTACCCAAAGGTTCCATCCTTGATTTTTATTGAGATACAATTAGCAAGTCCTGTTCCTGAATATGATCGGATCACTGGTGAAGGCGCAAAATGGTTATACACAGACAGACATAAATTGCCATTTATGTAGATAAATTAGACAGTATAATCAAAAGTGATTTTGTTGAATAAAGTTGAAATTGTACATTTGCAGTACCATCTAGCAAAAAAAAAAAAAAAATCTGGGAAGGGATAGTTTAAAAGAAAATCCCCTTTTTCCTCCTCCCGTATGAAACGTCTTCTTTTTCTTCCTTTATTGAAAATATATTCCCAGGAGTTACATTATTGATTTTTTTTATTGACATACAATTAGCCAATTGTGTTCGTTAATATTTGCATATATACATGTGTACAAAGCTTCTTAATGATCTGATCGCTGGTGTAGGCGCCAAATGATTATATACAGGTAGACAGAAATTGCCATTTACGTAGATAAATATGAAAATATATTCAAAAGTATTTTTGCTGAATAAAGTTGAAATTTACATTTGCAAAAAATAAAAAAATACCCCCCCCCAAAAAAAAACCCCCCAAAAAAACAACAACAACAAAACAAAACAAAAAAACAAAAACAAAACAAAAAACCCAAAAAACAAAAGACACCAAAAAACAAAAATCAAAATCAAAAACTAATCTCCTTCATCTACTTCCTAAATGGTAATTTCTTTCTCTCTGAGTCTAACAAGTTAACGCCTACATCAGTGATCCGATCATGTTGAAACTTTACAGACACGTATAAACCGGTAGAGTTGAAATAAACCACCCCGTTAAATAATGGCAATTTCTAC
>CM042156.1:60707584-60720084 GCA_023376005.1 Doryteuthis pealeii
ATACAAAATCATTCTTCTTCTTCTTCTTCTTCTTCTTCTTCTTCTTCTTATTATTATTATTATTATTATTATTATTATTATTGAAACTACTACTACTACTACTACTAATAATAATAATAATAATAATAAGAAGAAGAAGAAGATTGAAACCATCCATAACAGACATCAGCTAACCCTGGTGTAAAAATCTCACAAGAAAAACATTCATTGAAATCAAACTTTGCTGCTGAAATCTCATCAAAAATTCCCACCATTCTTAAAATGGACAAGGAAGGAACACTATCAGATGGACCAATAGACAAGGAAATTGATGACAGTGCACAAAGCATTTCAGACAAGAGATGACATAGGCTGATTATATGTGTTAAGAAAGGTAGAAGGAAGTAGTCTCGTCAGCATTGAGGATTGCATAGATACAACAAATAGAATATTCGAAGAATAATCTGATATAATCCCTCGCTGTCCGGCTGATAACAACAATAGACGACAATAGCACAGAGATCTGTGCGGTAAAGTGAGGAGCTGATGGTAGATGTGGCGCTCCGTCTCAGACACCAAAACAATCTCCCTGGTCTAGCGCTAGTAAAAATGGGATATACTCCCTCGCTGTCTGTCTGATACCGAATTTAGACCTCCCCGACGACTTTACTCACTTTTTATATCGTAGTTACCGATTTCGAACTCCAGTCTTGCTATTACATTCACTTTCGGAACTATTACTCTTGGAAGAAATAAAAACCCCACAATCCAATTAAATAACCCTACAAAACAGTAGACTGAGCTCTTTAACCTTGCTTTGGGAACCAGTCTAACAGTAGGAAAACTCGGAATTCGCACCCGTTAAACTCCGCTTAAGAAATCGACCATATGTCGCATCCTAATCGTGCGTTCGATACTAGCCCTCACCAACTCAGCGTACGGGTAGCACGAGTATCTGTGCCGCAAAGTAAGGAGCTGATGGTAGGTGTGACGCCTACTTATACTATCTTAGTGAGCGAGTTCGAACTCCAGTCTTGCTATTACATTCACTTTCGGAACTAATACTCTTGAGAGAAGTAAAAACCACATGACCTCATTAAATAGCCCTATGAAATAATAGGGCAGACCGAGCTCTTTAACCTTGCTTTTGCAACCAGTCTAACAGTTGGAAAACTCTGAATTCGAACCTGTTAAATTCCACTTAAGAAATTGACCATGTGTCGCATCCTGATCGTGCGGAGGGATTGGTTAATACATACTTTTTAAAGACAAATTGTCGACTATCAATAAAATATTTGACTACTTTAACACTTGCCTTATAACGCTTGGAAAAGAAATAACGTCGTCAAAAGGCGAGACATCACACAATTGAAAATTGAAAATTCCTATAAACGGCATGACCGACAATATCCAAATAATGACTTTTCACTCTTTCCTTTTCTCCGATAGCAGTCTAAAGAATTCAGAATTAATATATAATTTAATAAGCATTTCATAGCCTGGAACAGTAGCCCCACCTTCCTTACAATATTTGCTATTACCCAGTGTTTATTCAACTAAGTCTCTTAGCAGGAATATCACGGCTTCAGTGATGTAGTAAAAACCAATGTTGTAATCGTATTTTGTTGGTTTTCCCTTATTTAATGGCATTTCAACATTCGTGGGTTATTTAATGCCTAAGACATCCTTTTAAAAGAACAGTGTTGGTACTATTTACGCCACAGCTGAGAGAGGAAGTGTTCATACCATTCCTAAGAATATTTGTCTGAAAGTGAACGTAATAGCGTGATTGGAATTCGAACTTGGTTACAACAACGTCACAGTTCAGCACGTTAGCCACTGGGTCACAAGACTCCGCCATCATTTTAACAATAATAAAGCAAATCCATGAAATACATCTACAAAAATTACACCATAAATGAAACATGAGTACCGACTTTTGTCTCACGCTCTAACAGTTTATGGTCTTAAATAACCCACAGGGTTATGATACCATTAAACAAACCAAACCAAACAAAACCAAAAGAAGCTAATGAAAATTATTTCTACCAATTTGAAGATATTAAGAACATGAAACAGAATTTTAAAAAATCAAAATGACTTATTTCGGCATTAAATGACCCCAAAAGGACTGATATGCCATAAAACAAACAAACCAGCCATCATTTGAACTCTTTCACTGTTCAAAGAAAAATAGAGTTGTTTACTTAGACGTTTTGACAAGATTTTATTTTAAATGACGTTTAGGAGCAACATATGGTCCTAAAACGTGTCACAGGAAACACTCAGAGCCACATGACACATTAAAGGGCCATATATGGCTCCCAAACCATATGTGGATCTCAAAACAGAGTAAGGGTTAAGCGGGTCGATGAGTCCATCAATAGGTTCATTTTTTTATCTATCTATAATCAAGTAACAACTATAGTATTAGTCATTGAGACTATCTTGCTAGACATTATTCCATGGCCAGGGGTCCAGCATCAGGTCTCTGTATTTTTGTAATATCTTTGAAAATCATCGACCATTGCTTCGTCTACGGTTATTGAAATTTTAAAGAGCACGATTGAAAGTTCCTGTAGCATAATACAACGCACAGTGTTTCGATACAAAGCTGGGTCTACTTATGAATTTGGTCACGTTAACCCCTTTCACCTATATGACTGTCCGAACCATATTTCCCTTATGGCAGACCCCCATTCCTTTTCATATCATTTCTTTCTATCTAACCATCGATGTACTAGAAGGCCATGTCTGAGGGTCTTAGTATCCTGGATATAACTTTAAACTGAATCTAATGGTGAAGTTTCTATTTTGAAGCTCTGGAGTCTCCCTTCATCGCCATTACTCCCAGGTAAGGTAGTATCTGTTAGGGTCCCATCTATAGGTTAAACAGAAAACAAGAAGTTTGAAAATGTGCTAAAGATTGAGTTTTAAAATAACCCAACAAGGGTTGAAATGCCGTAAAATCCTACCAATCAACTATTATCACATGACAGCAACTATAGTATTAGTCATTGAGACTATCTTGTTTGCCATTATTACCTAGCCAAATGCCTAGCATCAGGTCTCAGTATTTTTATAATTTCGTTAGGATTCATCGACCATTGTTTCGTCAAAGGTCACTGAAATTTTAAAGAGCTCGATTGAAGAGCTTATCGTTCTTCTAGGTGAATTCACCTTCACCCCCCCACTCTCCCACCCCTGCTATGTGGTTTTTCCCAACGCCGAATATTTTGACAATAGTTTTGAAACTGACAGTCAAAGTAAAGGATTCTGTCGTATGTTAATTGTTAGATTGGCCACTGACAATTAATTTCCCCTTTTTACCCTTGAGGCGCCGTGAAGCCCAAGTTCAGGGATGGCACCCCCCCAACTTTAGCAATCCCTGTCGATCGCAACAAGAGTCAATCACAATATTCGAATTATGCAAATAGTCGATTCTTTTTACTCGATAAACAGAAAAAGATGTCAGTTTTAATCCTAAAGTCAATCTCTTATGTTCGCTTCACAAATCTTCTTATAAAAAGCCGAGTCCCGGGGACTCCATACACCAGAAACATCCATATACTATAGATCAAATAATCGAAAGGAAACTATCTGTAGTTAGGCTGGTTGGCTGGATTTTACGGCATGTCAACCCTTTTTGGATTATTTTACGCCAAAGACGTTTTGTTTTATTCCTTCTTGATGGGTACTCAATTTTTTCAAACTCAATTTTTTCAAATCTCAGTTTTTTTTAAATCTGTGGGGCCGGGTTAGCTCAGTCGGTAGATCGTTCGTCTAGAAACCGCAAGGTTCTTAGTTCGATACCAGCCCTCGCCAACTCAGCGTATGAGTGGCACAGGGATCTGTGCGTCAAAGTAAGGAGCTAATAGTAGGTGTGGCTCTGCACCTCAGGACAATATAATAGTAAAGAAAAGAAAAAGATTTGCTGATGTTTAAATGGTGAAAAAAATCCATAGAAGAAAAGGAATATGATTTTTAGATTCAGCATAAAAGAAAAACTGCCACAAAATCAGCTATTATATATTCGACCTTCAAAACATCGCAGGCCAGTGTAATGAATCAAACGATATCTTCGGCATGAAATAACTCAAGGGTTGACATGCCGTAAAATAAAAACAACCCGAACCTAAACCTCAATAATTCGGATAAAAAAGTTTAACAATTTTTGAAGTCCTTTCCTAAAACAAGCAACAAGTCCAGTTGTTACAATCTGTTGGGCCATCCTGTAGGCCTTACGCGAGAGCGCTTGTCCAGTGGAATTGGATCCTTGGTAAAGAGTCCTGAGTATTGGTAATCGTCTGGTATTATAAGTCCCTCCTCAATGAGTACAATTAGAATTATGGCGAGTGTGGGGGGTTTAAGTTGTGTATCAGCCACGCAGTATGGTTGGTGATTGGCCGGAGGAGTATAGCACGTGACCTTGGTTAGTCTATAAATCCCGGTGGGGAATTGGAGCACACCTTATATCAGAAAAATATTCCAACAACCCTCCTATCTTTTTTTCCTTTTATGTTTTCTATGTTTTCTTGTCTCTGCTGGACGGGTTGAGTTCATCCCCTGGGTTATCTCCTCATTTTGGTTGGGTTTCCCCTTGGTCTTTATCTCGGCTCGTATATCTCAATGTCCGTCTTTAGTCAGTTCTTACTAAAGTCAGGCCGCCCTGTCGGCCGGGGCGTTAAAATGCATCGACTGCACCACTGCAGAGGGGTAAGGCTCCCCCAATGGAACCACCTGTTGGTCGTGGCTGGCGACCCGTGATGTGGAATCCAGGTGATTAAGCAGTCCATGACTTGCAATACACCACTTTGGCCCTATCTTGGGCTAGACAGGCGGTCGGAGAGGCCTCCTCCGATCAACCAGCTGTTCACGTCAAGCCCTAGTAACTATATGATTGCCTCAACCCTATTGTCTTATGACAAGTCCCACCCCTTTTTATCATATGGGTGCTAGAAGGCGGTGTCTGAGGGTCTTCATGTGCTGGGAATGACGTTAAACTCTATCTGATGGTGAGGTCCAGTTCTAGAGGTATGGGAAAGGTGGAGCACCCTTTCATCACCATTGCACCCAGGTTAACTCTGACCCAGAGTGGTAGTACTTGTTAGTGTACCATCTATGGGTTAAATAGAAAAATATATTCATAAAAAAAATTGGTATCCATTAAGAATTAATTTATTTCAAAACTTTATCGGCATTAAATGACCCACTGAGGTTGATATGCCGTAAAACAAAACAAACCAAATCAAACCAACTAAAGTCAGGTAACATGACGTAAAATAGTTCTGTTTTGGATGTATTTGTTATGCGAGACCTCAACGCTGAATTCACGTAGATCTGAGGGAACTATGGGGGCGCGATCAAATTTGCTTCGTTTCTTGTCAATATATTGGTAAACAAAGTAAGTAGTTTAATCTGTGCAGAAAACTGACTCATCAGTTTTATCTACACAATATACGCGGGAAAAAAAACTTGAGGGGAAAAAGCGCGCGAAATATGCAGTAGCGATAATTGGATTCTTTAGCCCGACAATGACCCTGTCCGCAAACAGTATGTTTTTTTTTTCACATAAACAACATGGCGGCTGTTAATCATGTCTCCTATTCACCCGACTTTGTTTTTTTCCCTCGTATTAAAAGATCAAAAGAGACGGTTTTTTCTGATGCTGTCGTTGTGAATCTACAGCACTCTAGAGGAGGAAGTCTTAATGAGTTCAATACTGGCTTTTTGCTAAACTCAGCTAAGCTTTTTATAATTGACTAAAATGACCTGTTTTATTCCGAAAAAAGAGACCAACCGGGAAGTAGTCAACCTAATTATTAGTTTGGAAAAAAAAAACAACGGATGTATATTTCGATTTCTAATGAGGATTTTCTTTTTAGCAAAGGAACAAAATAAATTGTTTACGTGTATGTACTGGAAGCCAATTCATACTTCATGGTATGTTAACAAATAGAATTCTAATTACTTTAGGGACACTAGGTCATCTATCTATCTATCTATCTATCTATCTATCATCTATCTGTTTCTATGTATCTATCATATTCGGTCTATACACACACACACAACATATATATATATCTTTCTTTCTCTCTCTCTCTGTCTCTGTCCTCTCTCTCTGTCTCTCTCTCGCATATTGTTTATGTCTATCTATCATATTCTGTTTCTATCTATCTATGACAGTCTGTTTCTATCTATCTATCTATCTACAGCTTGATATATCTATCATATTCGGCTTATATCTCTCTATCATATTTTATTTCTATCTATCTATATATCATATTCGGTTTATATCTCCCCCTCTCTCTTTCTCTCTTTCTTTCTGTCTATCTCTCTATCTCTAATATTCTGTTTCTATCTATCACAGTATATTTCCATCCATCTATCTATCTATCTATCTATCTATCTCTTCATATATCTACTATCATAATCGATTTATATCTCTCTATCATATTCTGTTTTTATCTATCTATCTAGTCAGTTTTTTGGCTGTACACTGAGGGGGGGGCGACCGTAATGGCTGATTTCGTTCAATTAGCCAAATTCTCGCACGCGTGCTGTTGATCTGGGATCATAAAAAAATAAAATATGTGCTCAAAACAAAAAGAAAGCCTCGTGTAGTTCATTAAAAAACAACAACACCGGACGTCCAAGAGATAGTCATCCAAGAAATCCAGCCACCAGCCCAAAGATAGATAGATCCAGCCCAGGTTAAGATGTAACATGAGATATCAGCCATAACAGAGCTATCAAAAACTATCGAAAAAATATAAGATAAGTACAAGTTAATAAGAAGATTGAATACATCACTCAGATATAGACGAGGAAAATGGACTCTCTCGTCGATTTTGACGCATGAGGGTTCATCCAATGAACAACCTACACAGTATTTTTTATAGTGGTGAAGACTTGTTTTGGACCATCCGCATTTTTAGCACAGTCGATAGCAAAGAATTGGTGCACAAGGAATGCTACAAACCCAATCAACGACTGATCTCAGGTTTTTTCAAATTCAGAGTTTTCCTTCTCCTAGACTGGTTACCTATCCAAGGTTAAAGAACCCAGTCAGTCCTACTACTTTACCCATATCTGGAGGAAGAAGATATACGGATTCATACCTTCCCAAGGTTAAATGCAAACAGCCTTGTCTAGGTTTTGAACTCGGTTCGACGAATCTATTTCCTGCGACTCTAACCATTACACTACGCGCCTCCATACATTACCCATTGCTTTTCATCAGCTAAAATAGACGATACAAATGTTGGTGTACATAAAATTCTCTTTTTTAGAGATTAATGAATGCCTTTGTTAAGGGCATTACTAAACCCATCCCGCCGATTCCCACTTTCCAACGATAACCATTACACCATATGCATTCCCAACCACACACAAAAAACAGCTATTTTTATCCCATTTCCTTAAGTTTATCATGCTAGTCGCTCGGCAACTCGACAGCATTTTAAACTTTCAGCATTTGGCATATTGACAATACCTCAAACTTTTCTTTCACAGACTCTTGTGCAGACCCCATTGCCAAAAGACTGTCAAACGATGAAACAAAATCGTTTCCTCTCCAAAACGCTGTCATTAGAGTGCCCAAAAGAATGGACATTCAAACACTGACCCCTGCCCTGGTAGAACAATTAGATTCCCATCCACTGTCCCTGGAGGCCTCTTTGAGTTCAGTGCCTCGACCAGAAAAACACTATCGCGTACCAAACAATTTATATGCTTAAAATCCTTGCAATTTCTAAAATAAGCCAATTAGTTGAAAACACGCCCTGACATCTTGCCATAAGAATACTCCGACTGCACCTCTGCAGAGGGGTCAATGGGGCCACTTGTTAGCTGAGGGCAGTGAATCATGAGGCTAAAGGACAGAATTCTGGTGACTGAGTAGTATGTGATTTGCAACCTTAAACTTTGGTCCATACTTAGACTAGACGGGTCGTCGGAGAGGCCCCCTCCGATCAATCGTTTTTTCACGTCAAGTCGTAGCACCTGTATGATTGTCCCAACCCTATTGCCCTTATGCCAAACCCTAACATGTGCTACACGTGGAGAACATCCTACTCGTAGCAAACAGGTTGGGTAAATATCTAACTACTCCTAATATAAACACAATCGCAGTTAGTTAACCTAAACTTAGATATATATGGTCTATCAATGATATTGAGTACTGTTTACTTATGAACATACGCTATATTATCAATATATATATATATATATATATATATATATATATATATATATATATAGGGGCTAGACACAGCAACTACCGCGAAACCTGACTGACTTTTCATCAGCCCGATTCGTTAACCTCTCGGCCATTAAGGCGCAGTGTTTTAACTATTAAATACATAAATTTGTTTATGTATTTTACGATACCCAGAGAAATCAAATCTGTAAACAACAGACGATCATTGCTTTATGCTGGCGATGAAAGTTAATCAAAGTCGGTGCTAGAGAGCTCTACCGGGTTTTGGTAGCATATATATATATAATATATATATATATATATATATATATATATTCTTTTACTAAAAGCCAGAAGATGGAAATAAGAGTTCCGAAATATAGTATTGAAAACATTTATTTTTTCTCATGTTTCATTTCAAACGACCTATTAAGCTATATTATTAATACTAGCAAATATATTCACCCTCCGGGTGCAAGTATTTAAGTTTTAATGTAATAAAATATTATATTAAATTAGAAAGTCTAACGGAACTAAATAAGAATACAGATAAAAAGATTTGCAACAGAGGGAGTATAATAAAAGATTTGAAACAGAGGAGTATAATAAAAAATGGAACAACTGAAACTTACTCTTCCATCACTCTCGTCTTTCATTGTTATTTTTTCTAATTCAACTATTTAGTTAAAAGAGGAAGTAAAGAATAAAATGACAGTTATTTCATCTTATTAATGGATTTCATTTAAGATTCATTGAAGAGATTTTTGCTTATATTCATTAAAATAAAACCAAACAGTTAGAAATCAATAACACTGAGCACATATTTATTAAATTTTTTAATATTAATATGCAAATTAGCCTTCCCATTCACACTGTAAACCGCTATTTTGTTGTATATATAAATATAATTGCATGTTGTCAGTATGTAGACATAGTTAACAGTATTAATAATGTAAGACAATTTTATTAATAATTGAGGTTTCGATAAAAATAAAATCATGGAGAATGTGATGTCAATAACTAAGAGAATTGTGACTTGAGTTTCGGTTACAGACAGAAAAACACACAATCTCCATTATAATAAGATATATATATATATATATATATATATATATATATATATATATATATATGCTTCATTCCATAGGACCTAATAATCTATATTATCAATATATATATATATATATATATATAAATATATATTTAAATATATATATATATATATATATATGTGTGTGTGTGTGTGTGTGTGTGTGTAAAGCGTGGTCGAACACAAATATCGAAATAACAATTAGCTTCCAAATCCTCTCAGCAGATTGTTTATATATTTGAAGTAAGACACAAACACATTTTCCCGAAAGCCGTATATCATCTGATAAGTGTTTGATAATGATATCAGACTGTAATTGTATGTAATTTTCATATTTGACAGTAATTGCATGTTATTCCCCTATGAATGCATGGGATATGTTGCATAGTCTTCATATTATTATCCTCTTATCTGCTTTTTCTTCTAATGTTTTCTATGTTTTCATGTCTCTGTTGGCCGGGTTGAGTTCATCCCCTGGGTTATCTCCTCATCTTGGTTCGGTGTGTCCTTGGTCTTTATATCGGGCCGTATATCTCAGTCATTTTTAGTCAGTTCTTAATAAATTCAGGAACTCGGAGACATAGTTCTGTTTTTGATGGTAAATCCAATGGTAGAAAAGGGCGTTGCCTCAGTAGTAGAAAGTCAGTTGCAATCCTTGAAATCCTTGGTAGAACAAGAATGTACTTAGTATTATCTGCGTTATTCGGACTATTGACCCCATCTTAATTGTTATCTGTACAGTTATATATATATATAAGATAACAATGAAGATGAGGACAATAGTCCGAATAACGTAGATAATACTAATCATCAAACATCATCTTAAACATTCAGAGTAAGAGTGCACTTGTAGCAGAGAATATAGTTGTAGTCCTTCTGGTATTAAGTCCATTTAGCAACTGATTTCAGGACAATTACCAATGACCTTAAAGCATTCTATGTGGTTTTTCATTGGTCATTGCTTCACCTGATTTGGGTAAAGTCCATAAATATAAGTGGCAAATTTCGTACGTCTTATACACATGATATTCCAACACTCCTTAACTCAATAACTTTCCCACAGATTTCAGTCACGTGACATTCTCGACCAATGGGAATATCGCACCAATGGAGAATCAGAGGCGACAAGCTGTCTGTCAAATTTATCTGAATTTACAGAAACTTTCAATGACTCAAGAATTAAACGTTAATTTTTAGAATTCAAATATTTTAAACCACATTACAAAATGTATAGGCTACTCCAATTCATTGTGTAACAGATAGATATATAGTCAGGCTATTAGTATTCGTAGAAGAGTATAAGTAACGATACGAGATGTTTCAGTCTTGGCTATCCTCATGATTAATGTGTCTTTGGCAATTTTGACAAGACAAAGAGATTGTCTCCACATGAAAGCAACACGCATTTTAGTCGGACAACCAGCCAAAGTATATAGACTAGCCTGTATCATTTCCCTGAATTTTTGAGATGAGGCTTGATAATTAGTATTATTTGTATTATTCGGACTATTGTCCCAATCTTCATTGTTGTACAGATAACAATGGAGATGAGGACAACAGCCCGAATAATACAAATAATACTAGCCTGTATCAATGCTAAGAAAATAAGCCGCCTCGTCTCTATCCCAAGGTTGTGTTAACTCGGACACCTGCAAATTATTGAATTAAGAGAAAGTGAATTTCAAAATGCAATTTTAATTAATTTTTGATTAAAAAACAAAACACAATAGCTCAGTTTTTCCAAATAAATAGAGAATTGCTAACAAAAAAAGCCAGTGCATGATTATATATATATATATCTGTGTGTGTGTGTGTGTGTGTGTGTTAGAATTTAACGCTTAAAATGCCTTTAAATAATAATATCAATTCAGTGCTCAATACACAACAATGTAGAGCAATATCACAATGTATTATCAATTAAAAATATGTAAGGCAGTTCGATTCTCACTGAGAGCCACATACTTCACAAACCCAGCCCTCACCCCATTTAGGGTTCGGGCATGTGCTGCCCGTGGTAAGATCCTCACCCGGAACTAACCCTTTGATATTTGTTTCAATTTACCCGCGTGAAGCCTTTCACAAAATCTAGACGAGTTTCCTACCATCACGATTATAGAAGACTTTCTGTTTTGTTACATATTCAATATTGGTTTCCATGGTATTATCACTATGGGTCACACAGGACCTAGCACAAACTTCTCGGAGATTTAGAATTGGGGCCTCACCCGCTAAATGTAGTTTACCCGGTGCCAAAGCTTTCACGACACTCAGACGAGTCTCCTACTTTCACGACATAGAAGAAGACTTTTTGCTGTGTTACATATTCAATATTGTTTTCTACGCAGACGAAATAAAAATTTTCTCTTCGAGGAATTGTCTTTTGAATGATTAAAAAAAATTCGTTTCTAAACAAGACTAATTATTCACCAATGATTCTTTCATGTTAATTAGGAAGACAATGTTTATTTTACAGAAAAATATTTTTCCTGAAATTATATTAAAACAAAATCTTTAAATGAATGAATTTAATCACAGTTGAAAAGCACATCGTTTATTTCTTTTTAATTTAGAAATTTGATGTTTATTGAAATTTTCGCACATTATTAAAATTATTCCACAGGGACATTCGTGTGAAGTGAACGGAAATTGTCCCAAACGGAGTTTGAATTGTGTTCATCGATTCAGTTTTCTGTATTGTCGATCGTTAGGTCACCTCAGTTTCTTGAGTGGTAAAATTCAAAGAAAGAAATAATAGCACTCTTTCTCTCTCAATCCACACTGAGGAGCGTGATATGTCGAAACACGGTGTCTTTGGATGACAATACACACACACTCACACGCACACACACACACACACACACACATATATATATATATATGTAAATATATATATATATATATATATATATATATATATATATATATACCAACCTCTCTGCACGAGCAGGATGTGGCACAAGGTCAATTTCTTAAGCGGAGTTCAACAGGTTTGAATTCAGAGTTTTCCTTCTCCTAGACCGGTTGCCTAACCAAGGTTAAAGAGTCCAGTCTGCCCTACTATTTATCCATGGCTGAGGGTATTAGCGCTAAGTGAAATGCAGTTACCACATCTAGGATTTGAACTCGTGGCAACGAGTCCATTTCTCATGACTTTAACCATTACACCACGCGCTTTCATATATATGACAATACATATATATGCTCCCAACGCTTTGTTGGTTGAGCTCTTTG
>CM042156.1:60725084-60760084 GCA_023376005.1 Doryteuthis pealeii
CCCTAACCCCTAACCCTAAAACCTAAACCCTACCCCTACCCTAACCCTAACCCCTAACAAACAACGGATTTTTGCGGTGTAAATGAGAAAAGTGTCCCCATGAGTTGAGATCGCGGAAGGGGTGCCTTAAGGTCATATGGTCCTGGCATTGTTCACATCTAAGCTAAGCTTAATAAATAACAATATCGTTTCTCTACGTTGCCCATCTCCATATTAATACTCGTGTTCCTTAAAAGTACGTCAGTTATTATCTTGCAGCAACTCTGGTTAAAGATTAGACCTTTAAAATCAACCAAGATGAAACGCAAAATGTAAATGCTGATTATCTGGTGTTGCTTATCCGCATAATTCTTTTTTCTTATGAGCATTGTTACCTCAGCTAAATAACGGACCATTCCGTTTTTATTATAAAGAAAAAAGGGTATAAAAAGTACAGAAAACTATGAAAAAGAAAGAGAGTAGAGAAAAGATATAGAGAGTGGGTGAGCGTACGGAAGCGATAACAGTTATCTGTTTCAAATGAAAAGATGAAAAAAAGGAAAGAAAGAAAAATAAAGAGTGAGAGAGAATCAAATCAAGATCATTATACTTTTTACATATTGAACTATTTCGCAATAGCTGTTAAGTAGATATATCAAACGTTCTAATAATCAATTCATCATATTGTGGTATATCAAAAGGTCCTGCTACTAATACTTTATATTTTTTTCTATTTTATTTGTTTTGTTTTGATTTACGGCATATCAACCACAGTGGGTCATTTAATGCCGATAAAGTTTTGAAATAAAGTCATCCTTAATGGATACTTAATTGTTTATAAATACATTTTTCTATTTAACCCATAGATGGGACCCTAACAGGTACTACCACTCCGGGTCAGACCGGACCCTGTAGCAATGGTGATGAAGGGGTGCTCCACATTCCCCAAACCTCCAAAACTGGAACCTCACCATCAGATGAAGTTTAACGTTATTCCCAGGACAGGAGACCCTCAGCCACCACCTTCTAGCACCCATATGATAAAAAGGGTTGGGGGTTGCCATAATGGTAATAGGGTTGGGCAATAATATAGGTGCTAGGGATTAGCGTGACCAAATGATTGATCGGAGCCCGTCTAGCCCAAGAAAGGGCCAAAGTCGAGCATTGCAAGTCATGAACTGCTCAACCACCTGGGCTCTATCCTTAAACATCACGGGTCGCCACCCACGGACAACAGTTGGCCCCATTTGGGGGAGTCTTACTCATCTACAGAGGTACAGTCGGTGCATTCTAATAATATTTATTTCTTTTGTTGATTTTGTTGTGTTGGGTGAGCCCCTTTTCGTCTGTGCCCCTTTCCTCTTTTAAAAGAAAATATTGGGTTAATACACAAGTTGACTTGCCGTAAGAACCAACCAACCAACCAACCAACCAAAGAAAAAGTGTTGTTTCTTTAGAATAAGAGAAAGTATTCCAGTATATCACTATAGATCACGACAGAGACTGATTAAAACGCGTATTTTTGTTTTTATCTCAACTGTCCAACTCCGACACTGGTCAACTTCCGTCATCAAATCAAGGAAATTTATTCGACTGTGAAGATTATTTATCCGACCATCCGAAGTCGACAATTTTGTACGAATGATGAGAGACTTTTCTTTTAGTCTGGAATCCGGTTTGTCCTAAATGCGCACGGAACTTGCGACGCCGGTCATAATTGTTCATGGCAAATCATATCACTGTAATCTTTTCACTTAAAAGGAATAAGGTCTTAGATTTTTCTAATCGTTCTTCGATTTCGTCTCCAATGATAGAGAAGTTGGGCACAGATAGAAAAAAGAAATTGGTTTCGTTTTCAAGTTTAAGAGAGTTCATAAATATAGATTAATCCCCAACAATTGATTGGTCACCACCTTAGGAGTTGTATTATTTGTATGATTAGGACTATTGTCCTCATCTTCATTGTTATGTGTACAACATTTCGGCCGATGTGTCCCCAGCATTCTTTATGTATTTCGTGTCGGACTCGGGAACCTTCTCTTAGAACTCGGAAACCTTCTTTTTGAACTCGGGAACTTCTTGTCGTAATCGGGAGCCTTCATGGAAGTCTATACCCAACCCTTTATTCAAGCTATTTAAAACTCATTTTAGACACATTTTTAAACTCATTTTCTTCTGTTTGACCAATAAATTGGACCCTAACAGGTACTACCTCTTTGGATCAGGGTGACCCTGTGAGTAATGACAATGAAGGGTACTTCACACTCCCAAAAGCTCCAGATTTGGAACTTCACCATTAGTTGAAGTTTAACCCCCCAGCCATTGCCTTCTAGCACATATAGAATAAAAAGGTTAATAGGGATGGTACAATCATATATGTGCTCGGGGATGACTTTGTTGTAGTCAACAAACACAAGCACATATATAACCGACATGATAAATGTGTCCTTAAAAGGGATACAATCAGACAAGGTTGTAGTCGGGTGGAAGGACAAATCAACACGTTCGTAGATTTAAAGAGAGGGTTTTATTGGAGAGAGATACAATAAGACAGACAAGAAAAGTGAGGCACGCTACTAATTTCGAAGCCAGCCCAGTATAATGCTGTGCTCACTATATATATAGTCAGACAACATGGGTGAGAGAAAGCGTGAAATATTCCATTACAACACATGGGTGAAAGAATGTGTGGAATATTCCATTACAACACATGGGAGAGAGAGAGAGAGAGAGAGAGAGAGAGAGAGAGAGAGAGAGAGAGAGAGAGAGAGAGAGAGAGAGAGAGAGAGAGAGAGAGAGAGAGAGAGAGAGAGAGAGAGTGTGTGTGTGTGTGTGTGTGTGGAATATTCCATTACAACACATGGGTGAGAGAGTGTGGAATATTCCATTACAACAATAAAGATGACTGTCACATGAAATAAATACGTAGATTATAAAAGCTGTTTGCATTCCTTTTAGAATAGGTATATATTATATATCCCTTTTACTCGGATATATATATATGTAGAGAGAGTTCTATAAGTTTCTTTCTTGCTGGGAGTAGCTTAAGTAGCTGGCTGATACCTGATTTCTGTAGTCTTATCTTCATTTCTTCTAACTAGTCTGGTTCTGTAGTTTTGTAGTTTGTTTACTAGTCTTTTGTTCTTCTATTTCTTCTATTGTTGACTCTGGTTCTCAAGAAGCTGGTTCGCAAAGGCTGCTCTTTAGTTCATGTAGACAACACAAGGCTTATATTTTGTTGATTCAAAGTCTAACTCTTCACTAACCGTCCAAAAAAACAACGGGTTAGCAATATGCATATGTGTCCCTGACACACAAAAATCTAAAAGGACGCAGTAAAATCGTACTGTGCGTCCCAGTGTTTTTATTTTTTCTTCCCTCACCATTTTAAGCTAACTGTAAATACATTTCAATAGTTTCTTAAAAACGAATTATTCAGGATAAGTTAAAAGTGAGGAGTTAGACAGCTTTAGTTGTTTCCTCCGAAAAATACACACTACAGTATATTAAGAAACTTTATTTGGACCCATAAATTTTCCAAGGATTCATTCAAGGCAAATATGTGCGTCCCAGGACGCACTAAATTAAAAAGCTATCAGCATCACTGCATATGTATTTACCCAACACGTTCACCACAATGTAGCTAGTATGGGTCATTAAGTGAGGATCGAACTCGCTATTTAATATTTACTCCTGATGAACGCCCAAAATCATATCACTGTAATCTCTGGCTTAAATTTGTTCCATAGTTTAGGTGGTAGCATAAATTTTTGACGGACCATATAGCGAAAATTCTAAGGGGCCGTTAGTTTTCAGATCAGGGAATGGAAAACTACAGGACGGTTATAGCTACCTGACCCAGAGGCGGGAATCACGCACGTTATGTGATTTAGTTAGTTTAGATTTTAGTTTGAACCTGAGATTGACGTAGACGTAGGATTCTCACCCGCGCAGCTAATAAGGATGGGTTAAATAAACCTTGATCAAGAAAATAAAAGTCTTGTGAGTTGATTAATTGCATGACTAAAAACTAGCACTTAAAAGAAGCCCTTAGAAGAGACTAGACAAGATGACGGCCAAGCAAGAAGTTGGCAGAAGTAGTAAAGCAGAAAAAATGAAGAACAAGTAAATCTACAAGTCTCTGTCTCTGTCTGTCTCTCTCTCTCTCTCTATTACCGAGTCTCCTCTCTTGATTATACACCGGAGGTACGATGTTCGACGTACCATGTTATAAGAGGTATACAAAAGGAAGCGCGTTGTGTAATGGTTAAAATCATGGGAAATGGACTCGTCGCCCCGAGTTCAAATCCTGGACGTGGTAGTTGCATTTCACTTAGCGCTAATACCCTTGAAAAAGGTATACATCCCACTCTCCCTCCAGCTGTGGGTAAATAGTCGGGCAGACTGGGCTCTTTAACCTTGGTTAGGTAACCAGAAGGAAAACTCTGAATTCAAACCTGTTAAACTCGCTTAAAAAATTGACCTTGTGTCGCATCCTGCTCGTGCGAAGAGGTTGGTAAATAAAAAAAAAAAAAATATAAGGGTATACAACAAATTTATAAAAGCTTATACTTTTCTAACGGTTATTCAATCATTTGAATAATGATAAGAGAAATTGTACACAGATGGTGAAAGGAAATTAGTTTCGTTTAAAAGTTTAATAGAGGTTACAAATATAAATTAATCCCCAGAGATTGATTGGCCATCTTCTTAGAAGTGGTAGGTAGGTAGGTAGGTATTTTGTCCACCCTGTCGGGAAAGGGTTAGTGAGAGTAGGGGTGAAGATCAAAATGTATAAAGAGTTGGGTCATCCGCCCAGGTGTCTGCGAGGTAGACTGATAACCCCCATCGCTCTACATCCTTTGATCTTTCACGTCTTTCCTCATTTGAATATATCTACACCCTATCTTTCCCTCGGGCCTACCCCTCCAGTCTCACCGTACCATCCACTATTATTCTAATTAACCATTATCTTCTCCCCCACTACGCCCCTACCTTTTCTTAGTCTCTCCTCCGCCTTCTCCTTTTACCATATCCTTATTTAGATCCCAAATCTATATAAACTAATAAATTCATTCTGATGAAGTTTCTGAAATTAACAGAGATGAAATATTAATTAAATTGAATTGTTTGAGTTCGTTATTCACCTTTCCCATATATTTTCTCTCTCACACACACGCATCGTATAAACGCTAAACAAGCCACCGTTTGTTAAGAATCTTAACATTTTGACGATTGCAAATACGCATGAAACTGTAGTTATGGGATATTAAATCCATAATATTTAATCTCTGATTTTAAAACTGCTCTACTAGTTCAGTTCAGTATTGATCACCTTCATATGCTAATACTTTCACATTCATTATCCATTATCCATTATATGATATTGCATATTATATATATATATATATATATATATATATATATATATATATGTTTCAGAAAAATGTATTCTTTCTTCCGAGGTTTCGGTATGCAAGACACCTACTCCAGGAAACTAAATAGGGTGGGCTCTCATATTTCATATATATTTGCCCACAGGAAAGTGTGTGTCTGTGTGTGTGGAGGCAGTTGAACTGGTTTTATTTTGATTACCCTTTCTGTCTTTTTTAACTTTATTTTGATTTAGTTAATAAATTTAGTCATTTTTTCTTTAAGTCAGTGTCTTTTTTAGATTAAAATTGTTGTCTGTCTGTAGATTTACACTTCTGTAATGTTAATCTATTTTTTTATTCTGTTTTCCTCCTTTTCTTACGTTATTCCCTCTTTCTTTCTCTTTCTCTGTCTGCCTCTATTTTTTAAACAAAAATAAGATTCATTTCTGCGTTAAAATTTTTTTTTTTGATCTGGGAATCTAATTATTCCAAACTTTAATAGTAAACACAAGAAACATGGGTCGTTCTTTATTTAAGTATTGATGTTATATTTTGATCCTTTAAATCCCACATATAGCTAGAAAGGGTTGTTACATTAGTTTGGGTTGATTTGGTTTGCTTTACGGCATATCAACCTCAGTGGGTCATTTAATGCCGATAAAGTTTTGAAATAAATGAATTCTTAATGGATACACACATTTTTTTATAAATACATTTTTCTATTTAACCCATAGATGGGACCCTAACAGGTACTACCACTCCGGGTCAGACTGGACCCTGTAGCAATGGTGATGAAGGGGTGCTCCGCATTCCCCAAACCTCCAAAACTCGAACCTCACCATCAGATGGAGTTTAACGTCATTCCCAGGACATGTATACCCTCAGCCACCGCCTTATAGCACCCATATGATAAAAAAGAGTTGGAGCTTGCCATGAGGGCAGTAGGGTTGAAGCAATCATATAGCTGCTAAGGATTGACATAACCAGCCGATTTGATCGGGGGGGGGGTCTCTCCGACCGTCCGTCTAGCCTAAGTAAGGGTCTAAGTGGAGTGTTGCAGGTCATGAACTGCTCATCCACCACGACTCCATCCTTAAGCATTACGGGTCGCTACCCACGGCCAACAGGTGGCCCCATTTGGGGGAGTCTTATCCCTCTGCAGAAACTCCCGTCTTTCATGGCTAAATTAAAAGTAAGTAGTCGGGGCGGCCTAAAGTCGGTATCAGCCAGTCAGCGAGGGAGTTTATCCCCTTTTCAATAGCGCTAGACCAAGGAGATTATTTTGGCATCTGAGGTGGAGCGCCACACCTACCATCAGCTCCTTACTTTACAGCACAGATCCCTGTGCTACTCATACGCTGAGTTGGCGAGGACCGGTATCGAACTAGGAACCTTGTGGTTTCTAGCCAAGCGCTCTACCGACTGAGCTAACCCGGCCCATAAAGAATAAAATTACAGTTATTTCTTCTTGTGAATAGATTTCTTTTAAGATTTATCCCTTGAGATTTTTGCTCATATTCATCAAGATAAAACCAAACAATTAGAAATCAATAATACTAAGCACATATTTATTAAAATCAAAATTTTAAAATCAATATGAAAATTAACCTTCCTGTTCACACTGTGAACCGCTATTTTATTGTATATATAGATACAATTGCATGTTATTAGTATTTAGATATGGCCAACAGTATTAATAATATAAAACAATTTTATTAATAGGCTAAAGCGGGAGTTTCCGTAATCTTTTATACGTAAAATGCGATTATATTATCTCATCCGTGCTATTGTGCATTTGTATCAGAAAAGGTTATGCAGAAATGTTCAGTTTTTACCAAAAGAAACAACACAAAAATCCCCCCCCCCGCGAGGTTTCCAGTTAAAACTCATTTTGCCATCCCTAGCGAACAGCATCCGTTCTTTCTGGATCTTCCCCACAACAGACGCCTATGACATTGACAGTCGTTTTTCCAAACATCTGCTCTGTGGATTAAAAAAACAAAAACAAACTTTCCCTTCGATGTTTTCCTCCCAATTGTAACCTTGGACTTTTTCAGCTTGAAGAAAACAACACTAACAACGGCTTTCGTTTTTGATGCCTTCTTTGTTGTCTCTTTGTATTATTCGTTTGTTTACATCTTTGCCTTTAATTCATCATTTTTTTAACGCTTTTTCTATAGTGGCCAACATCGCCTAAATTGATTTATTGTATTAAAAACATCAACATATACTACTACTACTACTACTACTACTACTACTACTACAACACGTGTCAGCCGGGGCTTTAGAATACACCAACTGCACCTCTGCCGAGGGGTAAGACCCCGTAATGGATCAACCTCTTGGTCGTAGGTGATGTAACGCTCTGTCTATAGTGGCCAACCTCGCCTAGATTGATTTATTGTATTAAAAACATCAACAAATACTACTACTACTTCTACTACTACACGCGTCAACTGAGGCTTTAGAATACCCAACTGCATGTCTGGCGTGGGGCAATCCCCCCACCCAATGGAGCAACCTGTTGGCCGTGGGTGATGACCCGTAATGCTTAAGGATGGAACCCTAGTTGCTGGGCAGTCCAGGACATGCAACACTCCACTTTGGTCCTTACTTGGATTAGATCAATCGACCGGTTACGTCAAGCCAAATAGGTTTGTCCCAACCCTATTGCCTTTATGGCAAGCCCCGAAAGTTTTATCATATATGTACCAGGATGAGGTGGCCTGCCGAGTTAGAAGCAGTAGTAGCGAGAAACAAATAAAAACGATCATCCCATCTATCTAACTATCTGTCTGTCTGTCTGTCTCTCTTTCGTATATATAAACCCGAGTAAGGGGTTATACAACACCAACAGACAAGGATTAAAACGGATACTGCATCTTCAGGCAAGGATCAAACTTTATGCCACCAATAATATCCACTTTATAAAAAAGGTTTACTAAGCACGATTCAAGTACAGGCCTAAAATGCCAACTCGAATCGTGCTTAGTAAACCTTTTTTCCTTCCTTTTTGCCACCCCGCCGAAAGAAAAAAAGTACCAAAAATCAGGGAATTAACCGAATTTAATGAAATTTTCAGTGTTGATATATTAATGAATAAAGGATATAATGCACCAGTTATTTTATTTTAAAACTTTTACATTTTTTCAGATCAGTTAACTTTGAACCACAATCTGTGTTACGCCTCAAAGATATGTGGTTCAAAGTTAACTGACCTGAAAAATGTAATGTTTTTATATAAAATAACTGGTGCATTATATCTTTTATTCATTGATATATCAACACTGAAAATTTCATAAAATTCGGTTAATTCCCTGATTTTCGGTACTTTTTTTCTTTCGGCGGGGTGACATACGATGGTGGAATTTAGGTCCGTTAAGTTCGATTTAACCCAAAGCAGACAGGAGAATATGGTATTTACCTGGGAGTGTTCATGTCTGGAACGTCGTTTTTATTTTTTGTTCAACTAGTAATTATATAAATTACGAGCAATGATTGTCACAGAACTGTGAACGTGTCGCAACAGACGTGTCGCTATCTCTCCGTTTTCCGCTCTGTTTTTCATTAAACAACTCGTCTCTATACGTAATGGGATTAATACCTGCTTATCTCTTGGAATTAAGAGGATTAAGAACGTACGCTTTTTCGAAAAGATGAGTAATCGTCGTATTACAGTTCTGTCTTAGGAATATTGGCGGCTCTACTTACCGGCAGAACGCTGGCTTCTTAAATAGCTTCTCGAACTTATTTCAAGTTAACATTTTGATAAGAGACAATTTCTACTGGGAACGCTTAGTGATAATTTGACAATAGGTCAATCGTTGAAGTTGATTGGCTGGTCGGTAAGATTTTACGGCATGTCAAACCTTGTTGGGTTATTTTATGCTGAAGACATTTTGATTTATTCGTTCTTGATGGGCACTCAATTCCTTTTAAACCCATACTTAAAACTCATTTTTTAAAACTCATTTTATCAACTTAACCCATATATGGGACCCTAACAGGTACTACCACTCTGAGAGAGTGGAACTGGGAGTAATCAACTTACTGGCTGAACGCTGGCTTCTTAAATACTTTCGGAAACATGTTTCAATCAACATTTTGATAAGAGATAACTTCTACTAGAGATAATTTGACAATAAAACAAAAGGTTGGTTGTTTGGTTGGATTTTACGGCATACCAAAGCTTGTTGGGTTATTTTCTACTGAAGAAATTTTGTTTTATTCATTCTTGATGGGTACTCAATTTTTTACACACATTTTTAAAAAGTCATTTTTCTATTTAACCTATAGATAAGACCTTAACAGATACCAGCACTCCATGGCAGAGTGGACCTGGGAGTAATCAATTTTCTGGCAGAACACTGGCTTCTTAAATACCTTCCCTAACTTTTTTAAAGTTAACATTTCCATAAGAGACAATTTCTACTGGGAACGCTTAGTGATAATTTGACAATAAAACAAAATTAATTCTTTGAAGCTGGTTGGTTGGTTGGTTTGGTTAGATTTTACGGCATGTCAAACATTGTTGGGTTATTTTATGCTGAAGACATTTTGTTTTATTATTATTGATGGATACTCAACCTTTTTTGATGATGTCTGTGGTTAATCTAGAATGTCGAAATTTGTTCTGAGGGGTAAAATGATTACGAATGCTGTTGTTCGCGTTCTCCTCTACCTTGCTTTTGCAGGGGGGGGGGGGCTCTTAACATAAAGGTTATCGAAATGAAATCAGCGAATTTTTTTATTAAACTGCATCTGGCGGTGAGACACCAGTTTCTGATATTTGGGGATATTTAAACACATTTTTAAAATTTTCTTTTTTCTATTTAATCCATAGCTGGGACCCAAACAGATACTAGCACTCCGGGTCAACTTACTGGAATAACGCTGGCTTCTTAAATACCTTCGCAAACATGTTACAAGTTAACATTTTGATAAACTACTTATACTGGGAACGCTTAGAGATAATTTGACAATAAAACTAGAGTTCAATCTTTGAAGGTTTGATTTTACGGCATGTCAAACCTTGTTGGGTTATTTTATGCCGAAGACGTTTTGTCTTATTCATCCTCGATGGCTGACAATTTTTAAATACATCTTTAAACTATTTTTCTATTTAACCCATAGATGCGTTGGTTGGTTGGTTGTTTTTGTTTTACGGCATATCAACTCTTTTCGGGAAATTTAATGACGAATCAAGATATGTGTTTACTTACAGTACCTGTTGTTGCTTAAATAGTCACTCATCTAATTATTAAACAGGCTCATCACTGCTTATCGGTGATCTAGAGGGAACCAGGGCTTTCAACGTGACTAGACCATCAGCCCCCATAGATGGGACCCTAACAGGTACTACCACTCCATGTCAGAGTGGAACTGGGAGTAATGGTGATGAAGGGCTACTCCTTATTCCACAGAGCTCCAGAATTGGGACTTCATCATCAGATAGAGGGTAACATCATACCAAGGACATTAAAACCCAACCACCGCCTTCTAGCACATACATGATAAAAGGGTTGGGGAAATAGGGAGTTCGTTACTTTTTAAAATAGTTTTAGTCCGAAATTTAAGTAACATTTGGGTTTGCTGTTTACCAAAATAAATTTAATAAGGGTTTATTTTTAGATGCCCTTAAGGCTGATGAGAAAAGATCTGGAAATCGATTTAGCTGTGGTGTTAAAACTGACCCTAGAGATATGAATCTTCTTGAATGTTCTAGAAAGATCTTCAGGGGATTTAAATGCAACAAAGTGGGAAAATGAAATGTGTTAAAATGGCTGTTCTAATCGACCTGAGAGTCGGTTTCCCTTATTTTCTGAACTTTATCTACACTACTTTTAAAAAGTTTGATGGGCACCCATGGTGTAATGGTTATCATCGTAGTAAATGGATACAAAAATTCTGGACGAGGCTTGTTGCATTTCGCATAGCGCAAATACCTTTGGGGTAATTCTATGTCAAATCATCCAGGCCATGTCACCCACTCCCTTCATTTTTCTGAAATTTTGTCTAAGTGTGGATTGTGATAAATTTAGCCCCCCCCCAAATCAACATAACTCCACCATTTTTTGGAATTGGAAGGTCAGATTTTGGGGATTGTTTAATGTTAACATAGTCCACACTAGTGATTTGACATAGAATTACTCTTTGGGGAAACTATGCATCTAATTACTCTTCCTTTAGGTATAGGTAAATAGTAGAGCAAACTGGGCTTGATAAGTCTACCAGTCTAGGAGAAGGAAAACTCTTAATTCAAACCTGTTTAACTCTGCTTAATAAATTGAACTTGTGTAAATATATAAATCGTATCCCTGATGGGGGAGCTGTTTTTTGGGAGCCCCAAAATATACGTTTTAATTCTTCGCTGCCCGTGTACTGATCCTCTCTTTTTAAATCTCCCCAAGTCTCGTATTTGACTACCTCTCACTTCTAAAACAAGAATTCCCGTGATCAGTCTTTTGCCCTCTTCCTGCCGTTCACGTTCGTCATAGCCAAGCGCTGAGGTCGTTGGTGAGGTGGAAGCCACCGCATTTCTATATTGAAGCCAAACCGTTATTGAACTTTCCATTCCAGACCAGCTTCTAAGAATAAAATATACCTTTTCAATCTTGTTATAATCTTATTCTTTATTTTTAATTCCAGACCAGCTCCTAAGAATTACACACACACACACACACACATATATATATATATATATAGATAGATAGATAATCAATCAATCAATCAATCAATCATTGCTGTCCATCGTATCCGATGATGACACAACGCGAATCATTTTCCTCCAATTTAATCGGTCTCTGGTTGTGTCTTGCCAACTGCCTGTCGGGATGTTCAAGTACTTCAGGCTTCTCTTGATGTTGTCTTTGTACCTGAGCTTTGGTCTACCGATTCCACGTGATGCCTCTCTCAGTTGAGAGTACATAATCTGATTTGGTATATATATATATATATATATATATTATATATATATATAATATATCTTATTCTTTATTTTCCAATCCATAACAACTTGTTTAGTGGTTGTAGAATAAAAAGAAAAGAAACGACTTAAACATTGTGATGAAGAAAAACAAAAGAAAAAAACAAATAAACGACTAACAACAAATAAACGACAAAAAACAAAAACAAAAACAAGTTCAAATAGCATCAATTACAGTGAACAACAAATTTATTCGTACGCCCATCAATTTTCGGATGTTTTTAAACATTTTTTAAAGATGTTAATAAGCACAAAAAGGAAAATAAACTCGATTTTCAGAACAATTGGTTAAAATTGAAAATTGCGTTTTATATTCCTTTTTGTGTCTATTAACATATAAAATAAACTGGCATGATGCGGGCATTAGATTCTGAGAAATGCATAAACATATTTGTTATATCTCGAGATGTAGGAATAAAAAATGACAATAAAAACAGTGAAATATGTTTAACATATAACAATATTTGTTTTATATATTCTCACTAACAGGGAATACAGTGGGATGGTTTCGGATAGAATTCAACTGTGTGTATCATGTGTGTGGTCACACATGGGCCAGTCCTTTGTCTACCTGACTCTCAGTCTTTGTCTGCCTGACTCTCTCCTTGTTAGTTTTCTGTTTCACTGCTAGTTAGTGAGTATATCCGGTGTAGAATCGTTAGGGGGAGATAACTCTCCCTAACAATATTAAAATATTTTTTGGGGAGAGGGGGCGAACGATGATACATTTTTAAATATATTAGGTCGTTCTTTTTTTCCGAATCCAGCGAAAATGAGATAGAAAAACAAAAAAATTGTACATAAGACTGGAAAGTTACAATCATTTTTGGAATTACGTATGAAAGGCTACCCGTCGATTGTTCAGCGCAAGGCAAAGAAGAGGGTGAGAGAAAGAAAGAGTAATGAGTCTAGGCTGACAGTTAGAAGGTGACAGACGCAAGTAGCGTGTCTGTCATCCAAGGCATTTTACATGGGGTTAAAATAAATATGAGCTTGGGGAAAAAACAAGATAATTTTGTGTTGTTATTAAAAACTAAGTAACGACACAAGACAAAACATCCTCAAGAGAACCTAAGTAATTTCTAAACTCAAAGAACAAACGAAAAGGCTAATCCAACAACCAATACAGAAATACCAGATTCTCCGGTCCATAAGAGCAGAGCCCAACTCCGATCCAACCAAGAGAATAGTTTAACAGTAAGAAGATAAGTATAGAAATAATACTATTACCACAAACACCTAAAAATGGAATCCAGCAACGCAACAAAAAATTTCCCATAGTCACTGCTGTACGATGATTGCAAGCCTCACATAGCCCGTGGGACAGTCTTAAACCTCGTCAAATGTTCCAGGCTTCAGAACTGTTACACGAGTTATGTTAGACCGAGTCAAGATTACAGTCCTCTATAAGACATTTCATATTCTCATCAGATGTAACTGAAAATCATAACACGTTTAAACAAACCGTTTGGATTGCAGTTTTAAGACCGAGTTATAGCAAAGGGTATAGTAGTATAATCATGGAAGAATGCAATTCTAATTCATAACTTCAAATACCAATCTCCAATTCAATTAAGTAGCAATCATTTATTCTACTTATATACAAAATGCAATATGACACTTTTTATATACAAGGAGTCCCAGAAGACAAAACTAATAACTTGGCCAATTCTCGTTCTAATAATCTGAAATTTTAAGAGCATGCGTAGAAACAACTGAATATTATCTATTAATAACAGAGATTCGGTCTCTATTTGTCTGTAACCGAAACTACGTCACTACTTATGTCACAGTCATTTCAGGAATTAAGTTTATCAATGAACATTTAGTTTATATTCAGTATCATTACTACATAAAAATATTAAAATTCTATGAAAAATCAAAAGTTATTGTCAAATCTTTACTAAAAATGCTATATTCTTTTACCTTTAGATGAATTTATGTTTAAAATATTTTTTTCCTGAAATCAAATTTTATATTTGAAAACTGCTGCATGACCTTATGAACACTCTATACATATATATAATATATATATATATATATATATATAGTAAAAAAGTCGACGGGTTGGCCTAAAGTCAGTATTAGCCAGACAGCGAGGGAGTATATCCCCTTTTCAATAGCGCTAGACCAAGGAGATTTTTTGCCGTCTGAGGTGGAGCACCACATCTAACACCAGCTCCCAACTTTACCGCACAATTCCTGTGCTACTCATATGCTGAGTTGGCGAGGACCGGTATCGAACCAGGAACCTTGTGGTTCCTAGTCAGACGCTCTACCGACTGAGATAGCAAATGCGATAAAAAAGAAAAAAAAACGAAAACAAAAAAACGCCTAGCTTTAATCTTTATAAATTGAAACATTCAAAACTTTTAGATAAAGTTGTTTGTACAGGTGAGCAATTTACAGGTGTTGATGTCTAGAACAAGACTTTTTTTTTACTGGTATCATTAAAACAGAAAAAACAAAAGCAAATTTCAAAGTTTTATCACATTTAAATTAAAAGAATATATCATTCAACAATTCGCTCTTAAATATATTGTTTTTCTATTTATCTGTCATCTCAAGTTCATCTTCCTCATGCCAATATATTGGTTTGTTTTGTTTTATGGCATATCAGCCCTTTTGGGGTCATTTAATGCCGAAACAAAATCGATAATTTTGTTAAAAGTTTCTTTGTTTCAAGTTCTTAATATCTTCTAATTCCTATAAATACTTTTCATTAACTTCATTTATTTTGGTTCGGATTGGTTTATTTAATAGTATAATATTCATGTGGGTTATTCAATGCCAAAACCTGTTAGAGTGTGAGATAAAAGTTGAAAATCAAGTTTCCTTTACATGTGTAATTTTTGCAGATGAATTTCGTGGATGTATTTTATACGTGATTCATGATTTTCGAGATATTTTTTATTTCTCTCAAGAAGGATAAAATATCATCCATGTTAATATTCTCAAACAGATACGTCATATCATTTGCGTTTAAACATTTCTTTCCAATATGAGTTGACAAATTTATTTCTTCTCACGTTATGAAACCAAACAAATTTCCTCACGTTTTTTTGTGCGTGTTAGTTATCTGTTATTTCAAGTACATCTTCAATGTCAATATCAGTTGCATATCTACCCCTTCTCACGTTATTAAATAAAATTCATACTAATAAGTAGTCTGTCATTATTTTTCTTGTATTTTATGTTCTTTTCTTAAATTCTTCAAACTTCTGATGGGCTGTATTGGAGGTTTTTGCGTTCTTCGTATCGGGCTATTGTCTTCTCTCTCTTTTCTCTCTCTCTCTCTCTCTCTCTCTCTCTCTCTTTCTCTCTCTCTCACACACACACACACACACACACACACACACACACATATATATATATATATATATATATATATATATATATATAATATATATTATATGTATGTATGTATAGTCAAATCAATGTAACAATGGATTTTCAAGTAGTGTCCATCAGAATTACGTTACATAGAACTGTAAATAGATTCTCAATATATATCCCTCCACATGGTCCAATAAAGGAAAATGAAGTACAAAATATAATGGACCAAACACACACACACACACACACACACACACACACACACACACACACACACTCACAAACACACACACACACACTGTCTCTGTCTGTCTGTCTCTTTCTCTCGCAATTCCATTTCTATTCTTGTTAAATCAGGAACAAGGAGACATATATTTGTGCACACATAATTTTATTTTTCTCTATTCCAACTTAACCATGCACGTGCGCTTGAGAATCAGTTGCCAGAGACGCAACATGTGTCTCGCTCCCACGGCCGCCGGCCCGATTCTCAGTTGACAATAGCCAACTTTCCCAGGGCTCATCCGACCACGTGACTTGCTAAGTGTATCATTCCCAATGATCCCGGGTTGAAGGCAGTTGCGAATCAAAAACCAATGAATTTAATTTATCTTTCATTAACTGTTAAATTTAAATCCTAATTACACTTCATACCAAAAATGATACGCTGTGCCTATTCATAATGTAGCAATAGTTAAATTACTATAATCTCAGTTATGCCTCCACCACAATAGGTTTGTGAATCAATGGTTGGGGTTTGCCATAATGGCAATAGGGTTAGGACAATCATATAGGTGCTAGGCTTGACGTGACCAGTCGATTGATCCCTATATCTGGGCTACAAAATTTTGGAAAAAAACCCCAAAAAACTAGGGTAATCCCAAATGTAAAGTCTCCAAAGTGCTGGGAACACAGACAAGCTGTTTATGAGACTATTGGAAACACTATTGTGTTTGTTGTGCATGCGCTTGTCCCTGCGCGCGCCTCTCTACCATGACCAATCTTGGCTTGGTAGTCGTTTTTCACGGAGCTCCCGATTGACGCTAATTGTGAAGTTCACGCAGTTATTCGGTTTTTGAACACCTTTGTTTAAGAAATATTGATATCTTTTGTCTGAATTTTTTGATAATTTACATGATTTAGTTTTTCGGACTGATGTTCTCATCATTAAACCGATTGAAATTCATTACCAATTAACAGAAGTGTATGGGAGTCGTGCATGGATGTCAAAAATCAATCTAATCTTCATTTAATAATAATAATTTTAATTGTCTAATCGTAGACTAAAGTTTAGCAAACTATACTCGAAGATCCATTGCTACTGAATAACAGACTGGTCTCTTTAACGTTGGTATTGTGACTGGTTTAGGTGAAGGAAAACTCCACACCTGTTAAACTCCGCTTAAGAAATTGACCGTATGTCACATCCTGCTCATGTGGAGAGGTTGGTAAATATATATAAGACAATAATCCAATAGTAAGTTGATGTAGATTTCACTAAGGTTCTTATTGAGAATGTGATTTTTTTAGTTGTATAGAAAATTGAGGGCATATCGCATAAATACACCCTGGCCTCCTGCCCTAAAAAACGCTAAGCGGTGTCTGTTGAAAATCTGTGCCTGCTGAAAATCCAACCGTCGTTACTATTGAAATCCCTAGCTGTTTGAATGCATTTTTACCGAAAAGTTAATGCGATATTTTACCATAATAATTTTAATAACTTTTTTTTAGTGGTTTGAAGGCATTAATAGTAAGCCACTCTAAGGTTTTTTAACGACATGTAAATGTAGATATTTACTTCCCGCTTTAAAGTATATTTTTGTTTAGGTATTTTCATTTTATTTTAATTAAAATAATGTCACGTCATTTTTAAATAAATACGACCGAGTTTCGAAAATAAAAACAATCTTTACATTTACTAGTCGAGAAAAGACTTGGTTGGGGTCGGGGTAAAATATCGCTTTCATATCGCATTAACTTTTCGGGGAAAACGCCCTTAAACAGCTAGGGAGTTCAATAGTAGCGCGGATTGAGTTTTCAGCTGGCATAGATTTTCAGCAGACACCGATTTTCAGCAAACACCGCTTAGCGTTTTTGAGGGCAGGAGACCAGGACGCATTTATGCGATAATATCCAAACATTTTATTATTTCTAGTTTTCAGCTTTTGATCTTGAATTCAAATATCAAATTACACTTCGACCTTTCTCTAGAGAGAAATATGAGTTTTAGGAAAATATTAATCGTGAAAACTGTTCGGTCGCGTGCCACAGAAAAGTCGTTTGGGGACCGCACGCCAACAATGGGCGGCATGTTAGTAACCTTCTGATCTAGAGGTCGAGTCTATTGTTTGGACGAGACAGGATCAATTCTCAATACTTTGTTTTATCAGCATTCTCGATACTTTTGATCAGCATTTTTTTAACGAAACACAAGATTATGCAAGTGCATTGTATTATATAAACAGCATTTCTTCAATTTTCAAATTATTCTAAGAACGTTAACTCCCTTTGAAAACATTTTTGAACAGATTGATAAACAAGGACTATCACAGTCTCCTCATTATTCTGTTATAATTTTTTTTTACTCTTCCTTATATCAACAAAAGCTCTGAAAAAGATCTACTCAACAGATCGAAACACTGCAGCGTCGGCTAATAAACTTACCACTCATTTTATTTAAACCTGTGTTTTTTTTGTCAAATTTCTCACTATACTACATACCGTCGGATTCACTTCCATTTCTCTTCAAAACTAGCAAATGTATAAAATATAAACTAGCAAATATATGCACCCTCCGGTTGCAAGTATTTAAGTTCTAATGTAATAAAATATTATATGAAATTAGACAGGCTAATGAAACTAAATAAGAATGCAGATAAAAATATTTGAAATAGAGGGGTTATAATAAAAAATAGAACAACTGAAACTTACTCTTTCTTCACTCCCGTCTTTCATTGTTAAATTTTCCTAATTTAACTATTTAGGTAAAATAGGATGTAAAAAATAAAATTACTGTTATTTCTTCTTGTTAATGGATTTCTTTTAAGATTTATCCCCGAGATTTTTGCTCTTATTTATTAAGATAAAACCAAACAATTAGTTATCAATAATACCAAACACATATTTATTAAAATCAAATTTTTAATATCAATATACAAATTAACCTTCACGTTCACACTGTGAACTACTATTTTATTGTATACATAGGTACAATTGCATGTTATTAGTATGTAGATATAGCCAACAGTATTAATTATGAAAAACAATTTTATTGATAATTGAGGTTTAAACAAGAAGAAAATCATGGAGAATATGACGTCAATAACTAATGGAATTGTGACTTGAGTCAAATATAGTTTCGGTTACAGATAGACAAACGCACAATCTCCATTACAATAAGATTGTATACCATCTTTAACTTGACGTTCGATAGTTCTGGCTAACTCTTTTATGGCTGTTATTCCACTTTCTATTTTCTTCATGGAGCTGTTATATCTATGAATCAGTCGATCCTCTGCAATCAGTCGGTTATCTGCCGCCATCTTAGTTTGGTTTGGTCTGCACTGGTGGCTCAATTTTTTAATTAGATTAATCTTCTGTCATTTCTTTTATATCTGTCTTATTTCTATATTTAAGGAAATAGGATAAAACTAGATGTTTTTGTGTGATTGGGAATGCATATAGTGTAATGGTTGTCGGTAGGGAAATGGGAATTGGCGAGATGGGTTCAGTAATGCCCTTAACAAAGGCATTCATTAATCTCTAAAAAAGAGAATTTTATGTACACCAACATTTCTATCGTCTATTTTAGCTGAGGAAAAGCAATGGGTAATGTATGGAGGCGTGGTGTAATGGTTAGAGTCGCCGGAAATGGATTCGTCGAACCGAGTTCAACTCCTAGACAAGGCTGTTTGCATTTCACATAGCGCTAATACCCTTGGGAATACCTCCAGCTATGGGTAAAATAGTTGGACTAACTGGGCTCTTTGGATAGATAACCAGTCTAGGAGAAGGAAAACTCTGAATTCAAAATTCCTGAGGTCAGTCGTTGATTGGATTTGTGGTACTCCTTGTGCACCAATTATTTCCTATCAACTGTGCTAAAAAGTGCGCATGGTCCAAAACAAGCCTTCACCACTATAAACGAAACACTGTGTAGGTTGTTCATTGGATGAACCCTCATGTGTCAAAATCGACGAGAGAGTCCATTTTCCTCGTCTATACCTGAGTGATGTATTCCATCTTCTTATTAACTTGTACTTATCTTATATTTTTTCGATAGTTGTTGATAGCTCTGTTATGGCTGATATCTCATGTTACCTCTTAGCTTGGGCTGGATCTATCTATCTTTGGGCTGGTGGCTGGATTTCCCATTCAGCGGGATCTTCTGTTATTTTGGATCTGTCTATCTCTGGTTCGTCCTGTGTTGTTACTTTTTAAAAATTTTTTTTATTAATGAACAGCAAAAGACTTTCTTTTTCTTTCGAGTTCATATTTTATTTTTTAAAATCCTAGATCAACACGCGTGCGAGAATTTGGCTAATTGAACGGACCCAGCCATTACGGTCCATTTCCCCTCAGTGTCCAACCAAAGATTAATTTTCATAGCTACTACATTTGGCGAACTGGAAGATAGATCAATACATGGTTACATCCTGTCACTCACATTCCCTGTATCTTTTCACTAACCGTTATTTTAAAATCTATGCTACACTTACTGTACATAATCAATAGGCTACATATCAATTATGTAGCACAACTCCCTTCATACTCACTTGATCCTCTAAACTCTGAACGACCTATTCTCTTTACTCAAGGAAAATTAGTCTGATGAGTAAGATGGGAAAACGCTTAGGACATTAAAGTAATAATTGCTCTACTCATTAGGATGGGAATTTTAATATCAGTAGAAAAATAACATACCTCACAAACAGCAACTACCGAACAACAACAAACATAGATACATTGAATGCCTATCACCACCTTCCCTCAACATAGGTCTTGGATAAAGACTCGGTTGAAGATGTAACAAAGCGAAAGTAAAGCTGAAACTTAAAAACAACAACAACAACAATAACAACAACAACAACAACAATAATAATAATAATAATAATAATAATAATAATAATAACAACAACAATAATAATAATAATAATGGGTTGGAAAGGTTATCCACTGGGTATTGTTCAAGAAACTAAATTTTAACCAACAAAATGATAAATGCATAAACCAGAATCTGTTCTTGAGAATGAAACGCATAAAATTCTCTGGGACTTTGAGATAGCCAGAAGACCAGACCAAATATTGATTTAAATGAAAAAGAGAACTTTCCAACTGGTAGACTTTGCAGTTCCAGCAGATCACAGGGTGAAGATGAAAGAAGACAAAAGGATAGACAAATACATAGACCTTGCTAGAGAAATGAAAAAGCTGTGGAATATGAGGTGAAATTTATACTAATAGTAGTTGGAACATTCGGAACGGTATTCAAAAGCTTAGAAAAATGACTTGTGGAACTGGAATCAGAGGAAGAATTGAGACCATCCAGACAACAGCATTGTTGAAAAGAGCTGGAATACTCCGGAGAGTCCTGGAGACCTGAGGAGAAATGTTGTCACTCAAACTCCAGTGAAATACAGTCTGCTAACGCTAGTGTGAAAAAAAACTACTACTAATACTATAATAATAATACTAATAATAATAATAATGACTTTTAAGATTGTGACCCTGACCAGAAACCACACCTAATATCAATTTTGCAAGACAAAAAGTACTTTTCATCTAGTGAATTTTGCCGTTCCAGCAAACCACAGAGTAAAAAAATAGAATAAAACGAAAAGATGGACAAATAGCAGCTTCATATCATATAAAAAGAAAAGTTTCAGGGGTGCTTCGATTCATGGAAAACTCGATGGAATAACTGTGTTGAATGAGAACAGGAGTATTTTGAAGAAAATCTTACATTTGTTGTTCATTTGTGTCTTGCTAAATACAGCTTCGACCACTTTAACTTTGGAACAAATATCACATTCTCTGAAATAACAAACGTGTCTAAGAAGCGAGGCAGCCATTATTGGCTTTTATTAAATTAAAAAGGGAAAAATCATTTCGATTCATTGTCAGATATTTTTGTTATTGTTGTTGTTAAGATACACTTCACGTTGAATGAATATTGAAAGATGAGATAAAAGCTTGTTTCGACATAAAGCAAAAACAAAACAAAAAAGAATAAAAAAAAAAAGAAAAAGAAAGAAAGAAAAGAAAGAAAGAATGAAAAGAAATCAACAAAAAATTTTTCTGACAACGCAAATATATCGGCTGGATAGCAAGGTAAATAATTACAAGAAAAAGAAACCAGGTGAACACAGGTGAGAAAATTAAATTTACGCGTATCGTCATTGGCATTGTTACGTTATACCTTTTTTTCTTTACTCTTTTTTTTTTCTTTTTATCATTTTTAATAAGAATGACTTCAGTTCCAATTTATTTACACTATTCCAAATTCAGCTTTTAAATCTGAACGCCAAGAAGAGCATCTCTGATATAAGTAGCCCAACTGCATCCCATTGATATACCTCTCTACGCTCACAGCACATAGCTGCATTGGACCTTTTCTCAAGGTTAACAATGGGTAGAACATACCATATAAATTACAGACTCATATCAAAGCTGTTAATGTATCGAACTCACCGAATGAATAAATGATCTGATCAAGTTTGACAGGTATAATAAACCGTATAAATTACCGACACTCGAAAAGGGTGTAAATGGATGTAACATATTACATAATGAATGGCGTCTGTCAACGTTGCCAATGCGTGTAATGCACTACATAAATTGTTCTATGAGATTTGTCATTACGTGTAACACAGTATATACATTAGCAAAAAATTAAACACACCCCAGGCGGTGTAAAAATTATTTTTTAAAGATATTGTCTGATTAATTAAATAATTATTTTGAATATTTCACACATAAATTCTACACAAAATCGTAGGTATATAGTTTTTATTGTAAACCTTTTAGTAAAAAATAATAATAAAAAAAATTAATATATAATACCGGACTTGTATTTATTAAAACTTGTTTAAAAAAACACACAAAACAATGTGGACCGTTTATCAGACGTTTCAAGCATGTCTGCAAGAATGATATCAGGTGCTTTGGCATTACCCTTTCCAGCTGGGAAAATTTGGCTCAGAACCGCCTCGGTGCGGTAGGCTCTCTGATGCGGACTATTCGTGTCTTTAGCTACCTTGACACAACACCATGAAGCCAAGAGGTCCAGAAGAAAGCAGCGGCAACAAAGCACCTGCACATCAACATCTTCAAAGGACAACCTTCACATCTGTGGTCGAGAATGTTTTTCGAGCATTGGACTTTACAGTCCCAGGAGGCGCTGTAACTTCACGGACACAGAACTATATATGATATAGTTCATGTGTCCGTGAAGTCTTCCAAGACTGCAATGCTAATGAGGACCGTTTAGGATTTTGAATATAATTAAAAACTCATCGATACTTACACAATTCCTGAGGGTTTGTGACGTAAACAGTGACGTAGTTTTGTTTACGGACAAAGAGACATCGAATCTACATTATTAATAGATAAGTGACTCCTGTCAAGGGTGTAAATGGGTGTAATGCATCACACACATGACATCTGTCTATCAAGATTGCAATGGCTGTCATAGACTACATAAATTACGGCATCAAATGTGTCATTAAGTTTAACACATTATAAAATGACTCCTGTCAAGGGTGTAAATGGATGTACTGTCAGTTCCTCACTTTACTGCAGAGATCAGATTACCTAATCTGTGCTACTAAAGTGCTAAGTTGACGAGGACCGGTATAGAACCCGGAACCTTACAGTAGGAAATAATGTTATTACATGTAGCACATTACATAAGTAACTGACTTCTGTCAAGGGTATAAATGGATGTAATGCATTACATAAACGACTGACATCTGTCAAGGTTGCTAATGGGTATAATACATTGCATAAATTACTTTATGGAATTTGTTATTGCGTACAACACATTACAGGGAATAACTGGTGGAGGTGCGTGGTCTAATGGTTAGAATCGTAGGAAATAGACTCGTCGACCCGGGGTTCAATTCCTGGACGAAATTCACATGGCGCTAATGAACTTGGGAAAGGTATGAATCAAATTCTCACTCCAGCAATTACTCTCTCTCCAGCTATGGTAAATAGTAGGACAGACTGGGCTCTTTAACCTTGGTTAGGCAACCAGTCTAGCAGAAGGAAAATTCTGAATTCAAACCTGTTAAATCCGCTTGGGGTGGTCACTACTAGAATAGGCTCAGTACTAATTAGTAATCTAGTTCACTAATAATAATTTTGTAAAGACTGATGAAGTGCTACACAGAGAGCTTTTATGCTCATTTGATGTTGCGTTGGAATGATGCTGTTCAGGATAGAAAATTGACACTGTTATGGGTTGAATTCTATCTGAAACAGAATCATTTCGGCGTAAAATGAAATGAGCACGAAAACCCAAAACGTTTGAATAGCAAACGCTCACTATTTGATCATAATTGGTCATACCAGAAAAGAAAAATAGGAAGACATGAGCTAGATGGAGCTACCATTACAATTTGCCAACGTGCAATTTCTCCACAATTAAGTTTAAGATGTGGAAACATTTCAATTGCCCCCTGTGCGTTACTAGATTACGTTACTACACCACGTACTATCTATATATCAATACTCGTGTTCCTTAATTGTACGACTGTTATCCTATTGCAAGACCCTAATGTTAAAAATGAGACCGTCCAAATTGTCCAAGAATAAATACAAAAATGTAAATCCTGATTATCGGTGGATAAGCGACAGCTAATTCATCAAATTCTTATTTTTGATGAGTACCGTCACCTCAGCTAAATAATGGACCATTCTATTTTTATCATAAAGAAAGAATGGCAAGTAAAAGGACATGCTACACAGAAAAATATAGCAAGAAAGAAATAATGAAACAAAGAAACAAAGAAACGAAGAAACAAAGTAGGGGAATGCTAGAGAGAGCGTGGAAGCGATACCCTAATCTGTTTCAATCGGACATAATGAAAAAATGAAAAAAGAGAGAGAGAAGAGAGAGAGAGAGAGAGGAGAGAGAGAGAGAGAGAGAGAGAGAGAGAGAGAGAGTTAAATCAAGATTATTATACTTTTTAGATGTTGAACTATTTTGCAATAAGTAAATATATCAAACATTGTAATAATTAAATTATCATACTGTGGTATATCCAACAGGTCCTGCTAGTTTTATAATGATTAAAAAAATATACTATTTTGTGCAGAGTATTATCATGCATTTAATATTCTTTTCTTTTTAAACTTGAGCTTGGAACTTGACATCCAATTTAATTCAATTTGATTTCATTTGATTTAATTTAACTTAATCTTAATCTTGAAGAATTAACCACACATTCCATTTTTATAATAACTGGAGCATCTCTTTTTTTAAACAAGGGAGGTAAATCCCAATTCAATAAATCTTTAATTATTTCCCTTTAAAATGAAGCTAATCACGATTCAATATCCTGGGAAAAAATCCTAAAATCTTAATTCATGTGGATTCTTTTCTGCTATTAATTAATTTAACAATTGAAAGTAACACATTTTCTGATAATCTCTTTTATTTATGAAATTATCAATAAGCCCATTAAAACTGTCATATATTTAAATCTTGAAAGGGTGAGGTGTAAAGGTTACAGTCGTAGGAAATGGTTAGGGTTCAAATCCAGGACTCGGCTTTTTGCATTTCACATAGCGCTAATACCTTTGGAAAAGGTATGCATCCAACTACTATCCCTCCAGCTATGAGTAACTAGTAAAACAAATTTCACTCTTTAACCGTGGCTTGGTAACCAGTCTAGGAGAAGGAAAACACTAAATTCAAACCTGTTAAACTCCGCTTAAGAAATTGACGTTGTGTCATATCCTGCTCGTGCGGAGGAGTTGGTAAATATGTATCTATTTAAATCTTATTTGTCTGGATTTTTGAGATGAGGATCGATATGTCTCATTCTTATCAGGAAATATGAAAACGCAACGTTTCGGCCGTTGTATCCTCCAGCATTCTTCCGTTGACCAACAGTCAAACTATTTAAAAAGGATTTCCCCAAGTCATTGTTATATTCGGATTGACAAGGTACATCTGAAGAAGACAGGAGGCTCTCTGAATTTTTGAGATGAGGCTTGATAATTTGTATTATTCAAAATTTTCGGACTGTTGTCCTCATCTTTATTATTATGTGCACAAAATTCGGCCAATTTGCCTGCCATTAAACACATGGCGTAACGATATAAGGTTTGGGTTAATACATTTCTAAGTGACAATAATCTTTAGGTTGCAGGTTCAATCCTGGCCAAGGGCGATAATAACATAGAATACATAACATAGCTTAACACTTGTACCCGGTCATGGTTAACGGAATGAGAATCATCTACCCTAATGGATTGAATAAAGGGTTCTGTTCGAAGTTCCGTGTAGGCTCCCGATTACGACTAAAAAAGTTCTTGAGTTTGACAAGAAGGTTTCTGAGTTTGACAAGAAACACCAGAAGAAGACCGGAGGACACATCAGCTGAAACTTTATGTACATATTCTTATATTAAAGGAGATTCGGTGTCTGTCTTCACCGAAACTACGTCACTGTTTACATCAACAACCCATAGGAATTGCGTAAGTTTATCAATGAGTATTTAATTTATATTATTGTCACAATCAATAATACATAGAATAAAACTTATCTACGTTAAATTTACCTCAAAACAGCCCATCTTATTAGTGTGTTAAAATCATGCAATGTGTCTTATATATCACTAAGAAATAAAGGTTTACATAATATATGGTGTAGTTAATTTGCATACTGGTTTTAACAAAACCGGGTTTAATAAATAATTACTTGATGTTATTGATCTCCAATGTTATTTTTTTATTCTCCAAAGTATTAAAATCAATCCTAGAAATGATTTTATATAGAAACCAATTAAAATCTAATTAAAATAAGTATAATGTTTTCATATGTGTTCTCATTTAATTTCGTTAGTCGTTCTAACTTAATATATTTCATTACATTAAAACTTAATATTCTTGCGCATATTCTTGCTAGTAACAATAAAGATGAGGACAACAGTCCGAAAAATCTTAATAATACAAACTAAGAAACTCTTATTAAAAATTTAAGTCTCTTGCAAAATTTTCTATTAAAATTCAGATATGTGCGTACGAAAAGTACAGTTTTACATATAACGTTTTATTCTCTCTTCTTTTTGTAGTACTGTAATGCAAAAAACAAAAACAAAAAACAAAACAAGCAGAGAAACCTTATTTGGGTTTTATTCAGTATATAGATAGTTAGTATAAACAGGTCTTATAAGCATAAGTGTTACATAATTGTTATTATCCTAACGATTATGTAGCGTTAGTGTAGAAATCAAAGTGGATGTTAGAAATTACGGTTAGCAGTTTTTTTTTATCACTTAATGCCAAATCAATTCATATTGATATTCGGTTTTTACAGTACCTGCTATTACTTAAAGAGTCTTATGTCTAAGTATTGAACAGGATAATCACTGCTTAACTTCAGTGCAGCTGAAGGGTATTGAGTGAAGCCAAAAGAAAGAAGGACAGTCTATCATGCAAGATATTGACTCATTCATTCTTGCTGCTAACTCTTCTGTGTGTCTGACCTAGCTCGAGGGAAGCACCCACATTCCGAGTTCCGGTACTGGAATTAACTAACGGCCCGCTTCTTTGACGATTCGAACTCAACTCCAAACTTGAACTGTGACTCTCTGCACCCCCCAACCCGCAAAAACCCCAACAAACAAACAAACTGACTGACTTTTTCAAAAAGTCACGCTGCCCTGTTCCAAATCTCATTGTCAAATCTCATTTAACTTTTTCACCTCCGATTTTTCACATACGGGGTTTGTTTGTTGTTACCAGGGACCGCACACGACCCCGCACAGAAAACTTCCTTTGACCGACACGGACCGCCATTTATCTATTAAACACACATATACACACAGACATACCATTCTGGTGTTTGTTCCTTAAGTCTACACATCCATATACATACGCAAGGACGCGCACATACACATGCATACATATCTATATCCATATGAGTCTTATCTCGATTTTTCACCTTCATAAAAATACATATATACACGCATGTACGCGTGGAAGCGCGTGGTATAATGGTTTAAATCATGGGAAATGGACTCGTCGCCCCGAGTTCAAATCCTGGACGTGGTAATTGCATTTCCCTTAGCGCTAATACCTTTGGAACATGTATGAATCCTATTCTCCCTCCAGCTATGTGCAAATAGTAAGGCAGACTAGGCTCTTTAACCTTGGTTAGGCAACAAGTCTAGAAGAACCTGTTGAACTAGTAGGGATTAAAAATATACGAAAAAAACCCCATGGGGTCTTTACCGGAAATAATGTTTGCGCATGACCAACAAAAATGACTGACTCCCTACACCTAAAATAATCTCTCAGCCATTCGAACTGAGGCCGTAATTAGGTCTAGTGGTCCTATTAGCCAGGGAGATTTTCCCTCGCAACAGGCCACTATGACCTGGTTAATAAAGCCTAAGTCATAAAGCCACATTCTGCCTTTGTCTCTTTCTATTCTCATGCCTTTTCGTTCCTAAGTTCCATTTCAGCGTACCAGCCCCAAGAACAAAGAACTAGCTTTTATTGGGGACAAGATACCAGCATCGACGAACCTTAATATAGCCCAATAAACTCCGCTTAAGAAATTGACCTTGTGTCACATCCTGTTCGTGTGGAGGGGTTGGTCAATATGTACCAATATGTTGGTAAAAATGTACACAAATATATTCTATTTGTTTTTTGTTTGCTTCTATCCAGTGCGAGAAAATTACATTTCTCGTTTCACTATCCAAACCACTAATATTTTTTTACAAAATATACGAAAATTTTTAATGCATTTATTCCTCTACAAATCCTTAGAGGCATTTTTGTAATGTAAATGGTCGTGCTAAATGGACACGGCGAACCGAGTTCAAATCCTGGATGAGGCTGATTGCATTTCACATAGCGCTAATACCCTTGGGAAAGGTTAATATTTACCCTACCCGTTCGTCTCGCGTAAGATGTGACACAAGGTCACATGTATGGAGCATCCAGCGAGGATCGGAATCACAGTTCAGTGGTAAAGGATCTGCGAGAATATCTTGCTAACCATTATGCAACGATAGAACGCCCTTCCTTTGGGAAAGGTATTAATCCGGCTATAGTTAATTAGTAGGAGGTCTAGGCTCTTTAACCTTGGTATGACAACCGTTCTAGGAGAAGGAAAACTCAGAATTCAAACCTGTTAATATCCACGTAAAAAAATTGTCAAATCCTGTTCCTGCAAAGGGGTTGGGTAAATATATACACGTTGTTAGGTCTCAACATAATAATAATAATAATAATAATAATATAATAATAAAATAGAGGTGATCAAAAGGTTAATCACATAATAAGCTAATGCAGCAAACTAGCACAAAAGGAGTGCAAGATTAAACACCACTGGATGGGAAAGGGCATTCGCTGCGAACTGTGCAAGAGATTAAAACTTGAACATGCTAATGCATGGCATATATACATTTACCCACCCCTGCACACGAGTAGGATGTGACACAAAGTCAATTTCTTAAGAGGAGTTTAACAGGTTTGAATTAAGTTTCATTCTACTAAACTGGTTACCTATCCAAGGTTAAATTACCCAGTATGTACTACTATTTACGCATATCTGGAGGGAGAGTAATTGGATGCATACCTTATCCAAGGGTATTAGCACTATGTGAAATGAAAAGTTCCTCGTCCAGGATTTGAACTCATCTTACCGTGTTCATTTTCTACGACGATAACCGTCACACAACGCGTCTTCATAAAAGTAATCATATCTTAGATTTAAAACAATTGAATGTGGATTGCATACAGCCTTGATCAAGATTTAAACACAGGTCGACCAGTCATTTCCTACGACTTCACCCATTAAAGCATGCGCCTCCATACTAACGTATGGTATATACACAAACCAGAATCTGTCCAAGAAAATGAGAGCCATAACATTCTCTAGGATTTTTGAGATACAAACAGATCACCCAATCCCAACAAGAAGACCACACAACAACAAAGAGTTGTCATCTATACACATATAAAGGGCAATTGTGTATATGTGTATGTCCGGAGGAAACTTAAAAAATAAAACAATTAACGACAAAGTAAATATATATACACATTCACTATCACCAGGGTTTGGTGTTTGAGCGAAAATAATGAAGATTTTATTTATATTTGGGAAGATATTTAAAGATTAAAATTTGTATAGTAACAGAAGGTAATTGAAATATGATATTGATTGATTGAATTAATCGTCTCATTTATATTGTATTTTAAAAAAATTGTAAATTACTAAATCAAAATTTCTTACTATATTGTTATATATTTACGTGGGGATTTTAAGGGACATCCAATGAAGATATAACTTGTGATAATGGATCTGCGAGACTAACTTTAAAAAATACCCCCTCTACCCGGGCGACGCCGAGTAGCAACTTCTAGTTGATAATAATGTAGAGATAGATGATATACTAATAAATGGTATATACACAAACCATAATCTTTCCAAGAAAATGGGACCATAAAATTCTCTGGAATTTTGAGATACAACCAGATCACCCAATCCCGGCCAGACACCGAGACCAACAAAAATATTCCACATTTAATAATTAAAAAAAAATGAAACATATAATGATGTGACAGCTGTCATAATAGAATGAAAATCAAAAGTTTTTGAATGAAGTTAATTAAGACCAAATGCCGTTTATGCTGTGTAATTTTAAGGAAAGCCATTTTCACCCCACACACATACATGCATGCTGCACAAAACACCCCCGTCTTTTCACCCTCGTTTTGTGACGATAAGGAAATGGAAGGAAAGAAGCATGCAATTGAGAGAATATTGTGGAAATATTACATTTCATTAATCAATGAATAAATATTGAAAGTTTCATTAAAGTTCCTTAATTAGTTAAATTTCAGTAATTAGTTAAATTTCAGTAATAAACAAAAATAGACAAATACTTGGACCTTTCCCGAGAGCTGAACAAACTATGGAACATAAAGGTAAAGGTTGTATTGATTGTAATTGGAGCCCTGGGAACAGTTCCAAAGGGCTTGGAAAAGAGTCTGGAGGAATTGGAAATCCGAGGAAAATCAAGACCATCCAAACAACAGCTGTTAAAATTAGCTAGAATACTCAGAAGAGTCCTGGAGACCTTAGGAGACTTGCTGTCACTCCAGCAGCTTAGGCGGGTGTGAAAACTCATGGAGATAAATAAATTTGATCGTTCAGATAAATGGTATATACACAAACCAGAATCTGTCCAAGAAAATGAGAGCCATAAAATTCTCTAGGATTTTTGAGATACAAACAGATCACCCAATCCCAATAAGAAGACCAGACAATAACAAAGAGTTGTCATTGATTTACAAATATTTATTCTAAAATGACATGACATTTTTATTTTTTTGTACATGTTCGTAATTTCCATGCTAGTTCAGTAATTTTACTTATATTATTTTTTCATATCTGAAATATAACGAATACTTTTTGTTCTGCGTTAAGCCCCAAACATTGAGTGACAGAAAATGGAACTCCGACAGACGGAAAGACGACGTTGATTTTAACCTGGGTACAACATGTTGGTGAAGTACGAGTACTGTTGATACTACTCTTATTTAGGAATTTTGATTGGTTGGATTTTACGGCATGTCAACCTATGTTGGGTTATTTTATGCCGAGGAAGTTTTTGTGTTATTCATTTTTGTTAGGTATTCAATTTTTAAAACACTATTTTAAAAACATTTGATCTATTCAACCCATAGATGGAACCATTAGATGCAGTTTATCGTCATACCCAAAGCACTTTGGAATCTGTGCACGTATATTATCCTTAATGATATTAAAACATTACATACACACTCACACACACACACACACACACACACATATATATATATAATATATATCCATGTGTGTTTGTGTGTGTGTGTGTGTGTGTATGTGTGTTAGAATAAACTGAATTGACTTGTCCTTCAGGGCTCCCATGTACAGATAAATATAATTGTGGTTACTTATATCATACTGGCATAGATAGATAGTAATGAACAGATATTGATAGAGAGATAAAGTGATAGATATGAACTGACTAAAAAAGATAGATGGATAGATTGATAGATAGATATGAAGAGACTGACAGAAATAGACAGATAGGTATGAACGGATTGAAATATATATATATATATACATATATATATATATATATATATATATATATATATATATATATATAGAGAGAGAGAGAGAGAGAGAGAGAGAGAGATAGATAGATAGATAGATAGATAGATATGAACAGACTGAAAGAGATAGATAGTAATGAACATACTGATATAGAGAGATATTAATGAATAGACATAAATAGATCGATAGAAAGAAAGAATATGAACAGTAGATAGATAGATAGATAGATAGATAGATACAAAGATATGACAGCTCGTCAATAGGCACCGTGGAACTGTCGTATCCCATGAAACCAGGAATAAGCAACAGTAAGAGGTATATTCCTAGCTTTAATTGAATAATATATATATATATATATATATATATATATATATATATACAAAGTATATTCCTAGCTTTAATTGAATTAATATATATATATATATATATATATATATATATATATATATATATATATATATATATATACAAAGTATATGAAAAAGTATCGAGATTTTTTAATAGTTTTAGACGCACCTTGTATTTTGAAAAAAAAAAGTTCTATTCATTCTTTCATTTCTATCTTGGTAAATACAGCTTTAAACTTGGTACTTTTTTGACACACCGAGTATTCTGAAAAAATAATAAATGGAACAGCATATAATGTATCTCAGTGTGTATGCTACACAATATTAATATAATTTTTATACATTTTATCCTCGGCATCATTCCCAAGGATTTAACAGATACAGAGTTAGAATAAATAAAAACGAAAAACTCGAGAAATACCTAAACCTTGAAGCAATGATTGGTTATTTCCTAGTTGAGTAACATGATATTACAGGGTGACCCAGAAAAAACAGAACACAAATTATTTATTTATTTTGCCATTAAACTAACCCTAAACCCTAAGCCTAACCCTAAGCCTTGTTGAACTTAAAAAATTAACAGTTTTATTACAAAATTTGTGGGTTTTGTTTTTTCTGGGTCACCCTGTAATATTATGTTACTCAACTTAGGTTTAGGGTTTAGGGTTAGGGTTAGGATTACACACAGACACAGACACAGACACACACATATATATATATCCTGTCGTTTTCAGTGTCTGCGCTACACAGTATTCGTATAATTCTTTACATTTTTTAAGCAGCATGCCCACAGAACTAGTTAGAATAACTCGAGAAATACAAAAACCTTCAAGCAATAATTATTACAAATGATTATTATAATTAGTTCTTTAAGAGGCGTATTCGTACCTTTAATTGAATATATATATATATGAGATTATATATGCAGACACACACACACACACACACACACACACACACACACACACATATATATATATATATATATATATATATATCGTTATAATATAGAATAAATACACTCAAAATTTGAGCATGCAACCTTAGACAGTCTTCATTGTTTTATAAAAGAAGTTTTAATAAATACATGACCGGTATTATATATTTATATATAGTTTGTTTTATCTTAATATATATTAAAGTTATCAGAACTAAGTTTCCATTTCTAATTGTTTTATTTTTTTACTCCTTTCATAAATTTGATGGTTTTTACTTATTTATGGTAAAAACTCTCTGACATCGAATATCTAACTCCACTCCCTCAGGCAATATCTTTCAAAAATTATTTTTTACACCGCCCAGAGTGTTTTTTTGCTAGTATTCATAGTATTACGTACTTTGAACGTCGTTAGATTTCATAAAAGCAAATTTCTTGCTATATTGTTATATATTTCCGTGGGGATTTTTATGGAGCAACTAGCGAGGATCTCATTAGCGATAAGTAATAATGGATCTGCGAGACTAACTTTTAAAAAATCACCCCACTACCCAGGCGACGCCGGGTAGCCACTCCTAGTAAAATATAAGTGTTTGAATTTCTGAAAGGAAATATTGTCTATTGTTATTCAGTTTTGACTAGCACGAGAAATAAAAAAATGAGCATCTTTATTTTCATCCTACGTTGCGAGAACTGACAGGTGCAATAAAAAGGAAAAGAACAAAAAAAAAAAAAAAAAACCCAAAAAACAAAAAAAAAAACATGAAAGAAAGAATCGTTAAACATTTCTATTGTAGGGAATCAATTTTCAGAGAATACACCGAGGCTGTTAACGAAATTAATATGGTCTACGTTTTGTTTTGTTAAATTTGATTTCTCTATCTGAATACTCCATTATCAGAAGAAGGTAAAACATATGGGTAAGTTTTATACAGATAAGTACATTTAATTAGTGAAAGTAATATACAATTATTTAAGATAAGGTAGAACTACACCTAAAAATACTGTACTTTAAAAAGTTACGTAACTAATACACAAGTCATATATATATATATATATATATATATATATATATATATATAAAGAATAGAAGAAATAACAAAAGACTTAGAGATTTTGCATTATAGTCTATTTCAGGGAGATTAGACAAAGTGTCTAACTCTTAACATGACATTTTCCGATATATACTTCCCAACAAATTTAAATTTCACATTATCCAAAAAAATAAAAACCTTACAATCATTCTTAATTTTTTTACTCTATATATAAGAAAAAAAAAAAAAAAATTACAAAATTAATTACAAAAATAAAATTTCTTTTCTAAAAATCCGTTGTAGACCTACCGTCAACGGGTTAATACTCTTCCTGTTTGAATAAGAGAATTCGTCTAGTGTAAAACTTGAATATGTCTTCTTTTAAAAAAAAAACTGTTACAATGAGAGATACATGATTCGGTGACCGAGATAAGTGGGCGGAAGTGCTCATATTTGAAACTAACACATAACTTTGTTGCAACATCAAGGTTTTCATTTTGAATTCATATCACAGGACTATTAATAAAAAAAGATTAAAAAAAACCTGTTTTCAAACGCCATTAAAGTAATAAAGAATTCCACATTCGCATCTGATGAATCGGGAGAGTTAGACTATTTGTCTAAGCTCCCTGAAATAGACTATAATGCTAAATCTC
>CM042156.1:60765084-60785084 GCA_023376005.1 Doryteuthis pealeii
GCATTTTTTGATATATATATATATATATATATATATATATATATATATATATATATATATATATAGTGTGAACAAAAAGTATTAAGACAATCAGAAATATTTCTTGTATGTTGTTTATTCTCAACTAGTTTCGACCTTAGGTCATCGTCAGGAGAAAATTTCTTATTTGAAGAAATTGTTGATAGATTATTAGAAAGGGGGTATTATAGAAGAACTATAAAAGTTGAAGTGTTTTTGTGGGTTTGACATGCTATTAAAATCCGGGTAGACGAGTGTGTTAATAATAGCATGTGTATGTGTGTGTGTGTAAAGAAAAAGTGAAAATGAATCCGACAGTAAGTAATATTAGGAAAAATTGAAAAAACACAAGTTCATAAACGAAGTAATGTTTATTTCGCCCACGCTGCAGTGTTTCGATCTGGTTTTTAAAAAAAATAGAATGACCGACAGAACAAAAGAGTCTTGCAGATTTTTTATTTTCTGTGATACATTTATTTTTTCTTCAAATTAACGAAAGCCCTGATGAAGATCTATTGAAACAGATCGAAACACTGCAGGGTCGGCGAAATAAGCATTACTTTATTTATGAACTTATGTTTTTTCAATTGTTCATAATATCACACACACACACACACACACACACACACACACACACACATATATATATATATATAAATAAGAGGAAATTAATCCGACACCATGTGGAGAAAACTTAAAACAAACTCGAGATCTTACAATGGATGGAAATTTATTAGTTGGAGTGTCGATGTTCAAACTTTTCGGTTTATAAAGAAACCTTCTTCAGGACAATGAAACTAGTCAAGGAGAAAAAAAAGGATTCATGTAGTTAAAAAGATGATGGATGTTTTGAATGCGTTGAATTTGGAAAACGAACCTTTTCTACACATTTTCCAAACTGAACGCATTCGAAATCTATGTCTATGTCTATGGCAGACCATGCATTCCCTATACGTGCATAACATCGCTTTCTGTGGATGAGATGCTACTATCTAGGTACGTGAATTGTTTCACTGATTTTAGAGGCTTACCGTCGAGTGTGGAGATGCCTCCTTCATTTTTAAAACACATGAACTCAGTTCTATCGGAGCTCGCATAGAAGCCGAATGCTGCCTTCTCCCGGCTATGTAGCAAGGATTCGACTTTTGCAGGTGTATTTGCAAGAAGTGCCAGATCATCTGCGTAGTTGGCATCTGTAATAGTCTGTGTGGGATATTGCCGGCTACTAGCATTTTTTTAGGGTGAGGCTTTTAAAAGAGTATTTTTTATAACAGTTATTTGGTTATTATTTTGTTTTATGATTTATAACTGAATTTGTATCTTTTAAGTATTCGCTATTTAATTAGAAGAATCCCCTCACCCTCCCTGGGAACATCGTGCGTTGCTTTCAGCAAAAACTTCAGCTCAGCAGTCGAGATTTTGCTGATTTCTCAGACAAGAGGTCGATATAATCCTGGTGTCATCAAGCAGAAGGAGGAAACGCCGATTCAGCGTTTCTCCTCCCCCTCCCTCTTGTTTTTACTCTTTCTTTTACTTCTACAACCCCTTCCCCTATTTCTTCCTCCTTCCTCCCCTTCCTTTCCTTCTATTTCACTCTCTTCTTCTGGCGACTTTCTCCTCTTCCTTTTGCCCCTTCCTTCCTTTCTTCTTTTCTTCTTCTTCTTCTTCTTCTTCTTCTTCTTCTTCTTCTTCTTCTTCTTCTTCTTCTTCTTCTTCTCTTCTTCTTCTTCTTCTTTATCGTTGTTCTACTTTTCTTTATTTTCTCTCTCGTCTATTTTCATCTTTTTCATGCCTCCCCCCTTTCCTGTCGGTTCCATTTTCTCCCTCTCTCCCTTCTCGTCCATATTTACATCCTTCTCTTCTTGTTCTACCGATTCAGCGTTTCTGCTCTCCCCCCCCCCTTTGTTTTACTCTTTCTTTTACTCCTACTCCTCCTCTTCATCTCCTTCTGCTTCACTCTCTTCTTCTGGCAGCTCTTCACCTTCCTTTTGCCCTCCCCTTCATTCTTTCTTCTTCTTCTTCTTCTTCTTCTTCTTCTATTTTCAGCTTTTCATGGCCCCCCTCTTCCCTTTCTCGCCCATATTTACACCCTTACTCTCTTGTTCTACCTCGTTCTAAACCATCATATTCACCCCCTCCTCGACCTCTTACCCAACTTCTTCTTCTTCTTCTTCTTCTTCTTCTTCTTCTTCTTATTATTATTATTATTATTATTATTATTATTATTATTATCTTCCTCCTTGAAAACTATTCTTCTTATTTTTCTTCTTCCAAAAATGATCAAATCGATCCGTACCGAAAGGTATAAATTGTCAATATTTCGATATCTCCCAATTTTTCTATTCAACACCGTTCTCTGTTATCACCAGTCAGCTTGCATTTCCGCACCCTCCTATCCAACACCCACCCCACCCCCTCCTTCAGCATCCATCTTATCACCCTCCACCCACGCCCCCCAGTTCTCGACTTAGATCTTTTATATCATTTCCGCACTTTATTGCAGCTATAGCGATTCTATCATTTACATTTCTGTCATTTCATTCTGATCTTAAGGGCTTTTTCAGCTCACAAAAAGGACACTATGGAATCAGCTGTTCTCAGCATGATAAATACACCCTCGACGATCCTAAAAATTGATTATTTGCTCTTCTACGTATCTATTAAGCTTAAATAAGTCTGGCACAAGGTCACTAATACTGAGCAGCCAGTAAGAATCGATTACATCATATATATTATATATATTATATATATATATATATATATCAGTTAAAAGTAAGGAAATGAATCCGATCGTATAAGTATAGATAAAAGTATATATATATATATATATATATATATATATATATATATATACCCATCTATGGGTTAAATAGAAAAATGTATTTACAAAAAAATTGTATTATCCATTAAGAATTGATTTATTTCAAAACTTTATCGGCATTAAATGACCCACTGAGGTTGATATGCCGTAAAACAAACCAAACCAAACCATATATATATATATAATATATAAGTATATTTTGGCAGCATTTTTTCTTGTAAACATGTTTTGTTAAACCCTACTGACATGTCCTCAAATGCCTATAATTTCCCGCCAATCATCCTTCCACCATCCCCCTTACTTCCTTACAAACTAGTGAGCCCTCCTACAAATCTCTACTACCACTGTTCGTTTGAACGGAACTCCGCCTACTACTAATTCCTACAGCTACTGCTCGTTTTAAAAGCGACACAACGGAAACATTCCAACAGTTTCACGCCTGAAGATGGCACAAGGATTCGGTTTCAGATATATAGACTCAGAATTTCCATTATAATAAGATATACAAAAGGAATTCTGTATGAAATAAACCACAGGGTCGATATGCCGTTAAACAAACCAAACCGTAAAATAAAAATCGATGAAAAGTAAATAGTTACAAAAATACTTTGTTTTTTTTGTAAATGTTAAATGATTTATGTTGTTTTGTATTTCCTAAGATTTGATTTGATTATCTTTGTGCGGTCTTCCCTTCGGCATTGAGCCCAATTGAGGCTAATTGTTCCAGTTGGCTCAAATCCAGTCCTGATTGTGACAGTCTTAACAAAATGTCTGTGAGGGTTTAAAAGGCAGAAACAAAAACAAAAAAACAAAAAACAAAAAAAGAAAAGATAAACGAAAGTAAAAGAAGCGAAAAAGAAACGAAAAGAAATAAAATTATAAAAAAAACTAAAATAAAGTAAGAAAGTGTATTATTTAGATTATTCGGACTATTGTTATCTGCACAACGTTTCGGTCGATGTGCTCTCCGAACTTCTTCAGGTATTTCTTGGTCGGACTCGGGAAGCTTCTCAATAATTCGAATAATCTAAATAATACAAATCATCAAGTCTCATCTCAAGAATTCAGAGAAAAAAATTAGAAAGATGGAAAGAAAAACTATGCTAAAATAGAGAAGAGAAAAAGAAAGGCAAAAAGAAAGAAAGGATAAAGGAAAGAAAGAAAGAAAGAAAAACGATGCTAAAATAGAAAAGAGAAAAAGAAAGGCAAAAAGAAAGAAAGGAAAAAGGAAAGAAAGAAAATGGAAAGAAAAACTATGCTAAAATGAAAGAAAAGAAAAAAAAAAAAAAGGAAAAAAAAAGAAAGAAAGGAAAAAGGAAAGAAAGAAAGATGGAAAGAAAAACGATGCTAAAATAGAAAAAGAGAAAAAGAAAAAAAGGCAAAAAGAAAGAAAGGAAAAAGGAAAGAAAGAAAGATGGAAAGAAAAACGATGCTAAAATAGAAAAGAGAAAAGAAAGGAAAAAGAAAAAAGAAAAAGGAAAGAAAGAAAGATGGAAAAAAAAACGATGCTAAATAGAAAAGAAGAAAAAAAAGGAAAAAAAAGAAAAGAAAAGGAAAAAGGAAATAAAGAAAGATGGAAAGAAAAACTATGCTAAATAGAAAAGAGAAAAAGAAAGAAAAAAAAGAAAAAAAAGGAAAGGAAGAAAAGAAAGATGAAAAGAAAAACGATGCTAAAATAGAAAAGAGAAAAAAAAAAGGAAAAAAGAAAGAAAGAAAAAAGGAAAGAAAGATGGAAAGAAAAACTATGCTAAAATAGAAAAGAGAAAAAAAAAAAAAAGAAAGAAAGGAAAAAGGAAATAAAGAAAGATGGAAAGAAAAACTATGCTAAATAGAAAAGAGAAAAGAAAGGCAAAAAAAGAAAGGAAAGGAAAGAAAGAAGAAGGAAAGAAAAACGATGCTAAAATAGAAAAGAGAAAAGAAAGGCAAAAAGAAAGAAAGGATAAAGGAAAGAAAGAAAGACGGAAAGAAAAACGATGCTAAAATAGAGAAGAGAAAAAAAAAAAAAAAAAAGAAAGAAAGAAAGAAAGAAAGATGGAAAGAAAAACGATGCTAGAATAGAGAAGAGAAAAAGAAAGGAAAAAAGAAAGAAAGGAAAAAGGAAAGAAAGAAAGAAGTGAAAGAAAAATTAAGTTAACTCTTTGCCTACTTTAAACTGATCAAAGCGGCTCTCCCATCACTGCAATCCTATCGTAACCAGCTGACAGTGACTCTCGCAGTGACTGGTACTTGGAACTTTTGAAATAGAGAACTAGTTGAATTGAATAATGGAAATTTGGTAAAGAGTTAAAAGAAAGACAAAAAAAAGAAGAAATTGAAAAGAAGAGAAAATGTTTGTAAAAGAAAGAAAAAGGCGAGAAAGAAAAATAAATGTGAAAGAGAGAAAATGACAAAAAGAAAGAAAATGAATAAAAAGAAAAAAAAGAAATAAAGAAAGGAAAAAATAGAAACGTAATTAAAGGAAGGAAAAAAGAAAGGAAAACGCGGTTAAAAGCAATTAAAAAGAAAGAAAAAGAAAGGATGAGAAAGGAAAAAGAAGAAAGAAAGAAGGAAAAGGACAGAAAAGAAGAATGAAAAACAAAGGGAAAAAGAAAGGAAAAATAAGAATACAGAAAGAAAAAGAACAAAAGTAACAAAAGAAAGAAAGAAGAAAGAAAGTAAAAGAAGAACGTCAGAAAGACAAACGAAGTTAAATGAAAGAAGAAAGAAGAAGGAAAAAGTAAAAGAAAGAATAATAAAGAAAGATGGTAAAAGAAAGAAAGAAGAAAGGAAGAAAGAAAACAGAAAAGAAGAAAGGAAATCGCAATTAAAAGAAATTGAAAAGAAAGAAAGAAGGAAAAGGAGAGAAACGAAGGAAGAAAAAAAAACAAAGGACAAAGAAAGGATAGAGAGAGAAAAGGTCAAAAGAAAAGAAAGAAAGAAAGTAAAAGAAAGTTAGAAGAAAAGAAAAAAGAAGTTAGAAGAAAGAAAAAAGAATGAAAGAAAAAAAGAAAAAAAAAAAAAAAAGAAAAAGAGAACGAAAAAAGAAAGGAAGGAAAGAGAAAAAAGAAAGGAAAAAAGGAAGAAAGAAAAAAGAAAGGAAAAAGAAGAAAGGAAATAGAAAACAGAAAGAAAGACAAAAGAAAAAAGAAAGAAAGAAAAAAGAAAGAAAGAAAAGAAAAAGAAAGGAAATAGAAAAAAAGAAAGAAAAAGAAAAAGAAAGGAAGGAAAGAGAAAAAAAAGAAAGAAAGAAAAAAAGAAAAAAGAAAGAAAGAAAGAAAAAGAAAAAAAAAAAGAAAAAGAAAAAAGAAAGAAAAGAAAAAAAGAAGAAAAAAGAAAAAAAAGAAAGGAAGAGAAAAGGAAGAAAGAAAAGAGAAGAAAAAGAGAAAGAAACAAAAACACAAAAAAAAAAAAAAAGAAAAAAAGAAAAGAAAAAGAAAGAAAAAAAAAAAAGAAAAGGAAGAGAAAGGAAAAAAGAAGGAGAAGAAAGAGAAAGAAACAAAAACACAAAAAAAAAAACAAAAAAAGAAAAAAGAAAGAAAGAAAAGAAAAGATAAAAACAACGAATATCCTGTTCTGAAATTAGAAATTTGTATTATTACTTGGCCAATTATTTGGGAAAACAATTTTCTATAATTCATCTAAAAAGATCGAACACACTTCGATGTAATCAATAATCACTTTACAATCGAACTAAAAATCTTTTGTTTTCTCCTAACAATCTTTCTTTTACATTCAGCCAAGTTCACAACAGCGTGCTCACTACATTAACGATCTGATCACCCAAATATGAATTCATATACGCATACTAAACTTGTGCAGGGGCTCGGCTCCTATCGGGTGAGTGTGCTAAAAGCAATCGCCTGATCCCAGGGGGCCATCCTCTCATGCAGCACCTGCCCCTCACCTAAAGGTGTAATGGCCGGATTTATTGTTCTTTTTCCGAAACGACCTTCAAGGGTAATGGCGACGGGTACCATGCATTTTTACACTGTCCATCTGATGATGTTCGGTTTGTGCGTAGCTCTGCGCGTTAAAAAGATTTCATATTAATCTATGGGTAGGGTAGATTGATTTTTCACTTTTTAAAAATATCAAATTGTCAATCTATGCAAACGTTGTGTGTTAGTATTCTGAATACTGATACTAAAAAATAGATCTTTTACTTGTACCATTGTTTGAGGAAATAGCATCAAAGATCGTCAACTAAAATGCACTAAAAATCCTCGTTTTCGCAAAATTTAGCCTAGAATTTGGTGAGAAAATTTACCGTTTTCAATATATAAATCAGAAATGTTATTTTATTTTATTAAAATAAAACGAATTAAATATTATAAATAGAATTCTAATTGAAAATGTGTCCCCCCACTCCGTCACCACCGACAACTCTGATATGCTGTTTTTTATCTCATTAATTAAGCTGTAACAGACGATCTTTGATGCTATTTCCTCAAACAATGGTACAAGTAAAAGATCTCATTTTTGTATCTGTATTCAGTATACTAACGCACAACTTTCGCATAGATGGACAATTTAATATTTAAAAAAAGTGAAAAATCGACCTAACCTACTAATGGGTGGCCTGAAAAGTATTACTAATTCATACACAGTTAAGATAATTTCGAATGGCCACGGTTACAGTATTCAAATAAGGAGGAAACTTAGTATTTTATAAGTTGATTATTACCTGCATTTCACACTGACCGGCACAATATCACCTCCCTTACTTTACTTGGCTACCACCCTGTCGGTTGCGGCTATAGAATATGTTTACACTTTTATTAAAGGGTAAGACTCCCTCCCAATGGGACCAACTGTTAGCCATGAGTTACGATATATATATTATATATATATATATATATATATATATATGTGTGTGTGTGTGTGTGTGTATTAGTTGTAATATCGGCAATAAAGTGAGTGTGATTTTTCTGTGACCACGTGTCTGAATTTTCCTTTCCTGATATGAACTCGTTATATTCCCTCCCTTTCGTCGCCATCTCCTCTTTATCTATTAGTCTTCGCAAACTTTTTTTCGAAACACGTGCGACAGTACACACACACACACACACACACACACACACACACACACACACACAATGTGCATATATATGTAGAGGCGCGTGGTGTAAGGATCTTGACAGACGAAAATTCAGTCGGGTTTCGCTCCCGGATAGAAGTAGGTGTTACAGTCTAGCTGCAATAATGAGACGTAAACGTCGAAACACTGTGTCTGTGGATGCTTAATATATATATATATATATATATATATATATATATATATATATATATATATTCACGAGACAAGATACCCAAGATAATATCTGTTCACTTTTAAGAATAAGACATCTATTACATCCATCTTGTATTCTAAGTCTGTCCTTTTTTAATAATGTTTACTTTTGGAAGCGTTTTAGTCTAGAAAGTTCCATAAACGTTATTAAATATATCCAATACACTTATCGTCTTGAGACTTATTTCATCCCCGGAAATTTTTGTTTGAGGGACGCAAATCGGTTTATGAAATAAACAACGGGGGTGGAGGTCTAATAGACAATGATGAGTCAGTATATTATGCCATAAAGAATGACAGCTACTGTCTCGTAACAACTGCACACTTCAGGTTCGGGGGTCTATATATAAGCAACGTCGGTACCTCGCGTGGTGTAATGGTTAGATGGATGAGTAAACCATTGTTTGTGAGTTCGATTCTCATTGGGCGCCCCATATTTCTGGTCTTGTGCCTCATCTAAGCTAAGCTTAGTAAATCTATACATATATAAGGTCAGTTGTGGGTATGTACGTATGTCCGGAGGAAACTTCTAAAATAAAACAATTAATGACAAAGTAAATATATATACATTCACTATCACCAGAGCTTGCTTTTTGAGTAAAATGAAGTTAGTTATGAAAATAAAATTCAATTAGTAACAGCATGGATTTTTTAAATTTAATATTTTAAATAGAAGACATTAATTTTTCTTTTCAGTGTTTATGCACTTTTTATCCTGACGCAAGGTTTTTTTTACATAGCGATTTTTATGGGCATCCCGTGAGGATCCAACTCGGGATTCAGTTATAACGGATCTGCAAGACTAACTCTTTGCCCCCCTCAACCTAAGCGATTCCGGCTGTGTCCATTAATTGAGATGAATATCTGTATGTTAGGTTAAGTCTACTCATTACACAATACAATGTAGCCATTCATGTGTATATAGACATATTCATCGTGTTCTAGTCTTCCTATAATAGGCAATATAAATGTTCGAAAATATTGTATGCGGAAACTAAATAATAATAATAATAATAATAATAATAATAATAATAAAAAAAAAACAGAAATGGGAAGAAAAACAACTACATGGGTACTTTAAGCGCCAAACTCAGGAGCTATCACATTAGAAAGCATGGCCATGGCTAAGAAAAGGAAACATCAAAAGAGAAACCGAGTCCCTTATAATTGTAGCACAAGACAATGCCATTAGAACAAACTATTTAAAAGCAAAAGTAGATAAGACACAAAAGAAGTGCAAGTGCAGAATGTGTGAAATAAAGACGAAACAGTCAATCACATAATAAGCGAATGCAGTATACTCGCACAAAGAGAGTACAAGACAAGTCACGACTGGGTGGGCAAGGTGATTCGCTGGGAACTGTGCAAGAAATTCAATTTTCACCATACAAATAAATGGTATATGCACAAACCTAAACCTGTCCTGGAGAACTTGTTTGCTTCCGTTAGTTTAGTTATCAGTCCATGAAGAAACTTTACACCCGGATAAAATTTGGTTCGCCCTGTCGGCTGTGGTTTTAGAATACGCCGAGAGATAAGCCGCCCCACCCAGATAGGAATACCTGATGGCTGTGTGTGGCAACCCGTAATAGCTGAGGACTTGATTGTGATCCTGAGTGGTCTGCAAGCTGAGTGGTCTCGTGTCATGCAACACACCCTTACTAGACGGGCGGTCTGAGAGGCCCAAATCAAATCAATCGGCTCAATATATCGATCAATAGCATCTTAATAATTGTCCAGAAATTGGTCTTTTGGTACACACCCATGAACCCCGGGGGTCACAACAATTCCCATGTAATATAATAAAAAGTAAAATAAAATCGGCGGAGCGGCCTAATGTCGGTATCAGACATACAGCGAGTGAGTATATCCCCTTTTCGCAAGCGCTAGATCAAGGAGATTAATCTAGCGTCTTAGGTGGAGTGCCAGAAGTACCACAAGTTCCTCACTTTACCGTAGAAATCTCTGGGCCACTCATACACTGAGTTTGTGAGGGCCGGTATCAAACCAGGAACCTTGTGGTTTCTAGGCAGACGCTCTACCGATTGAGCTAAACCGGCATACACAGACACATACCCATATACATATAGATAACATCTGGCATTAAATAACCCACAATCATTTATATGCCGTTAAGCAGCAACCAAGTAAATGTCGTCGGCGTGGCTTAAAGTAGGTATCAGCCAGACACCGAGGGAGTATATCCTCTTTTCACTAGCACAAGACTAAGGAGATTGTTTTAGTGTCTGATGCAGAGCGACACGCTTACCATCAGCGCCACTTTACTGCACCAGTGCTACTCATACGCCGAGTTGGCGAGGGTCGGTATCGAACCAGGAACCAGCAGGTTCCCAGCCGAATACCTACCGACTAAGTTAAACCGGTACACACAGACACATACATACACATACACATATAAAAATAAATAAAACTTGGCATTAAATAACCCACAATCGTTTATATACCGTTAAGCAGCAACCAAGTAAAAGTTGTCGGCGTGGTCTGGACCAAGGAGACTGTTTTTAGCGTCTGAGGTGGAGCGCCACACCTACCATCACCTTACCGCGCAGATCCATGTGCTGCTCATACGCTGAGTTGGCGAGGGCCCGTATCGAACCAGGAACCTTCATCAATACACTCTAACGACTGAGCTATACCGGTCATAACCAACCAAAAGATTGTAATTTGGTCACGTGCCACATTTTCGTTTTGCTTTTTCTAATAATGTTTTATTAAATACTTAACAAACAAATGTTCGGTTTTCCTCTGGCCGAACTTAGCATCAATATAAATTGGAGTGTTCATGTCACATTTATTCAAGCCTTTGATTCTATGTATTCTCCACTCGCATAACATACAAATGATGTCAGTAGTGGGGAAAAAACTGACTTTGAAGTTAGTCTGACAAAATAATGTGTTAATTAAAAATATATCGGCATTGAATTCATTCTTTATCGTGGGTAAGGTTTATAATATATATATATATATATATATATATATATATATATATATATATATATATATATATATATATATATATATATGAGAAATGATAAACAACCTGGACATCAGAACGTGTCACTTATTTCCTTTGAACTGTATCTGAACCCCCAGTGTTCAAAAACATGACCCCGTCCCGAATACATATAATAGACAAGTTGAAATATAGCAAACGAAGGTATCATATGACACTCTAATAATAATACTGAATGTTGAGACTTAATACAAAATCAATAACTAAAGCCAAATGGTTGGCTTTTTGGATGGTCTTAGAATACTCTGACTACAGAAGGGTTAGCCTGGGTATGACTCTTAACAGCATCTGATGGTGATACTTGGTTTGGTTTGTTTTGTTTTACGGCATATCAACCTCAGTGGGTCATTTAATGCCAACAAAATTTTGAAATAAATTCATTCTTGATAGCAACTCAATTTTTTTATAAACACATTTTTTCGATTTAACCCACAGATGGAACCCTAACAAGTACTATCACACCAGGTCAGATACTATATTTCCGTTAATCAAATTTCCTGTATATAACGCTCCTCAGACCCCAGGTCTAAGACTCCTTTCTGAATAGAAGTACCGATCATAATGGAACGCTGGGAAGCCAACGGACCCACGGATCGTCTAGTGTATTTAATGGCCAGTAATATTGTAGGTTCCATAAAAAAGCTAGTTAATTATGGAAGTACTTTGAAAATGGAAATTTAAAAAACAGATAAAAAGACTAAATTAGAAAAGTGGACTTTATTAAAGACAAATACGGCCGTTTTTTCTTGGTGGACTAATTCTAATCATTCACCGTTTGAAATGCTGATCGACATTAACAGCAAAAACACGAAAACATTTTCGTTTCAAGTGAATAGAAATTTCTAATACATCAAATGAAATATCAAAAAAGAAAAAGAAAAAGGTTAAGTTTAAAATTAATGAAGAAAAAAAAGAAAAAAAAAAGAGACAGTCCAGAAAACACGGACAGTAAAATTTTCGAAGTCATCTTGAAAGTAAAATTCAACGACAGTTTAAAGTTGAATAGAGAAGATAATTTGAAATGAAACTGAAAAAAAAAACCCAATTGCGAAAGATATCTTAATCAGTAAATTCTATGACAGCAATTTATTACACAGACAAAAAAGCAACAAAAAAAAAAAAAGCAACAAAAAACAAAAAATAAAACGAAACCAAAAAAACAAAAAAACAAACAAAAGCAAAAACAAAACCATTCAAAACAAAAAACTCACACTAGTCATATTGAATGTTAGAAAAGTTTGGTAATCCATCTTAACTATAACTACCTTGACGTGTTGCTTTTATGTGTATTCAGTCACTTTGTCTTGTCAGAATCGCCAAAGGCTCATTAAGTAGGTTCCACATGAATGGTTTCACCCCAGTTCACTCAACATATCAGCGCTGGCGCCTCATGTATCATTACATGTGTAGCCATGGCCCAATAATACAGCAATTTATCACCGCCCCCCCAAAAAACACAACAAAAAACAAAAAAACAAATTCAGACAAATATTGAAGGTTAGAAAAAGGTTGGTAATCCATCATCAACGCTTAACTCTAATGCCATCATAGTTTTGTTTTTAACAAAACTTTATAATCAAAGTAGTTGATGTAGTAGTCTATGTCGGGCCAGTTTTGTATACCTTCAATTCATATTCATTCTTCTGTTTGCCAGCAACAGCTACGAGTTAACACAGACTTGTCTCAGCAGTAATATCAACTCTTGTGGGTTATTTAATGCCAAATTTTAATCTCGCTAACCACGGGAGTATCAATTGCACAATGCAAACTGACAATCGTTTACGTCTATCCCAAGACAACAATCTGAATAAATAAAATAGTTATTTACTAATCTTTGCTTAGTTCTGGCACAAGGTCGGGAGTATGCAGCACCCAGTAAGTGTCGAGCTCACTAATAATGTTATGACAGTCTAGCTTGCTAACCATTACATCATGCGAGGCACACCTGCTCAATACAAAGTGGTCTATATCCTTTACGTATATCCCAAAGCAGTCGTGGCACAAGTCTGGAAGTATGAGGCACCCAGTGAGACTCGAACTCCCTAGTAAAAGTATGACAGTCTAGTTTGCTAACCCTTACCCCATGCGACCCGCTGTGTTAGTACCTGTTAGGGTTCCATCAATAGTTTAAAAATGTGTTTAAAAAGATTGAATACCCAACAAGAATGAATATAACAAAATGTCTTCGGCGTAAAATAACCCAAACAGGGTTGTCATGCCAACAACCAACCAACCAACCAACCAACCAACTACGCGATCACACTTGCTCAGTACAAAGTGACTAATATCATTTAGGTATATCCCAAAGCAACACGCTAAACGAAAGATACGGCAAAAATAGCCGAAAATTGGTGTTAAAATTCGGAGAAATTTGAAATTCCTCAGAGGGGGAAAAATTCAGATCAGGAATAGGAAAGTATTTATTGAAATTCGATTATATTTTTCACACGACACGGAATTCTAGGAATTTGATGATAGTTGCACACACGACACAGAAATGCTGCGCTGTGATTGTGAACCTGGAGGTGGTGCTTAGTAAAGAGAACTCAAAACTAAACTGAATATCACATTTTGAAACGAACAGAATAAAAAAAAAAGATGTCGGAAAAGGACCCTGAGGACAATCCGGCTCATGATCGATAACATTTTATTGAGATACGAGAAGGAAAATCGACATTTGCAAACCACTTAACTCTTAGCATATTTGATATTACATAAGATCCAGTTTTCACCCCGAAATAGTTGAAATATATCCCTCGGGGTCTTATGTGCGAAATTGAGATATCTGGCAGCTGCTTTTATTTTCTCTTACAAATGGCACCCGTGTATATATATATATATATATATATATATATATATATATATATATATATATATGTGTGTGTGTGTGTGTGTGTGTGTGTGTGTGTGTGTGTGTGTGTGTACTAGCTAAAGAACCCGGTCAATGACCGGTCTAAGAGGATTTTATGAACACATCACAGTTTGAGAGAGAAAGAGGGGAATCCGAATGATTTTTTGTCTACATTTAAAATATCCTTTTAAAAAATGTAACCCTAAACTTGTGAGTATTTTGTAACATACTTTTATTCTTCAAAAACTTTTAGTATACATACCAAAAAAATTGATTTAGTTCTTTAAGGATTTTAAGAAAATTAGGGGGTGAGAAAGAAAAAGAGAAAAGAGTAAAAGGAAAATAATTTAGCAAATTCCTTGAAAATAATTTATCAAATTAAAAAAAAGAAATCTAAGAATTCGGGTATTACAATGTTTCTTTATTTTTGGAATTGTTTTTATTTATTTTAATTTAAAACATTATCTAAAAATCTAACCCTAAACCTATAAGTGTTTTGAAACATAACTTAAGTTTTCTGAAAACCCTTTATACATATGACAAAGATTTAAATTCAGTTTTTAATTGCCTCTTGATGTAAAGTGATAAAACGTATTCGTTTAATTTATTTTCTTTTGTACCTCTAAAAATGAAATAATAAAAAGAAGCTACAATTAAACATGTGACCTTATTTGTAGGTTTAAAATTTCGCGGATTAATTCAAACAAAAATTATTCATTTATTCTATGAATAATTTATTTCTTTAAAAATGATATTCTCGAGTTTCACTGGCTCACAGGTTGAGTAAGGGTACCTAAGGGGTACGATTTGAGTAAATCTACAAGAAATTTCTCATAAGGCAAATATTATCGTTTTGATAATACTCGCACAATCGTTTAAATTGGACTTTGTTTAATGGGGTTTCTTTTCTTAGTTTCACACATAAATTTACAAAGAAAATTACAACAAAATTTAAAGATATAAATGTAAAGAAACTTACAAAGAAATAATTATTGATTTTCTTTAAAAATAAAAATGGGCCTTTTAAATTCTATCTTCGTGTATCATATTTTAGTGTCAATTATTTTACGAATCATTATTATTTATTTATTCATTATTCATTGTTCAATTCTTTGCAAATAAATAAATAAATATTTGAATATCTATTATCATATTCTATTATGAATATTTATTTATTTATTTGTTTGTTCCTTTATCTAAGGGTAATTAGATCAGTTCTAAATTAATGTTTTATTTATTTTTACCTGATAAGGAACAAATACTGACACTTTTATTCAAATTGAATAATTTGTTGATTTTTTTGGAAGATTCTATTATCAAATATCACGCGATTGTGTGAGACAAAAAAAGATAAAAAAGTTTCCAAATGATTTTTCAGAAAAGCATTCTTCATGTGTTTCTTTTATTAATTTCTCTCTTTCTATCCATACTTTCCCTTTCTTTCTCTATTTCTCTCTCTCTCTTCCTTTCCCTTTCTTTCTCTATTTCTTTCTCTCTCTCTACTTTCTTTCTTTCTTTTACTCATTTCTTTGTCTTCCATTTCTTTCTCTGTCGATCCACACATTCTTTCTTTCTTTCTTTCTTTCTTTCTTTCTTTCTGTTTCATTCTCGGTCGATCCACTATTTCTTTCTTTCTTTCTTTCTTTTCTTTCTTTTCTTTTACCCATTTCTTTGTCTTCCATTTCTTTCTCTGCAATCCACACTTTCTTTCTTCTTTCTTTCTTTCTTTCTTTTTTCTTCTTTCTTTCTTTCTGTTTCATTCTCGGTCGATCCACTATTTCTTTCTTTTTTCTTTCTTTCTCCATTTTTTTGTATTTTCCCTTTTTTTTCTTTTTTTTGTATTTTATTCTTTCATTTAAGCTAGTCTCACAGATTCATTACTACTGAGTAGTGAGTTCGATCCTCGCTGGAAACCCCATACTTGCGACATTGCATTATCGAATTCAATCCTCACTGGATGTTCCACACTTGCAACCTTGTGTCACATCCTACCCTTGACTCATGGATTTTGCCAATACCTACTACTGAAAAGCGAGTTCGATCCTCGCTAAATACCCCAGGCTTGCGACGTTGTCACATCATACCCGTGGGAAATAGGTTTAGTAAAATCCTTACTACTGAATAGCGAGTTCGATCCTTGATGCATGTCCCATACTTGCGACCTTTTATCATACCCTAGCCATAACCCATAGGTCACGTAAATACACACTAATGAATAGCTAGTTCAATCCTCACTGGATGCCCCATATTTGTGACCTTGTGTTATATTTTACCTGTGGCGAATGGGTTGGGTAAATACCTTATTACTGAATAGCAAGTTCGATCCTCGCTGAATGACCTACGCTTGCGACGTTGTGTCACATCCTACCCGTAGTGAATAAGTTTGGTAAAATCTTTACTACCGAAGAGCGAGTTCGATCCAGGCTATTTCCGGTCTTGTGTCACATTCTACCCATTTTGTAAGCACCTACTACCGGTTTAGCCCAGTCGGTAGAGTGTCCAGCTAGGAATCACCAACTCAGCGTATGAATAAAACAGGGATCTGTGTGGTAAAGGAGCTGATGGTAGGTATGGTGCTCCACCTCAGAAACCAAAACAATCTCATTGCTCTAGCGCAAGTGAAAAGGGGATAGACCCCTCGCTGTCTGGCTGATACTGACTTTAGGCCACCCCGTCGATTTTACTTACTTACTACTGAATAGCGAGTTCGATCCTCACTGGTTGCCCCATACTTGCGACTTAGTGTCACATCCTACCCGTGGAGAATGTGTTGGGATAAATATCTACCTATTCCACGCTTATCCCCCAAGCTCAGTTTTGTTTGGTTCAAGATTGGAATTATGGAATGAGAGGTAGGCGGAGTCTTGCATGTCTGTGGTTCCTATATGCTGCGAAACTGCGTAAATATTAATTTGTTCTTTGAAATTCTTCATTTGAGCAAAGCGAAGGCCGATCGCCGAAGATCGCCACTGACCATTCCAATTGGAACTGAAGAATTCTCAACGTGCTTTTATATTTCGGTAATCATATCTTGCCACGGCAATCATCATTATTATTTCTAATCTTAAAGGAGGAATGTCTAAGAGTTGAGTAGCCATAAAGACCGCTCTCAAAACACACATTTCGTTCTACGACCGATTCCTGTCTCACCCACCCAACCACTTGTTCATTTTCTTTCGAGTGGAGGGGGGGTTCTGAAACGGCTCTTATAGCTCCAATAATTATATCTGCAATTTATTACATTAGCGTTCCACAATCTCAAGCCCTGCGTCTATGTGAAATCGACTTGCCCTTGAAGGTCTTCAGACTTCCTCAAGTTTACAGATATAGCATCTAAATGATAATTAACTTTTTGTCTATATTTGTGACTGTTCCTCGCGGCTAACCTAAAGAGTGCTTATTAGATACAGTCAGATTCTATCATGCAAGTCAGTATTTTCACATTAAATCTGTTGGTTGGCTGGTTGAATCTTACGGCATGTAAACCACTCTTGTGTTACTTTATGCCGAAGACGTTTCGTTTTATTCATACTTGATGAATTCTCAATCTTTTTTAAACTTAAATTTGTTTTAAAAAACACTTTTTTCAAACTCATTTTTCTATTTAGCCCATAGATGGGATCTTAATAGGTACAACCACTCCGGGTCAGAGTGGAGCTCTGAGGAATGTGGATTAACATTCATCCCCATTACTCCCAGGTACACTCAGACCCTGAGTGGTAGTACCTGTAAAGGTCCCAACTATGGGTTAAATTTAAAAAAGTTTAAGAAGTGTGTTTAAAAATGAGTTAGAAATATGAGTACCCATGAAGAATGATAAAAGAAAAACGTTTTCTGCATGAAATAACCAAAAGGGTTGACATACCGTAAAACCCAACCAATCTATTTCTCCTCCCGAATTTACAATGACATGCAAACAGTCCCGTCCAGAATTTGAACTTGGCTCGCTGAGTATATTTGTAATGGCGATAACCATTACCTTGTGTGTGCCTCATCTCGCTCGTAGAAAACGTTTGAGTATATTGAAAGTGATCGTTCCGATTTTTGTGTGGGGCTTTTTGCAGCGTATCATGTAAAACTGGAGTGAATAAAAAAAAACTATGATTAAGGAAAAAGGGTGAAAGGGACGCAAAGAAAATGTTTTTATTTTTTACTCTTAGATAAAAAAAATCTTTTTGGATCCCTTGCTGTTTAGCCTTGAATCCCGTTAGGATTTGGTTATGAAGATGTTAAGTGCTTACGTAGAACACATTAACGCATGCGTACTGAGTGTTGCTACAAATAGCTGTGGTAATTCTAAAGTTTATCCCCGCTGCAATGTCGAACAAATCAATAAAAAATGACGACAATTCAGAAATGCGGGAATGAAATAATAATCGGTGAACTGAAAAAGCTTAACCCCTCACCACCAAAAAAACAAAAATAAAATCAGAAAAAAAAAAAAAAAAAAAAAAAAAAAAAAAATCAACAAACGACCCTAGACAAACAAACAAACAAAAAACAACAAAAAACAAAAAGCAAAAAAACAACAAACAAAAAAAACAAAACAAAAAAACAAAAACAAACAAAAACATATTAACTGAATATCTAAGATACAATATAATTTGGTTTGATTTAGTATGAATTATTTTTTTGACGGCATATCAACCCCTCATGGGTTATTTAAGGTCTAAATTTGTCTCACAATTTCAAATATTTACTAGATCAGTACATGGCCAAATGTAGCTCATTAAATCTACTGATGTGTTCTATAGACATCATTCACAGATCTTTTACAAATGAGATTTTTTACAGAAAAATGAATTTATTGAAACAATAATTAGATTAACAACTTTGAAAACAAAAAAAATCCTTCAAATCATGTTCAGTAATTTTAAAACCTTTTAATATATCAAGTTTCCCCCAAACAATAAGAGCAACAAAAACTGCAGAAAATGGAAAATTAATAAAGAATGTTGTATGTTTAACAAGAAAATAATTAACAGGTATTTATTTACAAATATTAGAAGTAAAGAAATATGTCTAATTCGCCCGAACATTGTTGTTGCTTTTAAAGAGCCTAATTTTCAGACTATGTACAATAACGTTGGAAGCAATTCCCCAAAAAAGTAAAGTACAACAATCATTATAAGCCCAGACTCCTTAGCCAATGGGCCAATCTTTATGTAACTCGGTTGGTGACTGAATTCATCAAATAACTTTGAAATCCGGAAAAAAGGGCTTATTACTTTTTGTATAGGAATATAAATCATAGAGCCAACCCGCAGTTCTCAAACAGTATAACTTGCTACTCGACTAGTATTGACTCAACTACGAATACTACTACGTAAACTCGACTACGAATAACCTCGGGAATTCGTATCTTTATATGTGTTCCGTTGGACGAGTCCAACTATCTTGTCGGGGAAATATCTTCCCTTACAACACAATCATAAATAGAAGAAGAAGAAGAAGAAGAAGAAGAAGAAGAAGATAATTCTTAAACTGACTTCGGCATAAAAGATCTGACATGCCATCAAACCAACCAGCCTACCAGCCAACCAACCAACAACCTTGAGTATCTTTTTATGTGTTCCGTTGGACGAGTCCAACTTTATTGTAGGGAACAACACTTTACTAACAACAATTATCATATGAAGTCATAATCTCATTGAGTTTTTTTTAAAGGCATCTGAAGTGGGAAGTGTGGGGGTGTAGTAAATAATTTCATTGCTACCAGAAGTACTCGTAGGATTCTAGCTGAGAATTGGACTTGAAGGCCTAATTCATCCAGATAGTTAATAAAACTGACACTCTTCATATATATATATGGGTAATTCCATGTTAAATCATCAAGGCCCTGGAACCCACCCCCTTCAATTTTTCTGAAATTTTGTACAGGTGTGCACTATGTTAAAGTTAGACAATCCCCAAAATTCGAGTTTCCAATTCCAAAAACCGTTGGAGTTATGTCGATTTTTATCTCTCCAAATTTGAGGTGGGGATACGAAAAATGGCGACATTTTGT
>CM042156.1:60792584-60795084 GCA_023376005.1 Doryteuthis pealeii
TTTTCAGTCTTATTTTTAATCATTTGAAGATTTCATATCCGGTTTTTATCTCAAGATTTGAGAGACAGGAAATTGTGAGAGAGAAAGAAAGAGATATAAATATATATACTCGTATAATAAACGACATTTTAAGACCAATTTTCTTACCTAAAAACACGCGGTTGAATATTACACGATATATATCTTGTTTGAAACATATAAGCTTTTCTTGTTTCTAGGTTTAACCCTGCCAGAATTTGGTATGAGAAAATAGGAAAAATAAATCGGCAAAGAGGAATAACTAACGAATTTCCATATCGAGAATTGTGTTCATTAAATGATACTACTGTTGATATTGCGTCTTACTCCATTTCAAAAAGTAGGATTATGGCGTTATTGGTAAATTGGGGTTAGCATGCGGTTGTAACTTTTCCCCAATAAAAACATCTAGCGATAGATAAATAGAGATTCAATTGATACAGTATCTATAGATAATAAACGCGACAAAAAACGTCATATATATATATATATATATATATATATATATATATATATATATATATATATATATATAGTATGGGTGTTATATCTAAAAGCAAACAGTACTCAATATCATTGATAGAATATTTATATTTAAGTCAAGGTAGCGTGAGCATGGAGTCAACGGCCCCTGGTCACCGACAGTTTCTTGCCTATACGATCTTCAGACTACACACACACACACACACACACACACACACACACACACATATATATATATATATATATATATATATATATATATATATATATGTTGTAGAAAAGTTTTTCTCTTTACCACGGTTTCGGTGTTCAATGTACATCTTCCTCAGGAGAACTAAAGAAATTTATGTAGCTAATATTATATATACTGGCCTGGTGTAAGATTATTTTTTATCTGTGTCTCCTAAAAATAAACTTTTTTCTGTAAAACTAAAGCTTTTTCCTTTGAAATTAATAATTACTTTACTATATGTTCACCGGCAATGCTCTATATTTTATGAGATATATTGAGCCCTTTTGGATTAACTACTTATGCTACTGCAATGAAAACGTGGTAGTAACCTTTGATATATATATATATATATATATAATATATATATATATATATATATATATATATATATATATAAATATATATATATATATATATATATATATATATATATATATATTAACTAGTTAAATCTCGCCAACGATGGCTATCTCGTGTAGTATAATATAAAGATATATCCTGCATCCTTAAAATGCAAAACGAACAAAGAAAATGAAAGAACAAAAAAGAACCAAAATAAAAAGCCCCCCCCCGAACAAAAAAACATAAACAAACCTTTTAATAAAAGTCGAAATCTGCTTATTTTTTTTATTCTCTTTATCTTATATCGGATCTATTCCTTGAGTAAGTAATTTCACGCTTTGCTGGGTCTATAGCGACCTCAAGATTTTATGACTATTGTAATGCTTGAAACGCCTTTTCTTTTTACTGTTTTCAATGGTCTTCATTATCATAAAACTGAAGCGAGTGTCTCGTGTTTATGACCATTATTCTAGTGAAAATATAAAAATCTTTACAAAGGCGAAATATATTCCTTCCTTCAGCCATTATACAATGAACTCAGTTATCTCGTATTAAATGACACCTTGTTGAATAATGTTCATAAAAGGTCAATGGAGTCAGGGAATAAAAACTTAAAAGTTTTGGAAAAAGGAAAAATATGCTTCAATAGAGGCAGACGGAATATGTGAATGGAAAGCCGACGGGAACAATGACATAATTAACTCTTTGTAGTAGACTGACTCTGTTTATAGCATTACAGTAAAGCCGTTACAATGTTTTAAGAAAAACTTCGACTAAAGACATCAAGGTGTAAATATTTCTAGTAGAACATTGTACAATAAAAATGGATAGTATAAGGTATTACAGTATTGGCCATAAATAAAATAAAAACATAACAATGATCTAAGAAAAAATTAATTTTCTTCTTTACCAAAGACACCAAGATGTTTGTATTTCTAGTGGAACATTATACAGTCAAAATGGATACTGTTAGATATTACAATATCGTTCATAACCAAGTAGCTCCATAAAATGTTTTAAGAAAAAGTTAAACTAAATATACCAAGATGTTCGTATTTCTAGTGGAATATTATACAATCAAAACGGTTATTATTAGATGTTATTCGGTGTTCGGACCATTATGCAAGTGAATGGAAAGCCGACGGGAACAATGACATAATTAACCCTTTGTAGTAGATTGACTCTGTTTTATGCATTACAGTAAAGCTATCACAATGTTTTAAGAAAAACCTCGCCTAAAGACATCAAAATGTTAATATTTCTAGTAGAACATTATTCAATAAAAATGAATACTGTTAGGTATTACATTATCGCTCATAACTAAGAAACCCCATAACTAAAAAAAAAGAAGTTAAACCACAAGGATTTTAGTATTTCTAGTGGAATATTATACAACCAAAACGGATATTATTAGGTATTACCTCA
>CM042156.1:60797584-60815084 GCA_023376005.1 Doryteuthis pealeii
AAGCTTCAATCAAAACAATGAGGGGAAATAACAATTAAATTTAGTTGCTGTGTTGTTATATCCACTTTTTTCCTCTATTTTCAACCACACACACACACACACACACACACACACACACATATATATATATATATATATATTATATATATATATATATATATAGGTGTGTGTGTGTGTGAAGAGAGAGAGAGAGAGAGTGAGAGAGAAGAGAGAGAAAGAGAAAGAGAAAGAGAAGAGAGAGAGAGAGAGAGAAGAGATAGATATAGATAGATAGATAGAGAGAGAGAGAGAGAGAGAGAGAGAGAGAGAGAGAGAGAGAGAGAGAGAGAGATTTTATTCTTGACATTTCAAGGACATTAGTGAGAGGTGATCCCATGCAGCGTTTTACAGGAATTCCAACTTAATTCGCTGATTTGATTTATCCTGGATTTAAAACGAAATAAAATTGGGTTGTGGGGAAGGGGCTGAGTAGGTATTTACCCAACCCGTTCACCACAGGTAGGATGTAACACAAGGTCACAGCGAAAAATCGAACTCGCTATTAAGTAGTAATGGATATGCGAGACTAGCTTGTCAATCATTACACCACAACGGGACGTCCTGGAAATGGCTGTTGTGTATATATATATCCAGCCTGTTCGCCATGGGCAGGATGTGACACAAGGTCGGAAGTATGGGGCATCTAGCAAAGATCGAATTTGCCATTCAGTAGTAATGGATCTGCGAGACTAATCTATTAAACATTACATCGAGATGGGACACCCCGGGGTGGCAGCTGAATATGCCGGGAGACCTTAACGATGGGATAGGATTAAAAATTATTAAAGGAAATGATATAAAAAATGAGAACAGGAAATTTATATATGAATCAAGGTAGGCGGGAAAACATTTGCTGTTACCCTATAAACTCTTCTTAATCAAACCCATTTTGGGAGACTCGAGACCAGCTTTAAGAATGTCTAGTAAGGAACAAGTCATTGTGTCCCAATTATGATATATTTTGGTCACACAAAACTAAGGCACTCATATATACTCAAAAAAGAACACCAATCACAGTGTGAAACATGTCAAACACCTTTGACTGTTAAACACTTATTTATAGAATGCAGTGTTTTTGCTCACATCAGAAACCGTTATTTTAATGCAAACAATATGAAAGATTTATTTGAAAATGTCAACATGGAGAACGTTCTGTCCTTTTTGAGGGAAATAGAATTATACCATAGAATATAGACATGAACTTAATCAATACCATACAACATGATCCCCAATGGTGCTAAACGGATTGTTAAAACCAATTACTAAAAAAAAGTATAGATATAAATACACAACATATATTACTTCCTAACCGTTAGACATGACATAACCCTGGACGGATTGATATGCCGTTAAAATCAATCACCAACCAACCAACCAACTATAAAGTGAACATCACCCATCCAACTAATGAAAATCTTATTATAATGGGGATTTGGTATCTGTCTATCTGTAACGGAAATTACGTCACTGCTTACATCACAAGACCCTCAGGAATTGTGAAATTTTATCAATGATAATCTATATAATCTATAGTCAAAATCATTAATCGTATTATAATGGGGATTCGGTGTCTGTAACGGAAACTATGTCACTGCTTTTATCACAAAACCCTCAGGAATTGTGAAAGTTTATCAATGAATATTTAATCTATATTCAAAATTATTAATACATAGAATACATTTTATTCAATAATGTCTCTATAAAAATCTGAGTTTTGTTTGCCTGAAAACTACCCATGTTATTAGTGCGTTTAAAATCCTGCAATGTGTGTTATATATAACTAAGAAATAAAGGTTTACATAATATATGGTGTGGCTAATTTGCATACTGGTTTTAACAAAACCCGATTTAATAAATAATTACTTGGCGTTATTGATCCCTAACGTTTGAACTTCACCACAATATACAGTTTAACATCATATCGAGGATACTAACCCCCTCAGCCACTGTTTTCGAGCACATATGATAAAAAGGTTTGGGGGTGCCATAAGGGCAATAGGGTTGGGATAATGATATAAGTGCTTGGGCTTTACATAACCAGCCGATTGATCGAAGGGGAACTTTCTGACCGCCAGTTTAGGCAACGTAGATGCCAAAGTTGACTGCTCAGCTTGACTGGTATTCAATTTTTTAAAACCCATTTTTTAAATCAGTAATCATTTTTTAATCATTTATGCTACCTCTCTGGATCAGAGTGGACATGGGAGTAATGGCGACGAAGGGATACTCCACTCTCTTCAGAGCTCCAGATTTGGAATTTCACTACTAGATGAAGTTTAGCATCATACCCAGGACACTAAGAAGCTCAGTCTTCAAAGGCTTGGGGGTTTGTCATAAGAACATATAGGTTCTAGGACATGACATGACCAGCCGATTGATTGGAGGGGCCTTCTCTGGGAGACCGTTTAGCCCAAGTAAGTGCCAAAGTGGAGTGTTGCTAAGCTACCAAGATTCCGTCCTTAAGCATCACGGGTCGCTATCCACTATCAACGGATGGTCCCAATGGGGAGATTTTACCCCTCTGCAGAGGTGATGTCGGTGTATTCCACAGCCCCATCTGACAGGTCGGCTACGTCACGAGGATGGCTCCTCAAGATTTCATAATCAATTTACGCTCTACTTCGAAAGAGAAGGTGAACACTAGTTATTTTCTCCGGGTTCAATCGATTAAAGTTTTGAGTAACGCCTCCTACTCGTAGATTTAATTATGGAGATAATTAGAATTCTGTTGAGACAGTGTAAACTGGCCGTGCATGTGTGTGTGTGTGTGTGTGTGAGGGGGAGAGAGGGGAGAGAAAGAAAGAGAGAGAAAAAGAAAGAAAGAGAGAGAAAGAAAGATAAAGAAAGAGAGAGAGAAAGTAAGAAAGAAAGATAGAGAAAGAAAGAGAAAGAAAGAGAAGAGGGAGAGGGAGAGGGAGAGAGACAGAGAGAAGAGAGAGAGAGAGAGAAAGAGAAGAAGAGAGAAAGAGAGAGAGAGAGAGAGAGAAAGAAAAAAGAAAGAGAGAAGAAAAAAAAAGGAGGAATAAAGACAGAGAGAGAAAGAATGAGAGGGAGAGAGAAAGAAAGAGAGAGAAAGATAAAAAGGGAGAAAAAGAGAGAACGAAGAGAGAGAAAGAAAGAGAGAGAGAAAGAAAGAGAGAGAGAGGGAGAGGAGAGGGAGAGAGACAGAGAGAGAGAGAGAGAGAGAGAAAAAGAGAGAGAAGGAATGAGAGAGTGAGAGAGAGAAAGAGAGAAAGAGAGAAAGAAAAAGGAGAAATAAAGACAGAGAGAAAGAATGAGAGTGAGAAAGAGAGAGAGAGAGAGAGAGAGAGAGAGAGAGAGAGAGAGAGAGAGAGAGAGAGAGAGAGAGAGAGAGAGGGGGGTATATTCTTCATTGTCAAATTATACGAACGTTTGGGTAGCACCTCGAATGTCTCGTTTACATGATTTATTTCGACATTGTCTCTTGAAACACTAACACGTGCCTCGCCCCACAAGTTGAAAGGCATTTATCAATTCTTTGTGAAGAAATCATTCTTCCCTCAGACAAATAAATTCCCCATGTTGGCGGGGCTTAGAATACGCTAACCGTATCCTCTGCAGAGGATTAAATAAACACATAAAATTGATGTTCTGGATATATATATATATATATATATATATAATAGGAAAAGTTGACTTACCGGTGAATTTGGACAGGATGGTTAGTAAGTGTGGAATTCAGAGGAGTAAGTCAGCGATATAACAAATACAAAGTGCTCAATACTAAGTAGAGCAAATTTATTATAAAATGGGTACAAAAGATAACCTACGCAAGTTTCACAATAAGGATCTCCAGGGTTAAATCCACTGAATTAATCGAGACACCGATTAATAGCAGTCGATCGGTGTCTCGATTAATTCAGTGGATTTAACCCTGAAGATCCTCATGGTGAAATTCGAGTAGGTTATCTCTTGTACCCATTTTATAACATATATATATATATATATATATATACAGTGGTAGGAAATGAACTCTTCGACTCTAGTTCAAATCATAGACGGAGCCGTTTGCATTTCACATGGTGCTATTACATTTAGCATTGCTAATACCGTTTGCATTTAACATAGGGCTAATACCCTTGGGAAAGGTATGCACCCAATTACTCCCCGCGCAGCTATGGATAAATAGTAATACAGACTGGGTTCTTTAACCTTTATTAGGTAACCAGTCTAGGAGAATGAAAACTCTGAATTCAAACCTGTTAAACTCCGCTTAAGAAATTGTCCTTGTGTTACATCTTGCGCGTACGAAGTGGCAGTATATATATATATATATATATATATATATATATATATATATATATATATATGTGTGTGTGTGTGTGTGTGTGTGTGTAGTAAAATACTATAGTCAGAAAGCCTACCTGGATCGTCAGTACTATCCGCGATGAATTAATTGAATTACCGTAATTGACGGCATATAAGACGCACGGGCATATAAGACGCACCCCCATTTCAGCAGGTCAGTTTCAGAAAAAAGTTTTTAGTGTATATATTGTTTAGCATATACTGTTGAAAACATTCTAGGTGTGCATTACACAAGCAGAAACATAGCTGTATAAAAGCAATTTGGCAGTACAGGCAAAAAAAGTAGGGAAAAGTACTGAGCGTAAGCTGGGTTAGTGAGCATCATAGAGAAGATTAGCCTAGGCCTACGGGTGGTCTCAAACTTCACCTACGATGTATAAGACGAAGGTCAATTTTTTGACCCAAAATTTTGGAAAAAAAGTGCGTCTTATATGCCATCAAATACGGTAATTAAATCAAACGGAAATAAAGAAACTTCATTATTGTAGATCCGCAGCGCACAGGAGGAACGCGCGTGTTGTTTTCATTTTTTTAAACCGTCGCTTTATAAGTTTACGTTTGTAATTATCGAGTTACCATCAATGTTTATAATGGCATCCCTTCAAAATTTCCGCCCTTTGCTTTAGTAATTCAAAAGTATTACTATACGTAGCGATAGCTAATTTTTCTTCCATTCATAAAAGACAGAATTTATTAACCGATTCCATAGTTGCATGATTTTTTTTTTACAGTTTCCCACTTAATGATAGGATCTATACCGTATTTATTTTTGATGACCAATATATCTTTGGAAAGACCTGTGCATATATTTCACATTTCTAAAACTAGACTAGCGGTTATAACATCTTTTTTGAATGTATAATGTTGAACCGTAGTGTTGGAGGCCTTGGGGTAACGGTTAGAGTAATGTGAAATGGACTCGTCGACCCGAGTTCAATTTCTGGACGAAGCTACAGTTCACATAACGCTAATACCCTTGGGAAAGGCATGGATCCAAATCCTCTCCCTCCAGCTATGGGTAAATAGTAGGGCAGACTGGGCTCTTTAACCTTGGTCAGACAACCAGTGTAGTAGAAAGAAAACTCTGAATTCAAACCTGTTAAAGTTCGCTGGGAGTGGTCACTACTAGAATAGGCTGAGTCCTAATTAGTGATTTATTTTCACTGTACCTAAATATATAATTTTATCATTACTTTAATCATTACTCGTTAATTTGTACATTAGCTTTGTATACTACGTAATCGCATTTTTCCATTTAGAGACACTTCCTTTCTTTTTGATTACAATTGCATGTGTAAAGGTACATATATGCATGTATAAACATAGGTTAACATACATAAGTCTGTATCTTACATTACTTTAAATTTGATTACCTAAAAGCATTAAAAGTAATTTATGTATCTGACATATCAAAGTCATGCCAACGTTTCTTGTCTCAGAAGAGTTTATAAATTGCAGATGCACCGGGTCTTTTTTTGTCGGTGAATTCACAAACCGGAAATAAACTTCCGCAAATGATGAGCATAAAATAAGCGAATCCCTTGATAAAAACGCGGCCCCAAAACAGCGTCCAGAAATAATGGCAAGTTTACGCCCATAAAGATAACGCCATCTTTTTCAAGACTGGCATTCCAACAAAAATATTTTCAACCAAAACACTCGAAGCTGTCAATTAATATCCGAAAAAAGCTTTTTTCAAAAGAGGAAGCTGTTTACATAATAACCCCAAAGTGTTGATCTAGATGTGGACTCGCTGTGAGTTTTGCGCGTATGTACAAAGAGGCTGGTTGCCTGTCGTTGCAGTGGTGCAAAGGTGATGTCATCTTCATCTGAAGCTGTGTGGCAGCAGGTAAAACGGGAATCCTCAAAGAACAGATACACGCTCCCCCAATTCCCCCAATTCCGCATCCCCTCTTTTTTATGGAGAGCATAGGATGTGTCTTTATAATAAGCAATTACCGGGATGTCCTCAAGGAAGGGAAATCATAAACACGAAACCTTTCAAGCCAAGTAATTCTCCGGTAAGGGAGTCAATAAAGTTTGTTTTATCTATTTTTTTGATCTAGGTATGGCCAAAATCCTAAAGAGATGCAATACACAAAATTTGATTCCGTTCCAACTGTAGTGTCTGCAATGATGATAAAGTATAAATCTGATGGTGAGGTTCAACTTCTGGAGACTTGGAAACTGTGGAGTGTCCTTTCATCACCATTACTCCCAGATCCACTCTGACCCGGACACAAGTTTAATTAGCTCCTTTTGTTATGTTGGTTGTTTTCGTTGTTTTGCTTTACGGCATATCAACCCTTTCGGATCATTTAATGCCGAATCAAGTCATTGTTTATAAACAAAGGACTCAGGTTGCTTACAGTATCTGCTGTTGCTTAACTAGTCACCCAATTAAGTATTGAACCGGCTCATCATCATGGTTTATGTTGAAAGTTGGAATATTTGTTGTTTAAAATGTCTAATCTTATCCTAAGAGATATCTACAGGCGCAATACACAAAATTTGATTCCGTTCCAACTGTAGTTTTCTGCAATGATGATAAAGTAGAAATCTGATGGTGAGGTTCAACTTCTGTAGATCTGGAAACTGATTACACTGTGTGTGTGTGTGTGTGTGTGTGTGTGTGTGTGTGTGTGAGAGAGAGAGAGAGAGAGAGAGAGAGAGAGAGAGAGAGAGAGAGAGAGAGAGAGAGAGAGAGTCAAATCAAGATTATCATGCTTTTTACATATTGAACTATTTCACAATACCTCTTAACTAAACATATCAAACGTTGTGATAATCAAATTATCATACTGTGGTATATCCCCTGGTCCTGCTAGTCTTCATGATTGCTTTAATCAAGCAAATAAAAAGAAATGAAAATGTCTTCTCAAAGATTTGAATCCGGGTCACCGATTCCATTTTATTTGAAGATAACCGTTACGCTAGGCACGTATCCGGAGAAATGAGAAATACTCGTTTGAATTCAAAAAGAACAAACAAGGAAGGAAAGATACGCTCTTTAATTTTTATAATTTTATAAAAAAAATATTTCCCTCAAGACTAATAGAATCAATTTAGTCTTTTATTTTACAAAAATTTTTGTTTGATGTTTTTTCGCTCCACTTCCCTTTAACATTTAAGTTTTTTTTTCTTCCTCTTGATATTTTTTTATCAAAAATTAGGAGTTGATGAGCCGATTAATGATTCGATTGGTTGATACTTTTTTATCTTTAAATTTTTGTTCTAATTTTATTTTTTAATTTTTCCTTTTTATTCTTCAGTCTTAATCTAAGATAGCAGTACCTGTGGATATACTATAGTGTGATCATTCAGTTATTACAATTACTAGCAAGATAAAAAAACGCCCTCTGGGCGACGTAAACTATATATTGCCTGAGGGGATGGGAGTTGAAATTTAATATCAGAGAGTCTGTATCATAAGTAAAGTAAAATCATCAAATTTATTAAAGGAGTAAAAAATAAAATAAATTTATTAAAGGAGTAAAAAATATGAAAAATTGAAATGGAAACTTAGTTCTGATAATTTTAAATATATATTAAAATAAAACAAACTATATATAGATAGATAATACCATTTATTAAAACTTATTTAAAAAAACCAATGAGGACTGTCTAACATTGCATGCTCAAATTTTGAATGTATTTATTCTACGTTATGACGTTTTAGGTAGTGTGATCTATCAGTGACGTCGTTTTTGTTACAAATAAAAACCGGAAGCGAATCTCCATTATTAATAGATATATTTACTTAAAAGCTATTGCTAAATACTTCAATATGTAAATAGTATAATAATCTTGATTCTCTTCTCTCTCGCAGGACCTGTGGATATACTATAGTGTGATAATTCAGTTATAACAACGTTTGATATATTTACTTAAAAGCTATTACAAGTACTTCCATATGTAAATAGTATAATAATTTGAATTAACTCTCTCTCACTCATTTTTTCTCTTTCATTCTTTTTCATTTTTTCATTATGTTCGATTGAAACAGATTACCATAATTGCTTCCGTGCACTCACCGCCTCTCTCTATATTTCCCCTACTACCTTTTATATTTTTCTGTGTAGCATGTCCTTTTTCTTCCCTTTCATTCTTTATAATAAAAAACGGAATAATTTAGCTGAAGTGACGACATTCATAATGAATAATAATTTGGCGGATAAGCAACACCAGATAATCAGAATTTATATTTTTGCATTTTCATCTTGGACAATTTGGAGGGTCTCATTTTTAAACAGAAGGTGTTGGAAGATGATAACTGGTCGGAAGATCAAGGAACAGGAGTATTGATATATAGATAGAAGAAAAAGTATAGATAGAAGTTGAAGATAACGGAAATAAAAGTCAAAAACGAAGTTGGACTTTTAAAAAGAAGAAGAAAGCCTTAAAAGAAACTTATCATATCATGGTTTTGTATATATAGTTAAATTAATTGCATTAATAAAAATGCAATGAAAATAAATATACCATAAAAATACATTGAAAACTTAATAACTCTTTATCAAACCATTTGATTGTCTTTAGAAAACAATCTAACACATTTTTCCTAATTATTAATATCAATTATTTATCAAAATTCATCCAGACAGAAATTGTTTCATATCTGCTTCCTTCAAAATTGAAAACAAGTATTAATGCGGACAAAATATTTAAAAAAAAGTCCTTTGTAAATCTAGGACCATTTTAGGTCCTAATGAAAATGGCTATTATTCCTTTTAAACTTTGCTTTTTTATCTTGGATAATTAAATTTAGAAATTAACTTATTTTCTATGTAATACGGGCTAATTTGCATATTTTCATTTACATCAGGGCTGAATAAAATAGCATATAAATCCAGACCCGGCTTAGCTCAGTCGATAGAGCGTTCGACTAGGAATCACAAGGTTCCTGGTTCGATACCGACCCTCGCCAACTCAGCGTATGAGTAGCACAGGGATCTGTGCAGTAAAGTAAGGAGCTGATGATAGGTGTGGCGCTTCACCTCAGACGCTAAAATAATCTCCTTGGTCTTGAAAAGGGGATAGACTCCCTCGCTGTCTGGCTGATACCGACATTAGGCCGCCCCGACGACTTATACTAGTTATACAAAAAGGTTTAGTAGATTTTTGAGGTTTGGAACTGTAATGTAAATCACTTTCAAATATCAGCCCCTTAATAATGTCTCCCGTCATGTTTTGTCTTGTGATCCTTGGTAGCAGCATTCAAAGTCCAGTATATGTTGGTGGAAACGCTTGCCTTGTTCCTCTGAGTATGCTCCCAAGTTTTTGAATTCATCAAGATGAGCATCCAGGAATATGGTCTTTCAGGAACATCATGCTGTCTATTTTGCCGTTGTTCATCACCAGAAACATAACCAATTCAACATAATTTTTGTCCTTGTAATTTCCCAAGAAACCCTGAACTACTATGACAATCTGTCCCAATTTTCTTATCTTTTTCTACTTCGATTCTTATAGAATATTATAAATAAATTAGATATAAGAGAAGAAGTATACGAGAGAAGTGGACATGATTAAGAGAAAGTGAATCTCTATAGAAAAAAGTGATAGATAGAAATTGAAAGATAGAATATCTAGATAGAAGAAAAAGTGATAGATAGAAATCGAAAGAAAGAATATCTAGATAGAAGAAAAAGTACATATAGAAGTTGAAAGATAACGGAAATAAAAGGCAAAAAACAAAAATAGATTAAATGTTGAACTTTAAAAAAAAGAAGAAAGACAAAAAAGAAACCTAGACATAAGAGAAAAAAGTATATGATAGACGGGGACATGATTAAGAAGGGGGAAACCCTAAGCGAGAAAGTGAAATATCTATATAGAACAGTATAACTAAATACCATAAAGACTAATTATATCAAAGCAAAAAATTGCTTATACGCAACTGAATGGCACATGCAAGTTATGTGGCGATGATAAAGATGAAACAGTTAATCAGATAATAAGATCAGATCTTGTGTTAATTAACAAGAAAAGATATGTGTCAAGTATTGGTGATTATGTGTTGGATCTTAGAGTAAAAATAGAAAGAAAGTAAAAAAGATAGACAGAGACTTGAATCTTGCAAGAGTGCAGTAAATAATATTGAAAATATCTTACACTATTACGTATTAGTAGATAAATAAACCGAGTATTACTTAATCTATAAAGAGACAGATATTTTTTATCACACACACACACACACACACACACACACACACACACATATATATATATATGTGCGTGTGTGTATGTGTGTGTGTGTGTGTGTGTATATATATATATATAAATATATTTCAAACCTTCCGCACGAGCCTGATGCAAAACAAGGTCAATCCTTATCCGAAGCTTATCAGGCTTCCATTTACAGTTTTATTTCTCCTAGAGTGGTTACCTAGCCAAGGTTGCCTGCCCTACTATTCAGCTGGAGAAGAGTACTTGTATGTATATATGTATATATATATTGACAGCAAATTAGTATTATGGCGGAAATATTTATTCTTAATGATTTTCTGGTGTAAATGTTCGAGTTGTTTTTTGCACATCGGGATATTGTTATAGTGTACAGACAATTGTTACCAATGGTTTCAAAGCAGCGTTCGCGCCACTTATCTTCAGGACGACGATATATGCGTACTGACATCAGTTTTGTTTGGCAACCAACCGAGAAGAAATGCCGAATTCGAAGCTTTACTCTGTTTAAATGTCGACTGTGTGTCAAATTCTACCTTGTCAGTTTTTGTTTTATTTATATATATTATATATATATATTATATATATATATATATATATAGTTTTGTTGAACTGTACAGACATTCCTGTCGGACAAGTTTTTGTTGTAACGGATCACGAAAACTGTCCGACAGAAATTGTTTGTAAGTTCAACAAAACTTGTATAAAAGAAAAAATGCTCAAAATACACTTATTTTTATTATATATTAGATATAATATATATATATATATATATATATATATATTATATATATATCAAATATCACTGTTTCCTGCTTTTTGTGCAAACATTATGAAGATTTGATTTTCGAAGATATTTAAAAGTTAAAATGTACATAGAAATAGCATTGAAATTCTACTCAAAATGTCCAGCATTTGCAAATCTCGAAAGTAAACAAATTAATACACCAGGGTTTTTTCCTTCTACCCAAATGATGCTGGGTATCAGCTTCTAGTTGATATAATTCTTATTTACGTTTTATATGTTAGGAAGAAGATGAATTATTTCTGAAAAACAACTCTTTTCTCTTTAAATTCATAAACCCCAAATTCATAAATTGTTTTTCTAAAATATTATGTTATTCAAATATCTTCGTAAATTTCTTCGAACATGTTTACTCTTTGGTCGTGTATGGAACGGTGATTTCATGGTTAATCTATTGGTAGGGAAACCAATTTATTTTTTTTTTCGAGTGGTCTATTCTATTAATGGTGGAAGAGAGAACATATATATATATATATATATATATATATATATATATATATATATATATATATATATTTATTTATCATAGTGTACAGTACATTTAAGGTGTAATTGTTTATCTTTGGTTTCTAGGCAGCATGATTGCTACCCTTCACCACGAAAGAGCTCCTGGTAAGAAATACATGGAATGTCCCTTCATATATATGTGAGTGCGTGTACGTGACTATTATTTTTGTTGGACGTTGTTTCCTGTGTTTATATTAGTTGTCGTGTTGGTCTATGTATGTCCTCTTGTTTCCTTTGATCTTTTTATCAAGATGTGTGCCTAAGGTAGCAATTGCACCTTAAATGTATTGTACACTATAATAAATAAATACAGCTCTTACAAAAGTAATCGAGCACTTTATTCTCATTTCTCCAATACTAACAAAGGACTAGCATATATATATATATATATATATATATATATATATATATATATATATATATATATATATGTGTAGGCAAATACTGTTTAAAAAACACAGAATATTTCTTTTTCATTATCTTTATCTTTAGTTAGTCATTTTTTCCTGATTCAGAATCCAGCTGGTAAACAACTGACTCATACCCTAGCGCTTTCAACCATCTCGTCGGTCGTCATCGGAGGATTGTAGGTTGTAGTGTATTATGTTTTTTACTTCTTCTTTTACACGAACTAATTAGGAGTGTCTATTATATTTTTTGAGGGTTGCTAAGATTAGTTATTGAAAATGTTTTGTATAGTGATGCCTATATCAAATGCTATCTTATTAATGTTAGGTTTATTGTTTTTTTTTATACGAATCACCTCAAGAATTGGTAAGTGTTTTTTTATTGCTAATTTTATAGAGGATTTTGGTATTTTCAGTGAGAATGTTTCTTATGCAGGATGATGTGAAGTTGTTTGTATGTTTTGTAATTAGATGTTGTTTTATGGCGCTAGTATCAGTGAGGTGGGATGTAAGACGACAGGAGTGTGTTGTAGTAGTGTGACCAATATATATATATATATATATATATATATATATATATATTATATATATATGAGCTGAAGTACTCTATAACTGAACGGATTTTAGGAACACCAGAGAGAGAGAGAGAGAGAGAGAGAGAGAGAGAGAGAGAGAGAGAGAGAGAGAGAGAGAGAGAGAGATTTTTTTGAACATATGGCAACAATTTAAATTCAGTCATAAATTGCTTGTAGAATTAAAGTGATAGAAAATGTATTCATTTAATTTTAAAAAATCAAAAAATCACGGATAAGCAACACCAGATAATCAGGATTTGAATTTTTGCATTTAGTCTTGGACGATTTGGACGTCTCTGATTTCAAACCAGTTGAGCGAACTGGTAGTGGATAAGAATTGCTCAAGACATTCTGGTTAGAATAAACAGATTTAAGAAGAAAAATATAAGATATACAAAGCGGATGCCCATAGACTAAATGTCTAGTACGTGCGTCACTTGCGCAGTATATTAAATGTCAAGTGGTGGCAATATGTCTCAAACAGGACCATCTTGAAGAGAACTGAACTCCCTAGCATGCACGAAATACTTGTCCAACGCAACCTGAGATGGGTTGGCCTCTTGAACAGACTTGGGGATGACAGACTACCAAAGCAGATCCTGTACTCTCAACTGAGAGAGGGATCACGTGGAATCGGTAGAGCAAAGCTCATGTACAAAGACAACATCAAAAGAAACCTTAAGGACTTGAACATTCCCATAGGCAGTTGGCAAGAAGCAGCCAGAGACCAAATTTATTGGAGGAAAATGATTCGCGCGGTGTCATCATCGGATACGATGGACAGCAATTGATTGATTGAAGAAGAAAAATAAACATATTTTCAAATACATAGAACTTTTGACTACATTATATATACTAGCAAGAATATGCGTCCTTTGGGTGTAAATATTTAAGTTTTAATGCAATGAAATATGTTTAATTAGAAATGCTCAACAAATTAAATAAGAACACAAATAAAAAGATTACACTTATTTTAATTATATTTTAATTGGTTTCCAAATAAAACCATTCATCGGATTGATTTTAATACGCTGGAGAATCAAACAATGATATTAGAGATCAATAATACCAAGTAGTTATTCCTTAAACCCGTTCTTGTTTAAACCAGTATGCAAATTAACCACACCATATACTATGTAAACTTTTATTTCTGAGTGATATATAAGGCACATTGCAGGATTTTAAACGCGCTAATAACATGGTCTGTTTTGAGGCAAATCTAACTCAGGCTTTAATAGACATCGTTAATAAATAAGATTCATTCAATGTATTAATTATTTTGATTCCTGGTGGTATTGTGACATAAGCTGTGACGTAGTTTCGGTTGCAGAGAGACAGATACCGAATCTCCATTATGATAAGAGATTAGAATAAACAGATTTAAGAAGGAGAATAAACATGTTTTCAAACACATAGAATTTTTACTCCATTATATATATGTGACTGGTTTGCTTTGTGGGTTGAGATCCGAATTACACACGAGAACAACCGAATATGTCTTCTTTACGCATGCGTTAACAATGTTAGATCCAGATATTCAAATTGACCTTTGTATGACTTCAACTCAATGTTTTCTTCGTGATTCATTATTGAATAAAATAAAAGCTTTTGGCGCCATGTTACAGATATCTTAGAAGCGGCTTTAATATTTAAACAGCGGTTTATAGCTGGTGCATAAATCTCTTGCAATATGTTAGAGAAATCTAAGAAGTGTCTTTGAAATTTACTCAGTTTTTTATAGCTTATGTCTACATCTGTTGTGTGGTGTTATAGAAATTTTAGAAGTGTCTTCAAAGTCTGCTCAGCATTTTATAGCTTGTGTCTGCCTCATGAGAATGATGTTAGAGAAATCTAAGAAGTGTCTTCAAAGTCTTCTCAGCATTTTATAGCTTGTGTCTGCATCTCTTGAATGATGTTAGAAATCTAAGAACTGTCTTCAAAGTCTTCTCAGCATTTTATAGCTTGTGTCCGCCTCTCTTGAATGATGTTAGAGAAATCTAAGAAGTATATTTGATGTTTGCCTAGTCTTTTATAGCTCATGTATGCATTTTTCGCATCATCTTAGAGAAATCAAAAAGTGTTTTTGAAATGTACTCAGTTTTTTTATAGCTGACGTCTACATCTGTTGTGTGGTGTTAAAGAAATTTCAGAAGTGTATTTGAAGTATACTCAGCTTTTTACATCTTGTGTCTACGTCTCTTTCATGATATTAGAGATATCTTAGAACTGTCTTTGAAGTTTATTCAGCCTTTTATAGCTTGTGTATACATATTTTGCATAATGTTAGAGATATCTTAGAAGTTTTTTGAGGTTTACTAGGTTTCTTTTATATCTTGTACAGAAATCTATTGCATAATGGTAGCGAAATCTGAGAAGTTTCAGTGAAGTTTTCTCAACATTTTTTAGCTTGTGTCTGCATCTCTCGCATAATGCTAGAGAAATCTAAGAAGTGTCTTCAAAGTTTGCTCAACTTTTTATAACTTGTGTCTATCTCTCTTGAATGACGTTAGAGAAATCTAAGAAGATTCTTTCATGTTTACAAGGCTTTTTATATCTCTTGCTGTATCTTTTACATAATGTTAGAGATATCATAGAAGTGTCTTTGATATTTACTCAACTTTTATAGCTTGTGTCTACATCTCTCGCACAATGTTAGAGAAATCTAAGAAGTGTCATCGGAATCTGTTCAGCTCTTTATTGCTTGTGCAGTCAATCATATGTTCTACGTTGTTTGTTTGTTCGTTTGTTTGTTTGTTTGTTTGTTTACCTAACCCTTCCTTCTTTTGTCTCGTTCTATTTTATTTTCTATCATTACATTTTTCTTAGACTATTTTACTCTTAGCTCAGTCGGTAGAACATTCGACTAGAAACAACAAGGTTCCTAGTTCGATACCGGCCCTCGCCAACTCAGAGTATGAGTAGCACAAGGATCTGTGCGGTAAAGTAAGGCGCTGATGACGCAAGAAAAACAATCTCCTTGGTCTAGCGCTATTGAAAAGGGGATTGACTCCCTTGCTGATACCGACTTAAGGCTACCCCGACGACTTTATTCTTACTCTTCCTGTTCCTCCTGTTCCTTCTCCTCTTCTTCATTTTATTTGCCTGTTACTTTCTTTCTTTCTTTCTTTCTTTTTTCCCCCTCGGCCTCTCCTCTTTTTTCTAGGTATATTTTCTTTTCTATCATCTCTATTTGATTATCTAAAAAACGCTTCACTTTCTTAACATCTTTCTCAGACTATTTTATCAATCGTCCTCCTTCCCCCCTCTTGCTCCCTTTCCGCTTCAACCCCTTTTTTCTACTTCATACAATTCAATAACACCACTTGCCTAATTTCACATGCACCACACAGGTGACACATGTTTACAAACCTTCGAAAAACTCAGAAACTAAGAAATTTGTTTACATGGGAACTCACATAAAAGGATCATCTGTCAGCTTTTAAACACTAAAAACTGAGAAGTTAAGAAAATGTGTTCTATGTGTAATTATATAAATGGACATCTGTCAGTGATTAAACGCTAAACATTCAGAAACTAAGAAAATGCGGTTGGCATGAAATTACATAGAACATCTGTCTGCGTTTAAACACTTAAAAGATTGTGTTCTATTTGAACTTACGAAAATGAACATATGTCAGTGATTAAACACTAAAAAATAAAACATTAAGAAAACATGTTGTATACAAACTTAGTATCTGTCAGTATTTAAACACTACGTGAACGTATATAAATGAATATTTGAGTGTTTAAATACTAAAAACATATGACGCTAAGAAAAGTGATCTACGTGGACTTACGTTCTGTCAGTTTAAAAAAAATTAAAATAAACTACGAAAATGTGTTCCAGATAATATTACATATTATATATGCCAGTATTTAAACACTAAAACATCCATCAGAAACTAAGAAAATGTGTTCTACTTGAAATTTTATAGCATTTTTAAACACACAAAATAATGTATTCTATGAGAACTTACGTAAATGAACATATGTCAGTGTTTAAACACTAAAAAAATAAGACATTAAGAAAATCTGTTCTACACGAATTTACGTAAATAAGTATCTGTCAATGTTTAAACACTAAAAAATATACATAAACATCTATCAGCGTTTAAATACTAAAATAAAATCAAAATACACCAGAAACTCACAAAATGTGTTCTACGTGAAATATCTGCCAGCATTTAAACATGTAAAAGAATGTGCTCGATGTGAACTCATGTAAACGAACGCATGTCAGTATTGAAACTAAAGAAATACGACACAGAGAACATGTTTTCTACATGAACTTACGCAAATGAACCTCTGTCAGTGTTTAAAAACTAAAAAAAACAAAACATCTATCAGAGTTTTAATAGTAAACAAATAGATTTAGAAAAATCAGAAACTCAGAAAATTTCTTCTGTGGGAATGTTCATCAATGAACTCTTCAGTGTTTAAATAAAAAAACGCAAATGAACATCTGTCAATATTTAAACACTAAAAACGTAAATGAACGTCTGTCAACGTTTAAAACACCAAAAAACGTAAATGAACATCTGTTAGTCCGTAAATACTAAAAAACGTAAATGGACGTCTGTCAACGTTTAAACCTAAAAAACGTAAATGAATATATGTTAGCCCGTAAACACTAAAAACATAAATGAACATAT
>CM042156.1:60820084-60832584 GCA_023376005.1 Doryteuthis pealeii
GTGTGATATTCCACTTCAGATGCAATAACAATAATCTCCGTGGTCTGGCAATAGCGAAAAGGGGATAAAATCCCTCGCCGTCCGGCTGATACCGACAATAGGCCACTCCGCCTAATTTACTTTTTTATTATCCGCCCTGTCGACAGGCCCGTATAATACACCAAAAGCGACTTCCAAGAAGCGTAAGACTCCCTCCACACACACCCAAAAAATGGATGCCCTGTATATGATAATAAACTAAATCCGATGATGAGGCTTCTATTCCTGATTTCTGTGAAGTATAAAATCAACCCTTCATTAGCATTACTCCCAGGTTCCCGTTGACTCGGGCTGATAATATATATATATATATATATATATATATATATATATATATATATATATATATATATATACTATTGATTTCCTTTTCAACCCAGCTATTCTTTTATGAAAAATATTATATTCCCAGGGAGCCTCGTTTTGTGTAATAATTAACGAGGTATATTAGCAGACCAAAACTAGTGAGTTCTATTTTTCATTTTGTGCCCCATACATCTGGTCTTGTGCAACAACTAAGCTAAGTTTGTTAATTATTTATATTATTTAGACGCTTCGCCTGTTTTATTGATTGAGTCTCTGTCTACAAAAAATCTGCCACGGCTGTACCAAATTTTTTGGTATTTTTTACTTGTATGATGGAATATTTCAAAGTTCACAATCTATTCACATCAAAACTCATTCTATTCAAATAACGTCCTATTATTATTATGATTTGAGTCCAGCTGCTCAATTATAATGAACTGATCATCGGTTTTCGAACATTGCCTTATCAGTGGTGTGAGAATCGCTGAGAGCGGTTTAAGGGAGGAAAAAAAGTTAATGAGATATGCTAACAGACGATTACTATTACTTTTAGGGTTTCTCACTGATATATATATATATATATATATATATATATATATATATATATATATATATATATATATAGAGAGAGAGAGAGAGAGAGAGTACGTGTGTGTGTGTGTGTGTGTGTGTGTGTGAGTGAGAGAGAGAGAGAGAGAGAGAGAGAGAGAGAGAGAGAGAGAGAGAGAGAGAGAGAGAGAGAATGACAAAAGAGGTACTACTCTTTTTATTGTTTTGTAAACACGTTTGAGGCTTGATAATTCATTACATTTTTTCCAGAAAAGGCAATAGAGATGGGCTGAGTAATGAAAGGTGCGAATACAAGAAAAGAAAAAGAAAAATATCAAAATGAATATCTATATATACAATAAAAAAATTCTTGGGTGACAAAGGGAGGTAACTGGCATTGACAGGCAAAAAAGAATATTGGCCATAATCCCATCAAATTTATGTGAAAGAAAAAACTTAATTGGATTGCTGTCTATTCACAAGTGTAACTCCATTTATCAGATTAAAAAAACAAAAAACAATAAAACAAACAGGAATTCAAGAAATATATCCCAATATATTCGACATTTGTAATGGGAAGAGAGAGAGAGAGAGAGAGAGAGAGAGAGAGAGAGAGAGAGAGAGAGAGAGAGAGAGAGAGAGAGAGAGAGATGCCATAATAAGATTAACAAAATTATCACTAGACGATCTGATAAGCTGTTGGGTTCCCTTTATAACAGCTGTGTGTGGGAGATATTGATACTTTTATTCAGAGTGGAGTACCCATTCATATGACAATACGTTTACGCTCTCTGAAAGCTGGTTTGAATCTGCTAACTAAACTAACTCCCCATGCGTCCAATCGCGCGCCTTTTTCAAGGTGTCAAGTCAAGGTCATTAACCATCCATTGCCGGTAACTTTCCATAGACTCCCTGATTTTATATCAAGCTGACCTTAATTTAAATATTCTAACTTACAGATACGTTCACAATTTATGACTGCCCATTGAATTGTAACCCGTGGGAGATATTGATACTTTTATTCAGAGTGGAGTACCCCTTCATTGGCATTACTCCCAGGTCCACTCTGGCCCATTCTTATATTCTTTTTAACTTGTTGGCACGGCGTAGAATATGCTGACTCCCTGGAGAGGGTTAAACCCAAAAAATGAGGTGTTCTCGGTAGGTATTTACACAACCCGTTTGCCACGAGTAGGATGTGACACAAGGTCATAAGTATGAAGCATCCAGATAGATTTTAGTTTGTTGGTTTGGTTTTACGGCATATAAACCTCAGTGGGTCATTTAATGCTGATAAAGTTTTGAAATAAATCAATTCTTAATGGATAATACTATTATCTTTATAAATACATTTTTCTATTTAACCCATAGATGGGACCCTAACAGGTACTACCACTCAGAGTGGACCAGGGAGCAATGGTGATGAAGGGGTGCTCCACATTCCCCAAACCTCCAAAACTGGAACCTCACCATCAGATAGAGTTTAACGTCATTCCCAGGACATGTAGACCCGCAGACACCGCCTTCTAGCACCCATATGATAAAAAGGGTTAGGGCTTGCCATGAGGGCAATAGGGTTGGGAAAATCATATAGGTGCTAGGGCTCGACGTGGCCAGCCGATTGATCGGAGGGGGCCTCTCCGACCGCCCAAGAAAGGACCAAAGTGAAGTATTGCGAGTCATGAACTACTCATCCACCTGGACTTCATCCTTAAGCATCACGGGTCGGCACCCACGGCCAACAGGTGGCCCCATTGAATGAGTCTTACCCCTCTGCAGAGGTGCAGTCGGTGCATTCTAACGCCCCAGCCGACAGGGCGGGCATCCAGATAGAATAGAATAGACTACCTTGCTAACCATTACACTACGAGGAAACGCCCAAATGAGGTGTCATTTGGAAAACCAGCATTTGCATTTTTGCATTTCCTATTGGACAATTTGGACAGACTCATTTTTAACCAGAAGGTGTTGAAAGATGATAACGGTCGTACTTTTAAGAAACACGAGTATTAATATATAGATCAGCAATCTCTTTGTAAAGCTTGGTAGTGCAGTGTTACAATTTTGGTTACGCTTCCTTGGAGTAACGTCCATTGCAATCGACAGTCGAATCAATAGTGTCTGGGTGTAATAAAACTCCGATGCAATAAAGGATGAAAGCAATACTTTTCAAGGCCAAACAAATTTCATCATACACCCCGAAAATAGATTTACATTATGACCTAATATGAGGAAAATATAGAAATCGCTTACATCCTACCACTCCAGTGGTTTGAAAACTGACCATATGGTGAAAGTAAGTGTTAAAATTCTGGTCGCCATTTTAGTCGTTTAGTTCTGTTGGTAAATCTTGTAGCATTCCTTGAAATTGTAGGTAGAAAAGAGTGTAGTTTCAGTAGATACACCTTGTAGCAGAAAGTCTGTAATATCCCTTTAAATCCTCCTCTGTAGATCTTGATCTCAGAAAGTTCAATTTGCAATTGATTTCTGGACGAATACAAAAGACCTTAAATGCATTTTATATGGTTTCTTACTGACACATTTTTACCGGAAATGTATGCTGTAGATGTTGGGAAAGTCCATAAATGTGAGTGGGAATTTGACGTATATCTTAAAAGATAATCTAACAGAAAGGAAACTAAAGCGGTTGTTTCAATTAGTTTGTACAAGGTTGTACAACATAACGACGTTGTCTAACTGGCCAGTATAACTGAGTAGTGAGTTTTATCCCCCCCCTCAAAGAAAAGAAAATTAAAAACTCGCAGTCATCAGGTATTGAAGAGAAAAGCTCAATTTCTTTTCTAAATTTAGTTTGGTTTATTTTGTTTTACAGCATATCAATCTCACTGGGTCATTTAATGCCGATAAAGTTTTGAAATAAAGTCATTCTTAATGGATATTCAACCCATAGATGGGACCCTAACAGGTACTACCACTCCGGGTCAGTGGACATGGGGACAATGGTGATGAAGGGGTGCTCTACAATTCCCAAACCTCCAAAACTGGAACCTCACTATCAGATAGAGTTTAACGTCATTCCCTGGACATATAAACCCTCAGCCACCGCCTTCTAGCACCCATATGATAAAAAGGATTAGGGCTTGCCATAAGGGCAATAGGGTTGGGGCAATCATATAGGTGCTAGGGCTTGACGTAACCAGCCGATTGACCGCCGGTCTTGCCCAAGAAAGGGCAAAAGTGGAGTATTGCAAGTCATGGACTGCTCAATCACCAGGGTTCTATCCTTAAGCATCACGGGTCGCCACCCACGACCAACAGGTGGCCCCATGGCAGAGGTGCATTCTAACGTCCCAGCCGACAGGGCGGTCTAAAATTAGAAGTGAATTCAAATTCTAAATCTTTTTAAAGTAAATTTATTTTGCTAATACTTATTCATTTGGAGTTTTGGTCTTGCTTTCACACCGCTTATCCCTTGCTGTTAAAACAGAATTTCAGAATTATTTCCATAGTCAAACATTTTAGTTTGATTTCTTTTACTTGTAGATATATTAAAAGATGAACTAAAAATTGGATATGTTCTGAAAACAATATTCTATGTGTATAACTTGTTTGAAATTAAAACCAAGAAGTTTGATTATTGTTAAATGTTAAAAAATATGATATTTTAGTGTTTGGTTCGGTTTGTTTTGTTTTGTTTTATATATACCTCAGTGGGTCATTTAATGTCGTCAAAGTTTTGAAATAAATCAATTCTTAATGGATACTCAATTGTTTTATAAACACATTTTTCTATTTAACCCATAGATGTGACCCTAACAGGTACTACCACACCGTTAGTGTTTTGGTATTGAGATTTATAGTAAATAGGGTAACATACAATCGGTCTTATGCCAAATCTAAGCAACGTTTAGTGTTTTGGTGGCGCCTCATATGGTGAAATCGTGAGTTCGATTATTTCTTCTGGTCTCTTGCCAAATTAAAGAAAGCTCAATAGATACTAAGAATGTTTTTTATGAAACTGTTTTACTTCCTCGATCTGCTAGAATTGCATTGAACCAACAAATAAGTATTGACATATAACCCGTCGATATACATTTGGCTTAGTTTAGCACAAGGTCATGAACGTATGTGCGTTCGGTGAAAGCTGAATAAATCATACTAACAAAATTAGACTGCATACCTTAATTCCAGGATGAGATGTCTCACATTATCAATGTCCTGGCTATGATAGTAAAATTTATAAGGTGGTGAGGCTCCAGTTCTAAAGCTCTGTGGAGTGGAGAGTCACCCCCTCATTGTTATTACTCCCAGGATCACTATGATGCGGAAGGGTAACAACTGTTAGGGTTCCATCTATAGAATGTAGGGCGGCAATAGGCGTTAAACTGACCTCGGCATTAACTAACCCAACAACGGTTGATATGCCGTAAAACCAACCAAACAACCAACTAGCCCAGAAATCTGACTATAGACAGAAGAAATTGTTGATTTTTGAATATTAATTAAAAAGTTAAAAATGGTTTTATTGAAAGAATTTTAATACGCTTAGGAATCACAAGTTGCTGGTTCGATACCGACCCTTGACAACTTAGTGCATGAGTAGTACAGCTTGAATCTGTGTGGTTAAGTGGGGAGCTGATGGTAAGTGTGGCGCTCTAGATGTACAAACAACCTCCCTGGTCGAGTGCGAGTGAAAAGGGGATAGACCCCTCGCTATCGGATGATACCGACAATAGACAACTCTGTCGGCTTTACTAATTACTAGAAAGTTTATTTCATGAGCAGATTATATTATAGACTATGGAGGCGCTTGGTAATATTTAGGGTCGTAAGAAATGGACTCGTCAACTCGAATCCTGGACGAGGCTGTTTCTATTTCACACAGCGCTTATACCTTTGGGAAAGGTATGATCCAACTACTCCAGCTATGGTTAAATACTTAGGAAACTGAGAAAATTGTTTCAACAGTATATTCTCTGAAACCACGTGGGTTTTCATAAAATGATAACAGACCCCCCCCCCATTCTTTCTTTCCACAATCCCTTCTGATTCTCCGTTTGTTATTTTCAAGCATTCTTAGCTATCGAGCATCATTCTCAATGTTTGTTTGTTTTTTTTATTTTATTCTTCAGAGTCTAAATCTATGATTAAATGCTCATTTGAAAAACAGACGCTCTTCACTCCAGCTATGGTAGGGAAGACTAGGTTCTTTAATCTGGGCTAGGGAGAAGAAAAACTCTGAATTCAAACCAGTTAAACTCCGCTTAAGAAGTTGATCTGGTGTCACATCCAACTCGTGTGGAGGGTTGCTAAATATAAAGTCTCTAAAGTCTAAAAGACATTTAAAATGTAATAACAAAGTGGCAATACAATAATTAAAACATACTAGCAAAATAAAAAACGCCATGTGGGCGATGTAAAAATACATTTCCGAAAGATATTGCTTGAGGAGGTGGAAGTTAAAAATTAAATGTCGGTGAGTTTGAACCATAAATCATCAAATCATCAAAGTTATTAAAGGAGTAAAAAAAAAAAAAAAAAAAAATTTGAAATCGAAACTTAGTTCTGATAACGTTTATATATAAATTATTAACTTTGAATATCTATTAAAATAAAATAGACTATATATAAATATATGATACTGGGGATGTATCTATTAAAAGTTGTTTTAAAAAACAATGAGGATTGTCTAATGTTGCATGCTAAAATTTTGAGTGTATTTATTCTGTTAGGACGATTTCGGGTATAGTGACGTAAGCAGTGACGTAGTTTTTGTTACAGACAAAAAAACCGGAAGCGAATCTCATTATTAATAGATATAAAAAAAAATAATACAACAAGAGTTGAACTTTCACATGTTTTTTTTTTTACTATACAATTCTATTATTTGTATAAGGTGAGTTAATAAGTTTTCAATTTCAAAACTGTTGCAAGACTTTATGGACACCCTGCATATATATTATAGACTTGGAATTCGACTTATCTTGTAACCTAGTTTGATCGTGGGAGGGCTAAAAGTTTTGACATATTAAACGACAATACGGAAAATAAAACTTGTAAACTTACAAATTGGTTGGTATCTCGTCCCCAGTCAATATCCGGTTTGTAGCATTTACAGATATTTCTTGAGATAGATCTTTCCGGCAGACAAATTACAAATTAAATAGCTGATATTGGCCAGGCATTTTATAGTAATTACATGATTTATTTTCCCCAGATTCAACGTTAAACTGATATATATATATATATATATATATATATGTGTGTGTGTGTGTGTGTGTGTGTGCGCGCGTGTGTGTTTTTTGTATGTGGTGTATTTTCCTTTTTTACAATACAAAACACACACACACACACACACACACACACACACACACACACACACACACACACACACACACACATATATATATATATATATATATATATATGCGTGTGAGTGTGTTTTTGTATGTGTGTATTTTGTATTGGAAAAAGGAAAATAAAGTGTTCGATTACAGGTATAAGAGAGATATTTATTTGTTATGGTTTACTATTAATTAAAAGGCGTTTGTTATCAATGTTTTGAAAGTGGTGTATTAGCCGCTTATTCTCAAGATGAAGCACCCAAGACAAGAAATATAGATTTGATCTCTCTCTCTCTCTCTCTCTCTCTCTCTCTCTCTATATATATATTATATATATATAATATATATATATATATATGAAGTTGAAGGGAGACTAGTTAGATTCATACCTTTGCAAATGTATTAGAGCTATGTGAAATGTGAAAAGTCTCGCCCGGAATTTGAAATCGTCTCACTGTGTCAATTCACACAATGATAACCATTACAAAACAAGCGCTCGTCCAGGATTAGAATTTGAATAGCCGAGTTCACTTCCTCCGACGATAACCGTTACATAATATGCACTTTCGATCTTAGCTCCACCTCTTGTATATAATTACCCAACCACTCCTCCACCGGCAAGGTATGGCACAAGGTCATTTTAAGTAAGCTAGTATTATTTGTATTATTCGGACTATTATCCTCATCGTCATTGTTATCTGTACAACGTTTCGATATCAAGCCTCATCTAAAAAATGCAGAGGAATAGTAATATAAACCTGTTTTGAATTAACAGTTTTCCTTTTCTTAGAGTGGTTGTTCTAACAAGAATAAAGTGTCCAGTCTATTCTACCATTTTTTCATAGCTAGAGAGAGAAGAGATGGATTTATGTTTCCCAAGGGCATTAGTGCGAATTGAAACGCAAACAGCGCTGTCTAGGATTTGAAATCAAGTCACCGAATCCATTTCCTAGTTCGATAACCGTTGCAGACGACATTTTCTAATATATAAATCTGCTGTATTTGTTAGCTTGTTCGGGTTTGAGTTCTTACAAAGAATTTCGCTCCCAAAACAATTCTACCTTTTCTTATTTCCCAATCTGAAAATTATTTTCAATTTAAAGATTTGAAGACGTGTCGGAATTCAAAAAAAAAAAAAAAAAAAAGACGACGCTGCATTTTCACTCCATTGCAGAAAAAGAATTTCAGTGGTGCTTCGAACAATAGAAAACTCCCGAATATAAGTCAAGAAAATGATCGTGTCATTCATTTCTGTGTTCGTTTAAACTTCAGTTTTGATACTTCTTGAATACAGCTCGGTTTTGAATAAAATTAACGTTTCATTAATTGTTTATTTCTGTCTTGGTAAATAAGCTTCAGTCCTTATACTTTTTGAATACAGTTCGTATTTTGAAGAAAATGAACGTTTCATTCATTGTTCATTTCTGTCTTGGTAAATACAGCTTCAGTCTAGGTACTTTTTGTAGACAGCTCGTATTTTGATTAAAATTAACTTTTCATTCATTATTCATTTCTTCTTGATAAATATAGTCACAGTCTAGATACTTTTTAGACACAGACAATATTTTGAAGACATTTCTATATTTGTTTGAGCTTCCGTCTCGATAATTTTTGAATACAGCTCGCAGTTTGAAGAAAATGAACGTTTCATTCACTGTTCATTTCTTTCGTCGTGATACTTTTTGACACCTACATTTGGAAGAAAATGAAAGTTTTATTGATTGTTCAATTGGTAAATACAGTTTTCGTCTTGATATTTTGAACACAGTGCGTGTTTTGAAGAGATCTATACTGAAAATAGACAGTCGTCTACTTAAAACCTATCTACATTAAAGAAGGTGGATTTTCGTTATCTTTGGGTAATTTCAAAGATGGTTTTCTTAAAGAGCTTCATAGAAATCTTGCGCCAATCAACACAAAGCTAAAAATAACTGGAGTTTGTTGACTCCTCCGGAGTTGTCTTTACCTCATCGTAATCTTCCGTATAAACATCGAATCGTTGATGCGGATATTTCGTAGTGAAGTTAATTCTAGATGTCTTTAAAATCAATTAGAAGTAAATTTTTAGATATCTTTAAAGTAAATTAAAGATATTTTTTCATCATGGATTACGCGAAGCTGAAACGAATAATATTATCTTAGAGCGAAAAGAGAATTTAGTACGAATTGTAACATGACTACTGTGTTGTTCAAACGTTTCCAGTCTCCGTGGAGTCGTGGCTAACGTGCTGAACTGTGGCATCGTGGGATGCAAGTTCGAACCCCGGTTGCACTATTACGTTTACTTTCGGACTAATACACTTGAGAATGGTATAACCTCCCCATCAACCAACTATGGGTTAAATAGTACCACTACTGTTCTTCTACAAGGTTGGCTTTAATATTAAGTAACCCACGAAGGTTGATATACCATTTAATAAAGAAACCAAACAAAAACCAAACCTAATCGTGTACTAGGTATGACTTAAAACTCCATCTAGTGTTGAGGTTCCAATTTTGGAGCTGAGGGGAATGTGGAGTACCCTTTCATTATCATTACTCCCATGTCTACTTTGACTCGGAGTGGTAGTACCTGTTAGGTACCATCTATGGGTTAGATAGATAATTTTTTTAAGTGTTAAAAAAGACTTAAATATTGAATATCCAACAGAATGAATAAAATAAACATGTTTTTGGCATAAAATAACCCAATGGGTTGACATGCCGTAAAAACCAACCAACCAACTAAATCAAAGGTCTCCATAGAAATTTTTTTTACTGGTAAATCACGTGGATTCTACATCAAGGTAACGATAAGACCTCCCAATGGAGCTACCTGTTGGCCATGGGTGGCATCCCGTGATACTTAAGGACGGAACCCTGGTGGCTAAGCAGTCTAAGACATGCAACACCCCCCTTTGATCCTTACTTAGGCGATACGGACAGCCGGACAGCACCCCCACCCCGAATTATCGACAAGTCACACCGAGCCCCCAGCAGCTATTCTGTATTTTAGTTGTTTTTCTTTTACTGGTAAATTATTTAGGTTCAACATCAAGGTGACGTCGTGAATTAAAAAGAAAGGAAAGGAAAATATCAAGAATCTGCTTGATAAAGACATGTGTTTAGCGCGACACAGGCACCCAAAGAATTATAATTTATATAATTTTTAATGTATTGCTTTAATACAATTCTCGCTATGATGTGTCGTTTTCGTTGGTTTACGGTCATATACATATACACGAAACCCGCACGAGACTGTTTGCATTTAACATAGCGCTAATACTCTTGAGAAAGGTATGCATCCACCTACTCTCCCTCTATTATGGGTAAAAGACTGGCCTTTTAAACCTTGGTTAGGAAACCAGTCTAGGAGAGGGAAAACTCTGAATTCAAACCTGTTAAACTGTGCTTATGAAATTGACATTGTATTGTATCCTGCTCGTGCGGAGGGGTTGGTAAAAAGATATATATATATATCATCATCATCATCATCAGGTCGCGCAATCAGCACAGATATCCATGACAATCTCTCGCCAACCTTCTCTATTATTCATTTCTCTGGAGGTCTTTTACGCAGTATCCCGTATCCATATTGGTCAATGTAGACCCTTGCTGGTCGTCCCACATTAGCATGTACATGTGTTGGCTCCACAGGAGAACGTCACTTATGAGTTCGTCCTTGCTCCTCCAACAGTGTCCAGCATGTCTTGTCCATCTCACTCGGATTGTTTGTGAGAAATATATATATATATATATATATATATATATATATATATATATATATATGTGTGAAGATAAGAGGGTTGAAGTAATGTGGTGAGGATAAAGGAAAAATGGACAAAAGGAATAACTCAGAACAACTAGATGTGGAGAGATATATTTCGTTCCGCGTTAGGTGGTACTTCTTCAGTCACAATGCTTTAATAAATTGACTGAAGAGTATCGCTTAACGCAGAACGAAATATATCTCTCCACATCTAGTTGTTTTGGGTTATTCCTTTTTGTCCACTTTCCTTTTCCTTACCATATATATATATATATATATATATATATATATATATATATATATAGTAAAGTAAAGTCACTGGAGCGGCCTAATGTCATTATCAGCCATACATTCTATCCATTTTCACTAGCGCTAGACCAAGGAGATTGTTTTTGCGTCTGAGGTGGAGCGCCACTCCTACTATCAGCTCCTTACTTTACCGCACAGATTTCTGTGCTACTCATACGCTGAGTTGGCAAGGGCCGGTATCGAAGTAGGAACCTTGTGGTTTCTCACCGAACGCTCTACCGACTGAGCTTAATATAAGCTCTATCACTAATATTCAGCAAAATCTGCTTAAGAAAAAGCAAAAAGCTCTTAAAAACTTCATCGGCATAAAATGACCCAATGGGTTGACACGCAGTAAAACCCAAAGAACCACCGAACAACCAACTAGTGTAACATGATGATGATGAGGAGGAGGAGGAGTCTGACCACCACCACCACCATCATCATCATCATCATCATGATTTCTGTTTAAGCTTTTAGGTTCTGTTCTCTTCAGAGTATTTATTGTGGATTCAATAGTGGTGTCAACTGTCCATTGTAGAGACTTACACAAATCTAAAGAAGTCTTTATCGCTATTGATTGTCCCCATATATTTACTTTTTTGTTTGTTTTGTTTTACTTTCTTTTTTAACTTTTTTTTTATTATCTATTTTTGATTAGCGGTTCCCAGATGCTTGTTTGATTCTGTAACCGGGTTTTGCTTTAATAGGATCAACCAAACATACAACGTACATGGTTTCCTTTCGGGCATCTTATTTGTCAATCTTTTCCTGTCTATTACGCGAATCTTATTCCATTGGGGTCTGTGTCCGCATTTTCCGGGTCAGCTACACCGGATTTGAAAATGTCCTCCCATATAACGATTTTTTTACGTTCCTCTATCCTTATCTTTAGGGAGCGACTGAACGACCAATTGATAATGGAAAAAAGGAAACTCTCTGTATTTGTATGGAACTTCCTAATGACAACGTCGATTCCACTATAGATATACCTGAAGAAAGCCGGAGGGTATATGGTCGAAATGTTGTGAACAAAGAACAAACAGAGAGGAGGAAATTAGTCCGTTCAAGATAAAATATATTGCAAATAAGCCCTATTTAACTAAATTCAAACGGGAACATACGATCTTGTTCTTTTTTATCTTATTTTATTTTTTATGGCGTATACGAGCAAAAGTAAAATGGTTTAGGATCTGATTGGTTGATTGGTTGATTGATTTTAACGGCATATCAACCCGTCTGGGGTTATGTCATGCCTAACAATT
>CM042156.1:60837584-60862584 GCA_023376005.1 Doryteuthis pealeii
GGAGCACTCTATGTCGGTCTTTATATACATACAAATGTGTGTATCAAAACAGTTAAAATCCCCTTTGCATTCTGTGGGTGACTATAGCCTAGCGGTTAAGTTGTCCGACTGATGCTGAACTGATCGGATTTCAATCCCGGCTGTAGGTAAATTACAAATGTCTAGCCACACTGAAGAGACTTGATGAGTCGAAACACGTGCCTGTGGGTGACTATATATAATATATATATATATATATATATATATATATATATAGTGTGTGTGTGTGTGTGTGTGTGTGTATGTGCGTGTGTATGTAACTATATATATTCAGCCCCTTATGGTCCTGTTTAGAAGTCTCTTCAGTGCGGCTAGACTTTGCAAGCTGCCGCCAGCTCGAGCATTTTATCATGTCAGTCTCTAACCATCGGGCTAATAGCAGCACTCACGAGCGGAGGAGCATTTTACTGATAAATGCATATATATGTAGAGACTGTCAAAGAGAGCTCTATCCGTTTAAGGATATATATATATAGTGTGTGTGTGTGTGTGTGTGTGTGTGTGTGTGTCTATCTACATAGCAACCTTATAGTATTACAAGATGGAGGCATCTCCACTCTGGATGGATGGTAAGCCTTTGAAATTAGTAGACCAGTTCACATACCTTGGTAGTGATATCTCATCTATAAAAAGCAATGTTAATATACGCATAGGAAGTTGGATCTTATTCGTTGGATTCTTGCTCTGAGCCTCGTTAGGGTCACAATGTAGGCTTTAGTTTTATAATAAAAACTGCACATGAAATAAAGAAAATGGCTTTACTTTTTTTACCCACCCTCGTAGTTTTCAATATTTATCGATAGGGAGCAGTTAATATCAGTGATGTATATCTGATAACTAGCGAAGACACAAAGTCAACGGTGCTTGGTAACTGTCAGTTCCTCGCCAATGCGTTCATCAAACCAACCACTTGGTTTGATTAATCCTAACTTTATGTTTTTTTTAATGATTTTTCTCCCTTTCAGGTATATAAATGCCATTGACTGGAAAATAAAAGGTGTTTAAACATTAAACAAAAACTTTTGAGTTGTTTCTACGGTGTCGCTTTAAGTATGGAAGACCAAAAATAGCAAAAATAAAACACCTGCTTTCTTTGTTGACAAGTTTGACAGTTGACAAGGTAATTACATTATTTTTCTTACTTGTAACATGCTAACTGCAAAACATCATTATACCTATTTCTCTGAATGTTTGAGATGAGGTTTGATGATTAGTATTATCTGCGTTATTCGAACTATTGTCCTCATCTTCACTGTTATCTGTACAACGTTTCGGCCGTTATGCCCTCCGGCCTTCTTCAGGTATTTATTGTCGGACTCGGAAACCTTCACGGACTCGGGAACCTTCTTTTCGGACTCGGGAATTTCCTTTTCAGACTAGGGAACTTTCTTGTCGTAGTCGGGAATCTTCTTGTCGTAATCTGGAGTCATCACGGAACTTTGAACCTAACCCTTTATTCAGTCCACAGGAGTATACTGTTCTTATTCCGCTAACCATAGCTGGGGTAGAGGCGTTAAGCTGTTTAATTATTATTCTATATTACTGCTGCCCTTGATCAGGATTGAACCTGCAATCTAGAAATAACTGTTACTTAGAACTGTCTTAACCTAACTCCTTTATCCACTAGGTAAGGTACCAAAGTGGTTTGGCAACGGTAGTGTCGCAGGAGTTGATGGGTTGCACTGGATTTCAGTATCACGCCACCTTTAGGGTCTCCTGATTTGTTTTCAGGGTCTACTCCCCTAGCCTTTCGTTGAGAGGCAGAAGTTTTGCAGAGACAGATATATCATAATCATATCTATTATATCAAGAAGTCAGTTGACAAAAAAATTAAAAATACAAAAAGTCGAAAGCGTTTGAACAAGAGTTGGTCACGTTATTAGATTACGAAAATGATATAATTTTTTCTGAAACATATTCACTGGATTTATTTGTTTTTATTTCTCTGAATTTTTGGGATGATGATTTGTATCACTTGGATTATTCAGACTATTGTTCTCATCTTTATTGTTATCTGTAACCATTTCGGTCGATGTGAATTCCAGCCTTCTTCCAGCTATGGTTAACGGAATGAGAAAAGGATACCCCTGTGGACTGAATAAAGGGTTGGGTTCAAAGTTCCGTGATGGCTCCCGATTAAGACAAGAAGGTTCCCGAGTCCGAGAAGGTTCCCGAGTCCGACAAGAAGTACCTGAAGAAGGCCGGAGGGCACATCGGCCGAAAGTAGTACAGATAACAATAAAGGGTAATAGTCCGAATAATCCAAATAATATGTATTTGTTTTTGACTGAATAAATAATTCAGCTTACGTTCGATCATCAACCCTGTCGGTTAGGGCTTTAGAATAGAGCAACTGCACCTCTGCAAGGAGTAAGACCTAGTGGGACCACTTGTTGGCCGTAGGTGGCTACCCGTGATGGTTAAGGAACCGAGCAGTCCATGACATTAAAATTGAGTTTCAAAAATTGAGTATTATCTAGAATGAATGAAACAAAACGTCCTTGGCATAAAATAACCCAACATAACACAACAAAGGTTGACATACCGTAAAACCAACAAACCAACCAACGTTGAACATTTCGCTTTTTTTATACATATTAGATATATTAACCATCATCAGGGCAACATTAAGGAGCAATGTTGTGAAGCTACTTCAAAAAATGATTTTAACGTCTAATAACATTTTTCGAAGGAACTTCATAACATCGGTCCTTGATGTTGACCTGATGATGGTTAATATATACAATATATATATATACATATAAACCAAAAAGCTCAAGCATAGGATGAAATATTCATGAATAAATATATAATCCTCTGAATATTTATATTTCATATATTTATCGGGAAAGGAATTGGCGCATGATTTGCATCGTGTTTGAAATATTTAGCGTTAATGTCTGTAGCCACACAGTCTATATTTAAATACAGTTTATAATTAACCTCATACAAGACACACATACACACACACAACACACACTCACACACACAACACACAATACACACACACACAACCACACACACACACACACACAACACACACACACACACACACACATATGTGTGCTTACTTATTTTTTTTACAATTTTCTCTTTCCCATTCTCTGAGTTGGCGATGTAACCATCTTTTAAAGGAAATTATGCAATTACCGCTACAAAAATTGAGGCAGTATCCAAATTCACAAGACTCTACTCGAAGTGACACGGCCTACATAAATAACTGTGTTCTATCTATCTATCTATGTTAGTCTGCTTTTATCTATCTATTTTACTGTGTTCATTTCTATACGGTTTTATCCATCAATTTCAGTCTGTTAAATCTATCTATCTATCTATCTATCTATCTATCTATCTCGGCGTGTTCATATCTATCTACCTATCAGTCTGTTCACATCTATTATCTATCTATCTATCTCTCGGCGTGTTCATATCTCTCTACCTATCAGTCTGTTCCCATTTATCTATCTATCAATCTCTCTATCCCTCTATCTATCTCGGCGTATTCATATCTATCTACCTATCAGTCTGCTCACATTTATCTATCTATCTATCTATCTATCTATCTGCCATATTCTATTTATATCTATCTATCTATCTATCTCAGTGTTTTATCTATTTACCCATTATCTATCTATCTATGTATGTATGTATGTCTCTCTCTCTCTCTCTCTCTATATATATATATATATATATATATATATATATATATATGTGTGTGTGTGTGTGTGTGTGTGTTCATCTATATAATTATCTATATATCTATTCCCGAAGAAAACAATTGTATTCATTTGTATCAACATTTTTTGCATGAAAAGTAGGGACGAATATAATGATTTAAGCGAAATATTCTCTCCCCTTCTCTCCCTCTCGCTATCTATCTATCTATCTATCTATCTATCTATCCAAGGTTCTGCATTATCTATCTATGTCTTTGACTATTTATGTATTTCCCTGTGATTCTATCTATCTATTTATCTATCATATCACACACACACACACACACACACACACACACGCATATATATATATATATATATATATATATATATATATATATATATATATATATAGTATATATATACCAGCCCCTCCGCACGAGTAGGATGCGACACTAGGTCAATTTCTTAAGCGGAGTTCAACAGGTTTGAATTCAGAGTTGTCCTTCACCTAGACCGGTTGCCTAACCAAGGTTAAAGAGCCCAGTCTGCCCATAGCTAGAAGGGGATTAGGATTCATACCTTTCCCAAGGGTATTAGCGCTAAGAGAAATGCAAATTACCACATCCAGTAATTGAATTCGGGGCGACGAGCCCATTTCCAATGACTTTAACCATTACACCACGCGCACACACATATATATATATATATATGTATATCTATATATTCATTTATTTAAAGAAATCAATTTAATTAATTTATATCGACATTTTTTGGCGCGAATTGTAGAGAAGACTCTGATAATTTTAAAAGAAATCATGCCGTTACCGTTTCATATATCCAGCGTTCATAAATTTCGAACAATTCTAAAAGCGCTAATTTTCCATTCAAAACATTTTTAAACAAACTGATCAACAAAAATTATCACAGTATCCTTATTATTCTGTGATAAATTTTCCTTTTCCTTTTATCAACCAAAGCCCTGAAGAAGATCTACTAAATAGATTGAAACACTGCAGCGTTGGCTGAATAAATATCACTCATCTTATTTGAACCTGTCTTTTTTCAAATCTTTCATTATATTACATACCATCGGGTTCACTTCCATTTTTCTCTTCACATGTATATCTATATATACATCTATCTTTCAAGAAAGCAATTTAATTCATTTATATCGACATTTTTTGGCGCGAATTATAGAGAAGACTCTGATAATTTTAAAGGAAATTATACCGTTACCATTAAAAAAAGTAAAACGCAAGATTTGCATCGTGCTTAATATTAGTTCCGACTCTGTTATGATTAAAATCTTTATTTATTCATTTATGGAACATTTTCTTTTTTGTGTGAGGAACTGAGGTTTCTGTTTTCACTTTTGTTCGAAACTAGGATAATACGACATCAAGATTAGACTACACCGTTGCTTTAGGCTAATCTAATAATCTCAGATGATAGAAATTCCCGCTTTCGATTCGAAAACAGTAGAAATGCTGGAATCAGATCCAGGGAAATGGCTTAAAATGATGCAATGCACATTGCCAACTTGGCGAATGTAATCCGAAGAATATAACCGCGATTCTCGATTGGAGGAAAAATATGACATCGTGTTACACACGGCTATGAAATCTAGGTGGTGTCAATTATGCTTGTGGGCTTTAAAAGATAACGTTTTATGAGTTCCGATAAAAACAAAAAACAAGTTGATACGTATCTTGGCATCGATCAGTTATGTTCAAAACTCAACTGAAAATGCCAAGATAATTTCATAAACAAAGTAATGAATACCATATATTGAGTAATTTAGTGATCTTTCATTTTCTAAACAATTCAATATACAAGATTCTTTTACAAAAGAACTATTTTTACTTAAGCCAAATTCGAGTGATTTCGATTATCTCTGGGTGTGTTCACATCTCTCTCTCTCTCTCTCTCTCTCTCTCTCTCTCTCTCTATATATTATATATATATATATATATATATATATATATCGGTGTGTTAGTAATAATAGATCTGTGGAACTAACTTTAATAAATCCCCCTCTATCCAGGCGAGGCCGGGTAGCCGCTGCTAGTACATATATAAAGGGCAGTTGTGTGTATGTATGTCCGGATAAAACTATGAAAATAAAATAATTAACGACAAAGTAAATAAATATTCACATTCACTATCACTAGAGCTTGCTTTTTTGTGCAAAAATAATGAAGATTTTATTTATATTTGGGAAAAGAATTTCTGACGTCTCACCAGATCCTTATTACATGAGGATTTTTATGGGGCATCCAGTGAGGATCCAATTCGCGATTATTAGTAATAATGGATCTGCGAGACAATTTTTTTTATTGTCTTCTCTACCAAGACGATGCCGGGTAGCCGCTTCTAGTACATATATAAAGGACAATTAGTGGGTATGTATTTATATTCCGGATGAAGCTACCTAAATAAAATAATTAACGATAAAGTAAATATATATACACATTAATTATCACCGGTTCTTGATTTTTGTGCAAAAATGATAAAGATTTGATGTATATTCGAAGATGTTTAAAAATAAAATATACATAGAAATAGCATTGAAATTCTATTTTAAAATGTCCAGCATTTTAAAATCTCAACAGTAAACAAATCAAAACACCAGGAGATACTGGTAGCCGCTTCTTGTACCTTATACAGAAGAAATAAAATAGAAGCGTCTTCGGCATGAAATAACCCAATGGTTTGACATGCCGTTAAAACCACCAACCAACCAACCAACCACCCAACTCATCTCGTAGTTCATCTACGAAGCAGGCTGCAATTAGATGTTTTCAGTAACAGATTACCCCCACTTCTCTTGGGATGGGATGCGTTTCTGTTTACACCAGTATTTACACGGCAATTATGTTCCATCAGATTGGGCGTCGTTGCGTTGTTGCCATGGAAACAGATTACAGTAGCGTGAGGTACATATCCATCGTAACCGGGGGAAAACAAACCAATATAATTAACGGAGGTGACTATTAAACATGCACCTTTATATTTAGAGACGGCCATGAAAATAGACCCCCACCACCTCCTCCACCCTCCTCAAATTCTAATTCAAAATAATAAATTAGAAGAAGAGAAACAAAAAGGCCCCAAGATGCTGTTGACGTTCCGGGCCAATACGGAAACTCATTTGCGTGAATCTTGTTAAGCTATTTGCATTCCTATATCCACCATTGCAATTTTCAAATCTCCACACGTCTCCTGTAAACAACGTTTGCATTGCATCATAGAGAAATGAAAATAAACCAAGATGGAAACAAATTGTTTTATCTAAGTTACAATTGCTTTAAAAATTGCTCTTTTTGGGGGAAATAAAATTATACCATAGAATATAGACATGAACTTAATCAATAAATACAACATGATCCCCAATGATGCTAACACATTGTTAAAACCGATTCCTACGAAAGTACAAATATAGATACACAACATATATTACTTCCTAACAGACGAGTTGATATGCCGTTAAAATCAATCAACCAGCCAACCAACCAACTATAAAGTGAATATCACCCATCCAACTAATGAAAATCTTATTATAATGGGGATTTGGTATCTGTCTATCTGTAACGGAAATTACATCACTGCTTACATCACAATACCCCCAGGAATTGTGAAATTTTATCAGTGATAATCTATATAATCTATAGCCAAAATCATTAATATTATTATAATGGAGATTCGGTGTTTTTCTGTAACTGAAACTACGTCACAGCTTACGTCACAATAACCCCAGAAATTTATTAAGTTTATCAATGAGTATTTAATCTATAGTCAAAATCATTAATACATACAATAAATCTTATTCATTAACAATGTCTCTATGAAAATCTGAGTTAGATTTTCCTCAAAACAGCCCATGTTATTTGCGCGTTTAAAATTCTGCAATGCCTCTTATATATCACTAAGAAATAAATGTTTACATAATATAGGGTGTGGTTAATTGACATACTGGTTTTGACAAAACAAGGTTTAATAAATAATTTATTGGAGTTTATATTATTATTTTATTCTCCAACGTATTAAAATAAATTCTATGAATGATTTTATATAGAAACCAATTAAGATATAATTAAAATAAGTGTAATCTTTTTATATGAGTTCTGATTTAATTTCGTTAGTCTTTTTGATTTAATATACTTCATTATATCACAACTCAAATACTCACGTCTGAAGGGCGCATACTTTTTCAAGAGGATATTATGTTAAAATAAACCACTCTACGGATACTTCAAGAGACAAACTATGTAAATTGCAATAGAGATGACCTGGACATGGCTAGAAAAGGAAACCCTAAGAGAGAAACTGAATCTCTTATAATAAAAGCACAAAAATGGCATAAAAACAATTATATCAAAGCGAAAATAGATAAGCTCCAACAGAATAGCAAGTGTGGGATATGTGGTTGGCTGGTTGTTTGAATAGATTTTACGGTATGTCAACATTGTTTGGGTTATTTTTTGCCAAAAACGTTTTATTCATTCTTGTTGGGTATTCAATTCTTTTAAAACATTTTTAAACTCATTTTTTTAATCTATTTAACCCATAGATGGGACCCTAACAGATACTTCCACTCGTAGTCAGAGTAATCCTGGGAGCAATGGTAATGAACTCTACAGTTCGCAAAGATCCAGAATTGGAACTTGCCCATTAGATGCAGTTTAACGCCTTACCCAGGAAACAAAGTCTCTGCCTTCTAGCACGTATAATATAAAAAAAATGTTGTGGGTTTGCCATAAATATAATAGGGTAGGGCAATCATATAGGTGCTAGGGTTTGACGTGATCAGCCTATTGATCTGGGGGATAGGGGCTTTCCGATCGCCCGTCTCGTTTAAATAAGGGTCAAATTGGTGTGATGCGTCTGTAGGTTTGACGTTCTGACCGTAGGACTATTGAAATCGGCTAGAATATCGAGAAGATTCTTTTGTAGTAATTAACATTGTATCAGCACCATTGGGAATCATGTTGTGTGGTATTGATTAGGTTCATGTCTATATTCTATGGTATAATTTTATTTCCTTAAAAAAGGACAGAATGTCTTCTATGTTGACATTTTCAAATAGATCATTCATATTGTTTGCATTAAAATAACGGTTTCTGATGTGAGCAAAAAACTTGCATTCCAGGAATAAATGTTTAACAGTCAAAGGTGTTTGACATGTTTTACACTATGATTGTTGTTCTTGTTTGAGTATATAGGAGTGTAAATATAAATACGCAATATATATCACTTCTTAACATTAGTCATGACATAACCCCAGACGGGTTGATGTGCTGTTAAATTAAGAAAAAATTGAGAAGTGTCTTGAAGAACTGAGGAGACTTGCTGTCACATAGACTACAGTGATGGCACTATTGGTATTAGTGTAAATAGTCATTGTGTGAAATAATATGTTCTTTTTTATCAAGCACCTTTTCTTAATGTTGTAGTCTCTCCTGGACAAAATAAATTGAAAATCTGAATAATTTTTTGCAATAAAACATGAGACATCGAAGATTATAGAATAAATGTGACATGTTGATGAGTTATTTAAATAACACAATCAGTGAACAGGAGTTACAAAATATATCTATTCACTGGATTCATGCAAGTATAAAACTCACAATACAAGACATTATTTTTTTCTTTCGTTATTTATTTATGTATTTATTAATTCATTTATTTTTTTATATTCTAAACTTGCTAATACTTGAATGTTCAGGATGTCAAAGGGAAATTGATTCCAGATCCTCGTTTCGATATAAATCCAACATCCAGACAATCTAAATCACGGATATTAATAAGAGTTCACAAGGTACACATAACGTAAACAGTTGAACATTGAACATTAGCTTAGTTTGGCACAAGGCCAAAAAGACGCTTGTCCTATCATGACATTAAACCCCATCTAATGGGTGAGTTCCAATTCTGGAGCTCAGGGAAGTTTGGAGTGCCCCTTCATTCCCATTACTCCCAGGTCTACTCTTACGCGGCATGGTAGTACATATTAGGGTCCATTTATATAGACAAAAATGAGTTTGGAAAATATGTTTAAAAAATTGAGTTAGAAAAAAATTTGAATACCATCAAGAATGAATAAAACAAAATGTCTTCGGCATAAAATAACTCAAACAAGGTTGATATGCTGCAAAATCGACCAACCAACCAACCAACCAACCATCCAGAAGGACTCGTCCTGTCAATGGAAGCAGTAGAGTACACAGATTTCACCTATGCAGATGGGTAAAATCCAACCAATGAGATCACCTGTTGACCATGGATAGAGACCCGTGATGCTTAAGAATGGAATCTTGGTGGCTAAGCAGTCCATGACATGCAACACTCCACTTTGGTCCTTAATTAGGCTAGACGGGGAGTCGGAGATGCCCTCTCCGATCATATACGTATCATATATCTGTGTTTAAGGTAATGTTTCAAATGATTTTGAACATTACTCTTACATTGGCTCTTAAAGTAAGTAATGTTAGCAGAGTGGTCTATAGTCGATATCAACTGGACAGCGAGAGAGTTTATCCTCTTTTCACTTGCGCTAGACCAGGAAGTGTTTACGTCTAAAATGGAGCCCTATGACTACAATCGGCTCCCCACTTTAAAACGTTTTCAATAAAGTAAAATCATTTCTAATACTTTTCTATAATAAGATCGTTTATAACGTATTCTTATGTTATAAGATAAATAAGCATAGCCTATCATTTTTGTAAGGAAGTAGTGTTCATGATTTAAAATTTACCGTAACCTCAAAAATCACAGGGATTTTTAATTGAATTTAATTGATTGGGGAGTGTAGAGCACCCCATTTTGCCATTGCTCTCAGGTCCATTCTGACCCGGAGTAGAAGTACCTGTTATGGTTCTATCTATGAGCCAAATAAATCTGTTTGCAAGTTAAGTTCAACCAATTATAAAACCAAACCAAACCAAACAAAGATATTTGCAACAATCTATTCCATCAAAAATGTGACATAGAAAGACACAACATTTGACATTAAATAACCGACAATATTTGATCTTCCATTAAACAAATCAACCGAATAAACATTTTAAAAAATCCCGAATAACACTGGGTAGCTCTGCTAGTATATTATATAAACACACACAGAGAGAGAGAGAGAGAGAGAGAGAGAGAGAGAGAGAGAGAGAGAGAGAGAGAGAGATTATATATATAAATATATATATATATATATATATATATATATATATATATATATAAATGAATAAAAATAAACATAACGAAACAATCTGATTAGTTTTTGAGAGACTCTCTTGAGGACCCCGGAAACTAATCAGGGTTTTTCTTAATGTTTATTTATTTATTTATTCAGTTATTTATGTGTCTCTTGTTCTTCCATCGTTTGCAAATACGTAGTAGTTATTTTCTTATTCCCTATGTGTCCATGAATATTCAACATATAGCTGTCCATGTAAAAAAAAAACAACAACAACAAAAACCAACAACAAAAACAAACATGAATATTATATTGTGTGTCTGACCATCTATGAGGTCAAAAATATTTTTGTATATCATGTCAAAGTCTCTCTGACTTTGTTTTAACACGAATGATATATTTTGACATTTGCTGACCTCTAGAGACCTAAGATGACCTCGGGAGACAAATCCGCATAGTTTATGTTGGAGTTTAAGATCATGTCAATATTCATGCAAAAATCTCAGGTCTGGAACTTTCTGTGTGGTTTTCACACACACACACACACACACCACACACACACACACAGAGACAAACAAACAAACAAACAACATTTCTCATAGGAGTATAGATCACAATGTTTATATTCTTTTTAGTCACTAGGTGTGGTACTGAAATAAATATTTTTCGCAAAAAGTTATCTTAAATGATGAAGAATAATTAAGTACAAAGCTAATCACAAAGGTAAGGTCTTTAAATATTTAGAAATCATAGAAACGTTTATAGTTGATTGTCAATAATGTTTACATCATTTTAAAGTTTCAACATATATCTATTTTCTACATAATCACCATTTTGGTCGATGTATTTTTCTAGGCGTTGTTGCAACTTTTGTATGCCTATGTCATACAAATTTTCCGCTGATAGAATTTGGTTTCATTGTTTAACGGCATATCAGTCTGAGCAGTTTGTTTAAAGCCAACGCTATCCTTGTAGAATAACAATACGTGTACTATTTAATCCATAGCCGGGAATGAGGGGATTCATATACAAGGTGTGTCATAAAAGTATCGAGATTAAAGCTGTATTTAATAAAATAGAAATGAATAATGAATGGAACGTTAATTTTCTTTTCAGAATACAAGGTGTGTTATAAAAGTATTGAGTTTGAAGCTATATTTACCAAGATAGAAATGAACAATGGATGGAACGTTAATTTTTTTCAGAATACAAAGTGTGTCAAAAAGTACAAAACAGATTTATCCCGAAATTTTCGCTCATATTAAAAATCAATAATACTAAGCACATATTTATTAAAATCAAATTTTTGATATTGATATGCAAATTAACCTTCCCGTTAAAACTGTAAACCGCTATTTTGTTGTATATATAAATACAATTGCATGTTATTCGTATGTATATATGGTCAAGATGCCGTAGTGGACTTACCCTTACCCCCCACCCCTCAAAGAATGATCTGAAGGTACTGTTGCTTATCTGACACACAACCGCAAAACATACCGTTTCCCTAATCTCATTTCGTTTTTCAGGACCACCGAGAGTAGTAGGTTTGGGGTACTTACTACTCGCATAAATCCCCAAATGGGTTAGAAGGGGCACCTTAGTCTTGGTCGGCAACCCATCAGTCAAGGAAAAGTCCGTCACAAAACCTCTGCTGCCTTTCAAGGAAAGGCTAGGGGAGTAAACCCCGAAAACAAATCAGGAGCCGGAGTCCCGAAGGTGGTGTGATGCTGAAATCCAGTATTACCCATCAACTCCTGCGACACTACCGTTGCCAAACTGCATTGGTACCTTACCTTTCCTTTGGATCACAGCGGCAGTGTTGAGTGGGGGGATCTGCTGCAACAGCTTATCCTCCATATGAACCCACCCAGGCTATGTAGTTCAAGTTAACAAAAGAAACCATGACATTACTCCATCATCTCTCGTAGACGGAAGGATGCCAACCATGGTCAACAGTATTAATAATGTAAAACAATTTTATTAATAATTGAGTTCTAAATAAAAATAAAATCGTGGAGAATGTGATATAAATAACTAAGGGAATTATGACTTGAATAGTAATATAGTATCGGTTACAGACAGAAGAAGACAATCTCCATGATAATATTTAATTAGAAATAGAAATAAAATGTAGCCTTGGCTATTATGACATTACAGCTCCACATACCCACCACTGTAATTCATCAGCGCCCTCTTTAGTTCTTTTCATAGAAGCTGGAAAGTGGGACACGCTCCAGAACAGCATTGTGGGCGTCATCTATATATTAATACTCTTGTTCTTTAATCTCCCGACCGTTATCATCTTGCAACATGCTCTGGTTAAAAATGAGACCGTCCAAATTGTCCAAGATGAAATTCGGAAATATAAATCATGATTATCTGGTGTTGCTTATATTCATATTTCTCATGAGTGTCGTCACCTCAGCTAAATAATTAATGATTTTGTTTTTACGATAAACAAACAAAGAAAGAGAAGGAAAATAACATGCTACACAGAAAACGTATAATGAAAAAGAAAGAAAGAAAGAAAGTAGACGAAAGATAGAGAGAGAGAGAGAGAGAGAAGATGAGCGCAAGGCAGTGGTAACGCTGATTTGTTTTAATAGAACATAATGAGAAGCTCAAAAGAAGGAAAGAAAGAAAAAAGTGAGTGAGTGAGTGAGTGAGTGAGTAAGAGAGAGAGAGAGAGAGAGAGAGAGAGAGAGAGAGAGAGAGAGAGAGAGAGAGAGAGAGAGAGATTTAAACAGACTGATCGGTAGATAGATATTAACACATAGATAGATAGATAGATAGATAGATGTGAATAGACTGATAGGTAGATAGATATGAACATGCCGAGAGTTAAATCAAGATTATTATATTTTTTACATATTGAACTATTACAATAGCCCTTAAGTAAATACATACAGTTGTAAAATTATCATACTGTGGTATATCCACAGGGTCCTGTTAGTAGATTATATTGAGATAAAACGAAGTCTTGGTTATGCTGGCATTACATCCCGACAAACCCATCACCCTATTTCCTCACCGCCCTCCTTGGCTCTTTTCACAGTCCCCAGGGGGCGACACCGACTACTTTAGAAATCACTGATCTAAGCAATATTGGAGAAGCTGAAAAGTGAGATATACTCCAGACAAGAACCGAGGGCGTCATAAACGAAATATTACAAGAGAGGAAAAAAAACGATTAAAAGTATACTAATACATTGATTGTGATAAAAAATTACTAGCTATTATTGTTATGTTTTCATTCTCCAGCCTATAAAAATTGATTCCTACGAATGATTCTATATAGAAACCAATTCAAATATAATCAAAATAAGTGTAATCTTTTCATATGTGTTCTTATTTAATTTCTTGGTCTTTCTAATTGAATCCATTTTATTGTACGGTTTTAGCTCAGGCAGTAGAGCATCCAACTCAGAACCACAAGGTTCTGCGCTCAATACTGACCCTCGACAACTCATCGTATAAATAGCACAGCTTGAGTCTGTGCGATAAAGTGGGAGCTGATGGTAGGTGATGCAAAAACAATCCCCCAGGTCTAGTGCTAGCTAAAAGAAGACAGACTCCTTCGCTGTCCGGCTGATACCGATAATAGGCCACTACTTTACTTTATTTTTTACATGAAAACTTAAATACTCACAGCCGGAGGCGTATATTCTTGCTAGTATTTTGAATTATTGATATATGATGATCTGATGTCGGTATTTACTCACCCACCTCCGACCTGGACAAGATCTGATATAAGGTCAATATTTTTAAGCGGGTGAAAGCTGGTTTTAATTCAGAGTTTTTCTTTTCCAGTATTGGTTGCTTAAGCAAAGCTAAACTATTTGCCTATATCACTTGGATTCATACCTTTCCAGAGGGTAGGTATTAACCAACTCTTATAAAACGAGTAGAATGGGTCACAATGTCGAAATTAGGTATCTAACCAACCCATTCGCCATAACAAGGATGTGACACAAGGTCACCAGTATGGAGCATCCAGTGGCGATAGAACTTGTTATTCAGTAGTAATGGATCTGCTAAACTAGCTTGCTAACCATTACACCACCATCAGACGCCTAGGTAATAACCCAACCCGTTTGCAACTGGAAGCATATGACACAAAGCCGTAAGTATGGGGCATCCAGTGAGGATCGAATTTGCTATTCCAAAATAAGGGATCTGCTAAGCTAGTTTAGTAAACATTATACTTAGAGTTATTTAACCTTATAGATTATATATAGATAAAATGTGTACTTAGTTATCATGATATTAAAGTCCCACATACCCATCACTGTATTTTCCTCAGCGTTCTCCTTAGCTCTTTTCACAGTCCCCAGGGGGCGACACCGTCCACTTTAGGAATATATGATATAAACAATATCGGAGAAGCTGGAATGTGAGACACGCTTCAGACAAGCACGGGTGGCGTCGTCTTTATATTGAAACTCTTCTTCCTTAATCTTCCGACCGTTAACATCTTGCCACACGCCCTGGTTAAAAGTGAGACGGTCCAAATCGTTCAAGATGAAATGCAGAAATGTAACTTATGATTGTCTGCTGTTGCTTATCTGCCTAATTTTTATTTCTTATGAGTGTCGTCACATCACCTAAATAACAAACCATTCCGTTTTTATTATAAAGAAAGAAAAGGAACTAAAATGACACGCTACAGCTAAGTATACTATCAAAGAAAGAAAGAAGATGAAAGATAGAAAAAGGGGTGAGCGCACGGAAGCGATAGCGCTAATCTGTTTCAATAGAACCAAATGAAAATGTGTGTGTGTGTGTGTGTGAGAGAGTGAGTGAGAGAGAGAGAGAGAGAGAGAGAGAGAGAGAGAGAGAGAGAGAGAGAGAGAGAGAGAGAGAGTTAAATCAAGATTATTATACTTTTTACATATTAAACTATTACCCAATAGCTTTTAACTAAATATATCAAACGTTGTAAGGACCAGATTATCATACCGTGGTATTAGATTAAAAGTAGATTATATTGAGATAAAGCGTATCGTTGGTTATTCTGACATTACATCCCGATATAACTATCACCGTATTTTCCTCACCACCCTCCTTAGCTCTTTTTATAGTCCCCAGAGGGCGAAACCGTCCACTTTAGAAATCGCTGATCTAAGCTATATCGGAGAAGCTGGAAAGTGAGACACGCTCCAGACAAGAACTGGGGGCGTCATAAACGAAAATATTACAAGAGAGAAAAGAATACAAAAGCATACTAATATATTTATTGTGATTAGCAGTGAAAAGGTAACAATACTATTTTGGTCTATTCAGAGAAATTGGCAAGACTTCTGGGCTACCATAAACTGACAATTGATTTACGAGGGTGAGTCAAAAAGTAATGCCATTTTGTTTAGCACAGGTATAATTACCAATACAGGAACATGTATCATACATCAAAATAAAGCTGGTCTTCTGTGGATCACATCCCAACTTCTCCACATCGTCACCGTTTCTCTCACCAGCAATGATCCACCTTTGAATGAGAGCATGTATCCCTGTCCCGTAAAATTCTGTTGACTGTTCTTTGGGCCACTTCTTCACTACAGATTTTACTTCCTCGTCACTTGAATAATGTTTGCCTCTCAAACCCTATTTTAGGGGACCGAAGAGATGATAGTCTAAAGGCACTAAATCTGATAAGTATGGAGGATGTGGTAAAGTTGTCCACCCGAATGAGGTGATTTTCCACCTTGTTCTGATGCTTGTGTGTGGTCGAGCATTGTCATGCAGAAGTTGGACATTGTCGATTGGCAAGTTGGGTCTTACTCATCGGATTCTTGCTCTGAGCCTCGTTAAGGTCTGAATGTAGGCCTTAGTTTTATAAAAAAAAAACTTCAATAAAGAAAATAGCATTACTTTTTGACACCCTAGTATTTAACCCATAGCTGGGTGGATTCATATCTTTCCCAAGGGTAGTAGTCTGAAAGTGAACGTAATAGCGCGACTGGAGGTCGAACTCGTTTAAGACGATGTCAAAGTTCAACAAGTTAGGCATTACGCCACCAGTACTCCCAACGCTTTAGTTTGAAGGAGGGACTTAGAATCCATCGTTTTAGACCTACAAAGCCATTCCTGATAGTTGAGGTTTTTTCAAACTAAGGGAAATTTCTTTGACCATCTGGAGTCAACGTCTCAATGTAGGCATACGTTTTATAAAAAACAAAACTTATATGAAATAAAGAAAATGGCATTAATTTTTGACTCAGCCTCGAAAAGAAGATACAACTGCAACATACCTTCAACAAGATCAGAGATTACTTCATCAACAACCAGTTTGTTGAATGTTAAAAAAAACTATTGACAGAAATCTGTGTATTAATGCCTTAGTAACGTATGAGTAGCACAATATTGCGGTAAATTGAGGAGCTGGTGTTAGTTGTGGCGCTCTACCTCAGATGCTAAAATAATCTCGTTCTAGCGCTAGGGAAAAAGAGATAGACTCCCTCGATGTATGGCTGATACTGACATTAGACCACCGCGCCGACTTTACCTATCTACGTGTTATGGTCAACTTACACTGAAATCAACGGTTCTCGTAAGATCACCGAAGTTAAGCAGCGATGAGCCTGTTCAATACTTAATTGGTTAACCACTTAAGCAACAGCAGGTACTTTAAGCAACCTGAGTCCTTTGTTTATCAAAATGACTTTTCAGCATTAAATGATCTGAAATAAAATCAACCACCCCCCTCTCTCTGCCTCTTGTTCTCAACTCTCTTCTCTGTCCCTTCTCTCTGTCCCTTTCTGCATCTCTCTCTCTCCTCTCCCCCCTCTCTCTCTCTCTTTATTACGAGTCACGTTGAAAGTCACGTTGAAAGTACTGGTTGCCGCTAGTTAACCAAAGTTAAGCAACGATGATCCTTTTCAATACTTAATTGGGTAACCACTTAAGCAACAGCAGGTACTTTAAGCAACCTTAGTCCTTTGTTTATCAAAATGACTTGATTCAGCTTTAAATGACCCCAAAAGGGTTGATATGCCGTAAAACTAAACAAACAACCAAAAACAACCTAAGTGTCACACTTTAGCACGCCCAATCCACAGAAACTTCATAGCTGCGGAGATGGTTCATAGATTTTAATAGCATGTCAACCCGTCTTGGGTTATTTCAAGCCTATATATATTTACCAACCCATCCGCATGATTAGGATGCGACACAAGATCAATTTCTTAAGCGGAGTTTAACAGGTTTTAATTCAGAGTTTTCCTTCTCCTGGAGTGGTTGCCTAGCAAAGGTTAAAGAGTCCAGTCAACTCTACTATTTACCCATAGCTGGAGGGAGAGTACGTGGATACATACCTTTCCTAAGGGTATTAGCGCTATGTGAAATGCAAACAGCCAGGTCGATTATTTGAAATCGCATCAATCAGTCCATTTCATATGACTCTATCCATTACACCAAGCCCCTCCACTTCATATTTCAAGCCTATATATCATGATATCTGCACACACACACACACACACACACACACACACACACACATATATATATATTATATATATATATATTATATATATGCATGTCTCTATCTAATTGTTTGACTCTATCTCTCTCTATATATATAGTTATGTAACATAAGAGGAGTAGGGCCAATAAGTGTAACCCTGACGAGTAAATTAGTACGAAATATTTTTTAAACAAAATTATGTGTTAGATGAGAATTAAAAAGTTTAAGGATGAATCATCGTAAGGACATAGCATTGTTTCTATTGGACGAGCCGTGAGACGTAGCGAAGTTGGAGGAGGGAGAGTTTGAGGTGAGATTGTTGAGTGAGTTTGGAATGATCTGTCGAGAGTGAGACGTGGGCTTGTCATTATCTATCTATCTATCTTATCCCCCATCAAGATTACAGTGCCCATTTTGGTCCTAATATCACTTTCCTTGATAGAGGAAGGAAAGAAAGGTTTATATATTTTCTGAGGGAATTACTATGAAGTGAATGAAGAACTGCCTTGATGAAAATTCGAACTCGGACTGCTAGATTTATTTTCAGCCAAACAACAGTTTTGCCATTTGATCGTCCAGCCATCTTCATTTGTCCAGTAAAATTATTGCCACTAATGAGCACCAATATGTTTAGATTATTTCCTATTTTCAGTCCACGAATTTCTATGAGACCATTCAATTAGCTAATTTTACGCTTCACATCCAATTCATTAGATACCATTTCTTTCTTTTTTTATATTAATGCCTATCTGTATATGATGGAAATAAGGCTATGACTTCAAACGACCACAGAATTATAAATACTTCTGAAATTTAATAAAGCTATTCACTGTTAATCTTATAATTAAGGTATATTGATGATTATTGGAACATAATCAAGTGTTATCTAAATAATTACAAAAACCCGGAGATAATTACCTTTCTAATGGTATCATGAATTCAAATTAAAAAGACATAACTTCTCCCACTCTCTCTCTCTATCTCTTTCTCTTTCTCTCTTGTTTCGTGTTTTGTTAAGCATTTTCTAGTTAGCACGAAATGTATTGTGAGTAGATTAATTTTCATTAGAACGTATTCAAACGAAAAGTAATTGATTCTCTACGCTTGCATTTTGAGGTCTACAAATCCTATGAAAGCGCTCGCGTATAACGGTTATAGGTCGTAGGAAATGGACATGGCATCCCGAATTCAAATCAGAGACAGGCTGTTTGCATTTAACAAAGCGCTAATGCCCTTGCGAGAATGTAAGTATTTACCCAAACGGTTCTCCTCCGGTAGGATGCGACCAAGATCGGCCGCGTATGACTGTTTTAGGTCGTAGAAAATGGACACGACAGCCAGAAATTCAAATTAGAGACGGGTCTATTTGAATTTATCATATCGCTAATACCCTTGCGAGAATATAAGTATATACTCAAACCGTTCTCCTCGAGTAGGACGGGATAAAGTCAGCAACGTGTGACGTTTATAAGTACTAGCAAAAATATGCACCCTCTGGTACATTATATAAGTTTTAATATTATAAAATACTATATTAGATTCAAAAGAAACTAAATATGAACGAATATAAAAGGATTACACTTATTCTTCTTTGCTTTAATTGAATTCTATAAAAAGCATACATAGGATTGATTTTAATACATTTGAAAATAAAACATTAATATTTCTCTGAATGTTTGAGATGAGGCTTGATAATTAGTATTATCTGCGTTATTTGGACTATTGTCCTAATCTTATTGTTATTTGTTACACGTTTAACATTACACAATTCTACCGCAAGTCAGAGAACAGGATACCCCCGTGGACTGAATAAAGGGTTTAGGTTCAAAGTTCCGTGATGGCTCCCGATACGACAAGGAATAGTTCACGAGTCCGAAATGAAGGTTCCCGAATCCGACAAGAAATACCTGAAGAAGGCCGGAGGGCATATAATCGAAACGTTGTACAATACAATAAGAGAGACAATAGTCAATAACGCAGATAATACTAAAACATTAATATTAGAAATACGCCAAGTAATAATTTATTAAATCTGTTTTCTTATGAAAATTATCCACATCCTTATACTAGGTAAACCTTTATTTCTTCATTATATACGCCATTTGCAGGTGTAATATATTTTTCTGGTCAATGAGTTCGCACCTGGGAACCAGAGCTGCACAAAGAAAATGCATGGGTGTCAAACATGGGCCTGAAAACAAAAACAGGATATGCCTGAACACATTGAACTGACCTTTGTCACCGGAAAATGTAGATGTACATTGACACTGGGTAGGCACAGAAAATGTGTAGGTGTAGCCAGGAGGTGTGTCTACAGGAAAACTGCAGTGAGTGTCATGCGTGTATAGATGACCTGTGAGTTAAGAATTATAAAAAAGTCCTTAGAAATCTGAGTTGAGCAGATCGAGATCAAGATTGCTTGCAGTCAAATTCCCGAATGCTCCTGTGCATGTGCTCCTCTGCGACAATTCTCAGTCTACACACAACCGAAAAATAAAAGTATGATTTTATATTTTTATATATACAAGTGTCTCGTGTTCTGTTGCGGGCCTAGTGACGGTATATAACACAGGATTCTAACTCGTTAATAACATGGGCTGTTTTGATTTAGACTTTAATAGAGACATCGTTAATAGATAAGATGTTAAGATAATAATGACTATTTATTGAGAATATAACGTAAATATAAACGAATTGTGACGTTGATGGTTACGTAGTTTCTGTTAAAACAGACAGATACATTATCCCATTATAATAAGATTAGGAATTGGAGACGGCAGCCCGAATTCAAATCAACAACAAGGCTGTTTACATTTAACATAGTTCTAATTACCCTTGCGAAATGTAGTATCAAACCAATCGTTCGACACGGGTAGAATATGACACAAAGGTCGCAATTATAGGGTATCCAGTGTATGTAATGGATCTGTAATAGTATCAGAGACTAGCTTGCAAACTATCACATCAGCCACAACGGACGTTCTAACTTGTGAGATGGTATGATCCAAATCTTCCGTAGCTTTGTGTAAATAATAGAAGGAAGACCTGGGCAATTCACGTGCTAGGAACCGACTGGAAGGAAGAATCTCTGCATTTAAACCCCGCGTTAGAGTTGACACTGTCATATTCTAGTCGATGCAAAAGGGTTAGTAAATACATATAATTAGTAGAGACGAGAAGGTAGATTAGAATTTTGGATAATACATAAAACTGTCTATGATCTCTAGAAAGTTAGGCAACACTTGCCCGGGTCTTATCTTAAGATTTTTTTCACCTCAGTTTATATGAATCAAAGTAATTCTATCTAATACAAATTGTGTAACTATATTAACAATCTTATCTAATAAAACCAATTTTATTTAATTTCAAGCAACTTTAATATTGAATGATTGATTGATTTTAACAGCATCTCTCGGGTTATTTTATAGGTACAGGTTAGGGAATTTCGTTCATTGTACATTCATATTAATGTTTTTTTGTTTGTTTGAGGGGGCACCGCAGTTATATGATATCAAGTAATCCTATCTAATACAAATTATTTGAACAACAGTTATATGATTTTCAAACTGTTCTTATCTAATAATTAATATGGTTTGGTTTGGTTTGATTGTTTGTTTTACGGCACATCAACACTTTTCAGGTTATTTAATGTCGAAACAAGTAATTTGATAAAATGTTCTAACTTCTTGATATATTTAAATTGGCATAAATAATTTTCATTGACTGAATTTGGTTTGGTTTTTGGTTCGGTTTAGATTGGTTTAATGGTATAGATAAACCCTATGGGTATTTAATGGCAAAAAAAAAAAAAAACTGTGAGAGTGTGAGATAATAATTGGTACTCAAGTTTCCTTTACAGTTGTATTTTGTAGATGTATTTCGTGGTATGTTTTATATCTTATCATTATCTTCGATATTTTTTTTATATTCCTCACAAGAAGGACAAAATGTAATCCATGTAAAGTATGTGAAACAGATCCCTCATATTCTTTGCATTGAAATATCTCTTTCTGATTGGAGCGAAAATTCCACACCCGCATGAGGAAAGGTTTGACACTGTAGGGTATTTCGCCTCTCCCGCACCGTGGTTGAACGTCCTGCTTAACTCATCGAGCATTACTACTGCTGAGAGTTTGATCCTTACTGGGTGCCTCATAGTGGCACAGTTATCCGTGTTCCCAGCTAAGCTTAAAAGATAACCTTTCGTAATGTAAGCATTAACGAAGTGGTCTCACTGGGTTGATGATTGATTTTAACGTCATGCAAACCCGTAATAGGGTAATTTTATCCATAGAGTTAGGGGATCACATTCATTATATCTATTAATAATGGAGATTTGCTTTCGGTTTTTGTCTGTAAAAAAATGTACGTCACTGCTTACGTCACTTACCCCAAATCGTCATAACATAGAATAAATACACTCAAAATTTGAACATGCAATTTGTTTTTATTATATTTTTATTTTTTATGTATTTTGTTTGTTTATTTCCAAGAGAGATTTAACTTCAGATGAGAGCACGCCGCCTCAGGACTACAAGATGACATGGTTGAAACCGCTTGGGTAAAACAATATGGGTCATCTTGTCTACCATCTGGACGCTGATATACAAACAAGAAAACTAGAATATTTAGACTTTAAGCATCGAAAAAAGAAATATTCGCGTGTTCTTAAAAAAACTGCTTAAATAACGCACACAGCACACAGAACACACGACACACACCACACTCACACACAAGCGTATATATATATATATATATATAATATACATACATAATATATGTATTGGTTTGGAGGTTGATTTTGAAGGCTATCACGAATGCAGGTATAGAAAATAAGGTAACAATGGTGTTGTTGTTAATTGTATTTTTTATTCTTGAATTTTCGAGATAAAATGTCTTTTTCAAGAATCACTCGTAGCTGAAGTCGTCTTGTTATGGCATTTCTAGTTAAATGATTTTTTTTTGAAAATGATGGTATTTTTTATAACTGTATTCACGTGTTGCATGTTTACTGTGAAATGCGTGACACCATTATGGACTGTATCCACGCGACGGCTGTGCATAATGATAACCGTATTCACGTGGCGTATGGCGTATGAAAGAGCGTATTTGTGTTTGGTGGCATGGTGATGTATAATATTCGTTTTGGATGTAATTCAAAATCAATTTAATCATTTCTTATTATAATTTTATATATATATTATATATAATATATAATATTATATTATAATATATTTTAAAAATATCTTTTATATATAATATATATATATATATAATTTTCATATATATATAATTAATAATTTTAAATTTTAATTATATATATTATAATCATATTAAATATATTCAATTACAAAAGCAACACACATACCCCAACCACAGTATATATAATGTACACAGACTAAACATCAGGTTATTAATATATTCTATATTATATAATACATGTTTCATTGAATTGAACAGACATTCCTGTCTGACAAGTCTTTCGCCGATCCGTTCTAATCTTCGGGCCATCTTCTGGTTCAGGGTGAACTGGTATACAGTCCACCGAATGTTTCGTACACTAGCGCTTTGGCATGCACTTGCCATCCTCAGGTGGAAACGATGGAATAGTTTTCATGTCTCGTTTTTAACGAGAACGAGTAGAAGCAAGGAATTAGTGGGAGGTAATATCAATAGGTAGTGGAGGTTTTGGAATGGTAGTAGTTTGAACAAAGCAGGTGGTGATTTTTTTGGGGGGCACAGGTTGTGATAAGGGGGGGGAATAATGGAAGTAATGTAGGCAGAAAATTATAAGCATTTTAGATATGTTGACTTACTTCAAGATGTTTATTTTGTTTAGGGTAGTTTTTTTTGGTTTTATATATAAAGCTTCAATTATTTGAAGTTTTGTTTGTTTTTTTCTCTATATAGTATGTGTGTATTTTCAGTTAGAGGGTGGAGGCATGAATGTGTTTTAATGTTGATTAATGGAGCTGGAATCTGATAAGTGTAGGGTTATCTACGAGATAATGTAGTCGTCGGTGGCTAATATATGTATTAATTGATTTGGGAGAGACAGTCTCCTGTTACATTTAAATTCATACACGATATTGGTCTCATTAAGACGGGTAGTTTTTGGGGAGGTGTTGTTGCAGGTGACCAGATTTGTAGTTTGAATTTTTTGTAATAAATGATTAAATTGATTTTCGTTAGTGTCAGTGGAAAGAGACATTGTTACGTATTAATTTTTTTAATGCGTTCCAGTTTATAATTATGTGCATCTGATTACGGTAATAGATGTTTGGTTAGGGCTATTGGTGTGCTATTGTTTTCATTATGGTAAATATTATGGAGGGTTTTTCCGGATTTGTTCATCAACGAAATAGTTAGGGATTCATATTGATGAGAGTTTGCTTAATATTTTTTATTTCAGAAAAGATATTGTTTTAGAAGAAGAGGTAAGTTTTGCGCGTTTATCAAGTTTTTATAATAGCTTTTTTATATTGTGCAGACTATCACTCTTGTAGTTGATAATACAAGAATTGATGGAGGTAGGTTTTTATATGGGGAGTAGTGAATTTGTTATTTAGAGTCTATCATGACGTGAGGAATGGAAGTTATTGTTGTGTAATATGTATAAATTTAGTACAGACTGTTGTTGAAATGTTTTGT
>CM042156.1:60865084-60867584 GCA_023376005.1 Doryteuthis pealeii
AATGTAGAGTCATTACGATCAAAATCGTGGCAGTCCCATAATTATGTCACACTTATCATTATCAAAGCTCAATTTTTTATGAAACACTCTTGAATAAATTACTAGAATAATATTACTCCAAGGGAAACGATGAAGCGTAACTTGGCATAATATATATATATATATAATATATATATATATATATATAATATATAATGAGTCAGATACTTACTAAAGTTTCGCTTACTGCTCTTCAGTATGTGAAGTCGGATCTTAGGCCTGATGAGCACTAAGCCAATCTTTAGTAGGTTTATCTGACTCATTAGGTTTAACTTTATTATTTGCTCTAGTTAGGTATTGAGCACTTTTTACTTATTAGCTTTAGTTTCTTGGCGGTTTTATATATATATATATATATATATATACTATAGAGTGAGATGGTCACTTTTTCAGCTTTTGCTGGAATGGTGTACCAAAGGCAGTATTATTGGTAGAGTGCTCAATATAAAATAGAATTATTATATAATATAATATAATAAGATAAATATATAAAGGTTTTACATATCTATTTATTAGGTGACAAAGGAACAATCACACCATATTGGTTTCATGCGATGCAATCATCTCATCTTCATCGATTGGTACAATATTTAGCCAAAAGAAAAAACAATTCATAATATAAATATATATATATATATATATATATATATATATATATATATATATATATATATAAAATTGTTTTTCTTTGGCTAAATATCGTACAATCGATTATTTGGTTGGTACGAATTATCTTGGTCTTTTCTTTTTTCAAATTTTTGTCTCCCCGGGTGATGTTTGGCAATATATTTTTACAATCAAACTATTTGCCGGTTTTTTCTCACCACGAGGATTTTCCAACAAGTTTGGTATATCATATATATATATATATATATATATATATATATATATATATATATATATATATATTAGAGCAGATATCGGAATTCTCCGTTATTACAAATATTTCACAAACGCTGCCACTGTCGATAACAACAGAGACAAAGAAACCGTTGAACAGTAACATTTGATAAAGGGTATCTAACGAACCTGAAAATTTATGTGAGAAAAAATAATTAAAAAATAAGTGAATCCAATACTCCATAATATCGAGTTCATTCATTTATACATTTTTAATGCTTCATAATAAACGCCAATTTAAAAAAAACATTTTCAAATATATATATATTATATATATATATATATATATATATATATATATATATATTATTACAAAGTGTGTCAAAAAAGTCTCGAGTTTGAAACTGTATTTACGAAGATAGGAAATGAAAATAAATGTAACATCATTTTTTCAGAATACAAGGTGTGCCAAAAAGTACAGAGAGAGAGAGAGAGAGAGAGAGAGAGAGAGAGAGAGAGAGAGAGAGAGAGAGAGAGAGAGGTGCAGACAAGGTGGGAGTAGTAGAATCAAATTTGCTACTGGGTAGTAATGAAGGTGCGTGACAAGCTTGCTAACCATTACAACAAGGTACGTTACGGGTTGGAAGTGACACAATGTCGAAAGTATGGGACTTGCAGCAAGGATTGAACTCGCTACTCAGTTGTCATAGAGGTGCGAGACTAGCCTGCTAACCGTTACACCACAATGGGACACAAAGAACAATATAGATTATTTTTATAAGATTTTATAACAGAAACACAAGAGAGAGAGAGAGAAGAGAGAGAGAGAGAGAGAGAGAGAGAGAGAGAGAGAGAGAGAGAGAGGGAGTCTTGCAGCAAGAATTGAACTCACAACTCAGTTGTCATGGGACATAACAGCAACATAAGAGAGAGAGAGAGAGAGAGAGAGAGAGAGAGAGAGAGAGAGAGAGAGAGAGAGAGAGAGGGGGGTACAGGGAAAGAGGGAGAGAGGGGGAATGGATAGGAGAGGGGAGGAGAGGATGGAGAGAGAAGGGGAGAGAGGGTGGGAGAGAGATTGGAGGGTAGGGTGGGAGCTGTAGAATTACGACGGAGATTCTTCTGCTACTACAAACAAATTATACACTTGAAAAGCAATCTTAAGAACAGTTTTTTTTCTTTTGTTTTTGTTTTATAGTAAATGCAGAGGTTACGTGGAAATAAAAGCCGCGTGGAATCATTGGTGATATTCTTAAAAATATTGATTTAGATTTTCTTTAAATCCCAAACTATGGAACACTATTGATTTATCGATGAGAGAGAGAGAGAGAGAGAGAGAGAGAGAGAGAGAGAGAGAGAGAGAGAGAGAGAGAGAGAGAGAGAGTTGCATTTTAATTGACTTGAAATAGAAAAATTCCGAGCTGAAACTTTTAATTCTTTCAGAGGTTAAAAGCTCGTATCAGTTTATTGTTATTTTAATTTAAAAAGCTCGGTGGGTTGGTTGGTTGGTTGGTTGGCTGGTTGGTTGATTGCATTTTACAGCATGTCAACCCTTGTTGGATTATTTTATGCCGAAGACATTTTGTTTTATTCATTCATGACGAGTACTCATTTTTAAACATAT
>CM042156.1:60875084-60877584 GCA_023376005.1 Doryteuthis pealeii
GCAGGTCTTCTACACAGCATCCAGTACCCATACAGAGGTGACTGATGTAGGTTTTGCTGATAGGCCTCTGTGTGCGTGTAGAAGATAGAAAAACACACACACACACACACACACACACACACACACATATATATCATGTCAAGCACATATTCCTATGAAAGAAAGACCGTTATCATATACAGTGGTACATTGACGAGTATAATTCGTACTGCTCGTAACTCAGTTTAATCGTATATCAAATCACTCACCCCCTTAAAATAAACTGAAAGGCTATTAATCCGTTCCAGCCCTCACCAAACAGAATTTTGAAATAAGGAAAATAGCTCCGTATTTTATTTAAAAAAACAAAAAAACAGAATAAAATAGAACGTAATGAATTGTGTGTTCTAATATGGTTTAATAATTATTAGGATGCGTAAGACAAAATACTACTACGAATGTAGGTGTTTATGTTGTGATTTTTAAAATTTTTTTATTATCATCGTCACAAAACAATTTGATCTGAATTTCTCATTTCGTGTCTGTATTCTAGCGAGCGTGTCTGAGTAGGCGGAGTATAATTTAAAGTCGATGAAAAAGCATGAAAAGGAAACTACGTTGCAAATTGTATATTTTCACTGAAACTTACTAAAAAATTTGAATAACTCTTTGTTATACACAAAACTTTTGCTTGAACAAATCCTAGAAGTAGCACTCTCCAAAATAACAGCTGTACGGCCACTTGCCGCTTATCTCACAAACCATCCAAGTTAAGGTAATGAGACGTGGAAGTCAGTGTGTGATGTCAGCGGTGCATTTGACGTGGTACGAATTTGAAAAAGTTTAATAATGGAAAATACCCAGAATAAAAGTGACGTGTGAATAACTGACTTTCGTTTCTGATTGGACAGAACAGGGGGGGGCGAGAGCGAGAGAAAAAGAGAGTGAAAAGTTTCAGGAGTCTGGCAGAGGTGTTCAAAGTGGGCAGACGCAAGGCGAGGGTCTGTCCTCTTTGAGGCTCATTTCTTGAGTTAAAGAAAAAATGAATGAACCCTGAAAAGGACAACACCAACAAGTTTTGTGTTCATTAATAAAAAAAATATAACAACGAACGCAAGGACAGAAAGAACCCCAGAAGTAGTTCCAAACCCCTTGAAGAACAAATAGAAGCCAGCCCAACCACAGATCCAGCTACCGAGCTACCCAGCGACTCCGATCTAGAATAGCAGATACCCAGATAGACAACCGTTAATCGCAGGTGAGTTCAGAGATAAGTATACGAAAACACCCACCCACTCCTTAATTTGGTACCGAAAAGTAACATAATTCTTCTATTCTCCAACGGATTTTACTTGCGTTAAATAAAAATCAATGTGTTCTGAATAAAACAAAAAAACAACAACAACAAATTCCATCAAGTCTTGTGTTCGTTAATTAAAAAACTAATAAGGAACACAAGGAGAGAAAAAAACCTAAGATGAACCCAAGTAGTTCCTGACCCAGAGAACAGGTAGAATATCAGCACAACAACGGACCCAGCTATCCAGCTAATCCGATCCAGATTAGCAAATAACAAGATAGACAACCGTTAATCCCCGGTGAGTTTAGAGATAAGTATATGACTAATTAAAAGCTACAACTTCTTTTAGTTGATCCTGACACGTAACAAAAGTAAGACATCGTGGGTTGTGTTGAGAGGTTAATTTTGTATGATATGGATCAGGTTTACTTTTATATTTTTTGATATAATTTTATTTCTCTTGAAAAAGGTCAAATATCATCGATGCTGACATTTTCAAATAGTTGGTTGATATGTTTTTTGTTTGTTTTATGGAATATTAACACTTTTCAGGTCATTTAATGCCGAAACAAATCTTATGCGATAAACAAAGAACTCGGATTGCTTACGGTACCAGCTGTTGCTTTAATGGTTACCCAATTAAGTATCGAACGGGCTTATTGTTGCTTAACTTCGGTGATCTAATGGGAATCAGTGGTTTCAGCGCGACTTGACCGTAATCGATTTTCAAATAGATCTTAGATTATTTGCGCAGCCCTTTCGACTGGGGCTTTAGAATACACCCACTGCACCTTTGCAGAGGGGTAAAACCGACCCTTCCAATGAGGCTACCTGTTGGAATCCTGGAGGCAGAGTAGTATATGACATGAAACACTTCACTTTGACTCTTTCTTAGGCTAGACGGCCGGTCACAGATCAATCTACTTGTCACATCAAGCCCTAGGATCTATATGAATTTCCAATCCTATCGCCCTTATGGCAAGCCCCCAAACCTTTTTATCCTATATGTGCTAGAACGCAGAGGCTGAGGGTCTTAATGTCCTTGGTATAACGTTAAACTCTATGAGATGGTGAAGTTCTAATTTTGGAACTCTTGGGAATGTGGATTAACACATTACTCTCAGGTCCACTCTGACTCGGAGTGCTAGTACCTGTTAGGGTCCCATCTCTCGTCTAAATAGAAAAAAGAGTTAAAAAATGTTTTAAAAATTACGTTCAAAA
>CM042156.1:60892584-60905084 GCA_023376005.1 Doryteuthis pealeii
GGGAACATTGCTATTGGGAAAAACGTTGACTGTGGAGAAATAGGGATATGATCCACAGAGGACCATCTTCTTTTTGATGTATGACACATGTTTCTGTGTTGGTAATAATACCTGTCATAAACAAAATAAACATTACTTTTTGATTCAGTCTCGTATATTACTATCCATACATTTGAAACAACAGTTAGAAAACATATACTGATTATTATACTTAATGAATAATAACCTAACTGATAAAGAACATATAGCGCTTTAAAATATCACAAAAGAATTCATAACGAGAGCTGATAAAGGTGCAGTTCTAGCCGTTTCGAGTATTGAAGAATGTCTCATAGAAGCTAATAACCATTTCAACAATTCTACATTTCACCAGGAACTCCCAAATAACCTCTCCCAGTAGAACATACAAACACAAACATCGTCAACTCACTTAGAGAAATGCAATTTTAAAATATCCTCGCTTTTAAAAAGAGTTAGAAACAAAAAGGGTAAATTCAGAAATACTAAAATAGCCGTATTTCATTAACTTCCCAAAATACATAACCCGGACGACTAGCAATCTCTTCAATCAATTTCCAAATAACGAAAATATCCAAATACGTGAATCACTATAGAGTAGAGTAGGTCGATTTTAGAACTGTGACGCGAAATTTGCAAATTAACTTTCAGAATTACCTCACAAAATATTTTTCTTCAAAACTTTGCCCTCGTTTGAGGAAATATATTTCAATCTTTTAAAATACTACAACTGTCACAATCATTTGGTAAAAAGCCGCATATCGGAGGTGTCAGTGGTGATGGGAGACATATTTCCAATTTGAATTCTAGTTATAGTAATTTATTCGTTTCGTTTAAAATGACAACCTTTTCTGTTTGAAATATTGAAATTGCTAAATTTTCGAACCAACTTCTTGGTTGCAAAAACGAGGATTTTTGGTGCATTTTAACCGACGATCCTTGAGGCTATTTCATCAAAAAATGGTGCAAGTAAAAGATCGCGTTTTAGGTATCAGTATTCATTATACCAATAGACAACATTCGCTGTTTGAGAGAATTTGATATTTTTTTTAAAGTGAAAAATCAACCTACCCTATTATACAGGATGATTGTAAAGTAACTCCCTATTTGAATAATGTTTCAAGATGAAATCTGGCCAGTTGATAATACTTGGGGGAATATTGTAGACTTGCCTCTCCACATTTTTCTATTGTTCATGAATGGCTCAATCACCATTTTTCCTGGTGGATGGATGGGTAGATGTGGTCCGCATGAATGGCAGGCCAGAAGCCATGATTTAACAACTTGCGGCTTTTTTCTTTGGGGCTGGTTGAAGGAGCAATTCTCCGAAATCAACGACTTTGGAAGAACTTGAAGGTTCCAATTCTGGAGCTCTGGAGAATGTGACGTATCCCTTCATGATAATTACTCCTATATCCACTTTGACCCGAAGTGGTAATACCTGCTAGGGATCCATCCATGAGTTAAATAGAAAAACACGAATTTAAGAAATGTGTTTAAAAAATTGTATTTAAAAAATTGACTACCCATCAAGAATGAATAAAAGAAAATGCCTTCAGTATAAAATAACCAATACGCATTGACATACCGTAAAATCAAACAAACCAGCTATCCAACTAACCAGCCCCACCCCAATTACCTTAAGGTCAGTCTAGCATACTCCCAATCGATGAAGATTAATAGAATATACTTAAATAATAATGTTCTTTTTAATCATGTCAACCAATTGGAATTAGAATTTACAACCAAACTTTTATCGAACATTAAATTTATGGATTCTCATCCAAAGAAAGAAAGAAAGACCTCATATTAACAAACAAACAAAAAAAAAAAAAATAAAAAAAAAAAGAAGAAAGAAATCAAACCGTATTAACAGTGGGTGATGCAAGATGATAACGGTCGGAAGATTAAGCAACAAGAGTATTATCATATACAATGATAATTGTAAAGTGCATATACCGGGGAGTAGGATCTTAGCCATGAAGAGCACTAAGCGAAACTTTAAGTAGGTTTATCTGACTTATTAGGTTTATCTTTATTATTTCCTCTACTTAGGTATTGAGCACTCTTTACTTATTAGCTTTGGTATATCCTAGCGGTGTTTGTATGAATATATATATCTTGTATATATATATACATATAAATTGTTTTTTATTTTGGCCAAGTATTGTATCAATCGATTATTTTTGGTTGGTATGATTATCTTGGTCTTTCTTTTTTCCCAAAAAGTTTTTCTCCCCAGGTGACGTTTGGTAGTATATTTTTACAAGCAAACTATTTGCCGGGTTTTTTCTCACCGTGAGGATTTACCAACAAGTTTGGTATATATATATATATATGATATTGAAGGCAGTTGAAGGCGGCATGTAGTAAGGCTTATCATTGAGATATCTTAAGTGGAAAGAGCCTGCACAGACCCCAGTCCAAAATCCCGCTGTTGGTCCAGTGACAGGGGAAAGTCTGAGAGACTGCATCAGGGTGATGTATCAGGTAGTATTGAATCACTTCACTAAAGGCAAGCCATACCGGAAGCCCCATCGCCAGGTTGTGTTAGGGATTTCTGTGAGTAGTAAGTACCATAATTCTACTACTATCGATGTGGTTGGCCGTTGGCTCGATTGGAGCTCATCTGCTCTTTGACAGGTCTTGGTTTTTTATGCTGGGTATCCGCACACCTACTTCACCACAGAAGCCAAGGCATGCCTTACCTGGGTGCCAGTTTAGTCGCCAGCAAAGCGACCATGGAACAGGTAGTTCTACACACACACACACACACACACACACCACACACACACACACACATATATATATATATATGAGGAAAAATGAGTAAAGAAAAGAAAAGTAAATGGATAAAATGAATTTAATCAATCACTTACACATGTGTTTCGGTCAGTTTATGTGTGTGAAAATATTCCGCACACATACAAGAATCGACCTTCATCAGAGTGAATATTTATTTTTATGAAAAAATTCGTTGGGAAAAAACAAACAGAGATTTTTGGAAATATTCGAAAATCGAATTTTTTTAAATTTGGAACGCTGAGAAATAGCTAAGATAGACCGTTATGAATAGGATATTTGTTTTTTTTGTTTTTTAGGGGTTATGGTACAAAGTAGTTTTTTATTGTTTATATATTATTATTTACATATTATTTATATATATATATATATAAGAGTAAATATGGAAATAAATCCGATAATATTAAGAAATTTGAAAAACGAAGTGTTCTTTTAAAAATATTTTTCTAACTCCTGTCATCTACAAAACATCCATCAATTTCTTCACCCCATAATCTATCCTGCTGCAGGTTTAAATAAACCGAAACGTTTAAGCGTCGATAAATAAATTCATCTTACTTTTCTTAATATATATATATATATATATATATATATATATATATATATATATATATATTGTGTGTGGGTGGGTGTGTGTGTGTGTGTGTGTAAGTTGAAAAGTGGAAATGAATCCGACAATATGTTGAAAGGATAAATAAATAAAGGAAATAAAATGTTGAATGGATGAAAATGGTTTAATGAAATGCCAGCACGTGTTTTGTTTGTATACTTAAATATGTTATATTTTTCTATTACTATTATTTTATTTCATATTTAAAATAGTGATAAATAGAATACAATGTGTACATGCACAAACTCTCGACCGAAACACGTGTTGGCATTTCATTAAATCATTTTTATCCATTCAACTTTTTATTTCCTTTATTTATTCATCATTTCACACACACACACACACACACACACACACACACACACACACACACCACATATATATATATATATATATATATATATATATATATATATATATATATCCCTCACAAACACTATCCCAACGACTTGACTTCTCCTAATCCACTCTTCTCCTGTCCACTTTCTCATCTATAAAACACGTCTATGATGCTTTAATGATCAAATAAACGACTGATGAAGCTGAGCTTAATGCTTAGCGAAATATATCTCCTACATACACTTGTCTGAGTTTTGTTCCTTTTTCCACATATCTTTACTACATATATATATATATATATATATATATATATATAGGAGGGGTTGTGTGTGTGTGTGTGTGTGTGAGTGTGTGTGTGTGTGTCTGTTTCAAGCTTCAGTTTCGGTCTTCGACGCTTATCACATTATATTTATTTTGTGTTTATTTACATTTCAAGAATGGGAGGCGTATGAATGCCACAGGATTGGCTTCATATGGGAATGAAACTTTAAAAACTTGTCAATATATATATTTACCAACTCCTCCGCACGAGCAGGATGCGACACAAGGTCAATTTCTTAAGCGGAGTTCAACAGGTTTGAATTCAGAGTTTTCCTTCTCCTAGACCGTTTGCCTAACAAAGGTTAAAGAGCCCAGTTTGCCATACTATTTATCCAAAGCTTGAGGGAGAGTAGGATTCATACCTTTCCCAAGGATATTAACGCTAAGTGAAATGCAATTACCACATCCAGGATTTGAACTCGGGGCGACGAGTCCATTTCTCATGACTTTAACCATTACACCACGCGCTTCCTAACTTGTCATTATAAACGTTCAACTTCGCAATAGACTCTAATGTCATTTTTGGGGCTTTTTCTTTGTCGTATATGCGTACTAGAATGTAATTTCCTAGGGTTGGTTTAGTTCTTGAATCTTTTTTTTTGGTGGTGGCGGGGAATGAAGTTATCCAAAGTTAATATCCATCTATCTTTATGGGTTTCTAGAATTGATGGGATGTACGCTATTTTTTTTTTCTTTTTCAATCTTCTTCATAACAGTGAATTTAGCTTCTCTGTGAAAGTCATGGTCTGTTAGGTGGAAAGATTGTTCCATTGGGAAAGTCTTTTTTATAGCTCAGAGATTTAATTCCGTATCCATAGTTATATATTCTAATATCGAAAGGCCATTCTGATTTCACTATATATTGCATAGAGCAACGAAACCATGCCAAAAGGTAGATGTCGTTTTTTCTGTTATAGTAAAAATTGTAACACATACACACACACACACACGCACACACACACGCACACAAAACATATATATATATATATATATATAATATATAATATATCATTATATCATTATTTAAATAGCAAATGGATAAATGAATTAAATGAATAAATAAATAATTATTAAATTAAATAAATTAAATGAATGAATAAAACAAATAGAGTATAATATATATTAGACCATATTATTATTATATGAATTATAATATCATAATATATGTTTACATCTCTCTCTCTCTCTTTCTCTTTATATATATATATATATATATATATATATATATATATATATATATATTGTTGATATCCCAATATATAGTCAGATCTTAGCCCTGAAGAGCACTAAGCGAAATTTTTATGTAGGTTTATCTGACTCATTAGGTTTATATATATATATCTATATATATAAAACAAAGTATTAAAAAAAGATGAATTTGTTCTTGGTGGTGAAGTCCACATTTAAAAGTTTCGTTTCATATTAAAACTTCATCAGGACAATAAAATATGAAGAAATGAATTGTTGTCTGAACATTGATTGATGTTCTTAAAATGACGGAAGTTAAGGAATGTATATAGAGAAAAGGCTAGTAACAGAATTTTGGCAAGCGTTCATTTGAAAGTCCGGACGTGGTTGGTACACGCGAAGATAAAAGTCAAGAATGACTGGTGCACGCGAGGACGCCAAAAATATGTGACGCATTTCATAGAATGCCACTGATTAAAAGACGAGAAAAGTATTAATTGTTTGAATTTCTGATAAAAGTAGAAGCAAAGGCAAGATAAGGAAAAAGGAAAATAAAAATAAAAATAAAAATAAAATAAAAGTCTAAGATCATACGTTACAAGGTTTGGCACAAACTCTATTATATATATATATATATATATATATATATATATATATATATATATATATATAATATATATATATATATTCAATAATGTGTATGTGTCTAATTACTTCATAACACACACACACACACACACACACACACACACATATATATATATATATATATATATATATATATATATATATAAACAATAAATAATTTGGAATAACAACACAAACACGCATACGCACCCACACATAAACCCAATGATATATATATATATATATATTATATATATATATATATATATTCAACCAATATGTATGTCTCTAATTCGTTCATAACACACACACACACACACACTCACACACACACACACACACACACACACACACACGCGCGCGCGCAGACACACACACACACACATGTATACATATTTATATAAACAATAAAGAAATTGGAAATAACCCAACACAAACATACATAGGCACCGACACATAAACCCAATGAAACACAAACATCTCTTGAAACTTAACTAATTAAAATGTGTTTACACTCCCATCAAGAGGGAGTGAGGGGATACAGTCTGAAATTAGCAAATCAAAAGGGTAACAAAACAACATCTCCCACTATTCTACCACCTTACATCACGAGAAGGGGAAAAAGGGAAGAGGAAGGGAGAAAAATCCTGTCTACTCAGAAAGAAACATTTCAGTTTGAAGAAGGTTCGTAAGAATCTAAACACATGTCGCATTGAATTAAAGAAAAAACATTCTAATCATGTTATGTATCTTCTTTATTGTAAATTATCTACTTTTCTTTAGTTGGATCTACAAAAACCCTTTACACACACACACACACACACACACACACACACACACATATATATATATAGGTATATATTAAAACTAGAGTAGTAGGATTCAAATAATAATAATAATAATAATAATATAATAATAATAATAATAATAAATAAATAAATGAAATAATAGATTTAAACGGAGTTCTGTGTTTTGTCTTTTTTCTTTGTTTTTCATTTGTTAGTTTAGTCTATGCTAATTTATTTGAGTCTAGGTGGAAAGTGTTGTATAAATATGAGTTTGCACCAAATCTCTTTAGTCAGATCTTAGCCCTGAAGAGCACTAAGCGAAACTTTTAGTATGTTTATCCGACTCATTAGGTTTATATATTATATATATATATATATATATATATATAATATATATATATATATAGCACGGAGAAGACAAAATACATTTTTTCCTTTTCTTTGTCTTTCTACAAAACCAGTAAATTCTCTCTTCTTCAAACACACCCACACAAAACCTTGTAGATATAATATGCTAGCTTAGACATAGTGCCACTTGGAAATGGAACCGCAAAAAGCTGACACTCATAACCTCAATTGCGTTGGATCGCTGCGCATGGTCTGTATCCATTCTGAATACGGTAAATTCGTTTGGTGGACTCGGCTCAACTGACCCAGGGTGAATGCGCACCAATAACAGTAACTGAGTGATTATCAGTTTCTTGCCTATGCAATCTTCGTGCCAAGAAACTGTCACCAAGTACAGCTGACTCTACGTATACGCTATTCTTTTTCAGATCTATATCTATCTACTTGCGCGTGGTGTAATGGTTAAAGTAATGGGAAATGGACTAGTCACCCCGACTTCAAATCCTGGATGTGGCAATTGCATTTCCCTTAGTTCTAATACCCTTTGGATAAATAGTAGAGTAGACTAGGCTCTTTAACCATGGCTAGGTAACCGATCTAGGAGAAGGAAAACTCTGGATTCAAACCTGTTAAACTCCGCTTAAGAAATTGACCTTGTGTTATATCCTGCTCGGGCAGAGGGGTTGGTATATATATATATATATATATATATATATATATATATGATGGCAGAAAACTTGTGTTCGAGTATTGTCATTGCTTGATATAAAAAAAATATTAAAAAAATGAATAAATAAAAATAAATAAAGTTCAGAAGTTCAAAGAATACAACGATGCGCTTCAAAAAGTTCAACATGTTCAACGGTGAGATGCGCGAATGTGGCTTTTTAGTCCAACTAAAGTCTTGCACATCTTCCAGCATTCACAACAAGTTATTCCAAGGAGCACAGAGTAGTTTATTGGTCCATTTCGCCGATGCACAGTTTGGTGACTCAAGAAGCCACCACTGCTCATACACGGCCTTCTGCATTGTTCACATAGTAACCGATTTGAAGTCCTTGGTCGTTTGTTTTTATTAACGTCTCCCTTGCGAACATCTCGCTTTAATTGCGCATGTTGCCTACGGTTTGTCTCAAATTTCTTTGTGCCTTCCTGCAAAGTTTTTCTCCACTGCCCACGGTCCAAAGCTTTACTCTCCCAGGTTTTCTCATCAATGCTATACTTTTTTAAGGTCGACTTCAGGCAATCCTTGTACCTCTTCTTAGGCATTTCTTGGTATATATATATATATATATATATATATATATATATATGTGTGTGTGTGTGTGTGTGTGTGTGTGTGTGTCTGTAATCGTAACTCTGGAAAATGACACAGCATAGTATTAGAGCAATACGCACAACATAATCTAACTTAGAAAAAAAACATTCTAATACAATTTCTACCTGAATACTAATTTCGTGGAAGTTCCATTTGCGAGGGATGCCATTTTTTAATCCTTCAATTTCTTGATCTACTGGAGATAACCGTGTAATTTTCGTTACAATCCTTCACTCCGTTTTCAATTGATGCTTGAAAAAAATATTCAAAGACGTTAGGCATCTGCAATCATTGTTGAGGACGTATAATGGACAGCAGAATGATATGATATTTTCGATTGTATATTGTATCGAAATATCTCTATTACAGAACAATCCCAAGAGATACTAATTTAGATTGATATACAATGATAGGATTTAATAACCTCTCCAAGAGGAGCGTACAGGTGTCGTGGGGAACATAACACCTATAGATGTTGGAAAAGATAAGAATTGCCACGATATATATATATATATATATATATATATATATATATATAATTCTCAACTTATATATATATATATATTTAAATAATATACATATATCTTATATATATATATTGAATATATACACAAAATAAATTATATATATATACAACTTATGTATATTTTTGAATATATATTTAAATAATATATATATATATATATATATATATATATACATATATATATATTATATATATATATATATAATATATTTATATATATATGAATAATATATATATATTATATATATAACTTATATATAACTAACTTATATATATATAACTTACACACGCTTATATATATATTTACACACACACACACACACACACACACACACACATATATAATATATATATATATATATATATATATATATAGAGAGAGAGAGAGAGAGAGATTTGGTTGAATACCACGGAATATTTTTCTTTATGATATTCAATCGTTTACGTTCAAAACCTAATGAATCTTTTTATGTCAGGGCCCAACTGGTTGATAAAGCGGCTCGTATTTTCCAAGCGCTTTCGAACATGTCTGTGATCGTTTCCGGAAAGTTTATCTGCTGCATTTTTTTTATTGGTGGTGCTTGGTTAATTCAGTTTATACAAATCTATACCTATGTATATGCTACAATCACAAGCGGGAGAAAACACCCACACCCACACACTCACACACACATATATCTATATATACAAATATCTTTTTAAAATGGAGATTCGGTGTCTGTCTGTCTGTCTGTAACAGAAACCACATCACAACTTACGTAAGAATACCCTCGGGAATATCAATCTATCGGGAAAATCATTAATACACAGAATAAATATTATTTATTAAGGATGTCTGTATGAAAATCTGAGCTAGATTTTCCTCAAAACCGCCCATGTTATTACTGTGTTTAAAATACTACAAGGTGTCTTATATATCACTAAGAAAGGGCCAGATTAGCTCAGTCAGTAGAGCGTTCGGCTAGAAACCACAAAGTTCCTAGTTCGATACTGGCCCTCGCCAACTCAGCATATGAGTAGCACAGGGATCTGTGCGGTAAAGTAATAGCTGATGGTAGGTGTGGCGCTCCACCTAAGATGCTAAAATAATCTCCTTGGTCTAGCGCTATTGAAAAGGGGATAGACTCCCTCACTGTCTGGCTGATACCGACATTAGGCCGCCCCGACGACTTTTTTTTACTTATTTGCATACTGGTTTTAACAAAACTGGATTTAATAGATAATTACTTGGTGTTATTGATCTGTCATATTGATTTTATATAGATAACAATAAAAACAAAATTAAAATAAGCGTAATCTTTTTATATGCATTCTTATTTAATTTCGTTTGAAAAACAACAAAGTTTTGCTTAATTAATTAATTAAGGCAAGATATGACAGACACCCAGCCCGAACAACAAAGAAGAAATCAACCCATAGAATCAACCCTAAAAATATGGCGACTGACGATGTATGCGGGAAACAAGTAAGAAGAAATTTATCATTCCATCATCATCCTCTCTCATCCTCCGTCTCTCTCTCTCTCTCTCTCTCTCTCTCTATCTATCTATCTATCTATCTATCTATCTCTCGCCGTTTATATACCCAATGTGTTGAACGGGTATATAACATCTATACAGTAGATAAACCATATACAAGGTGTGTCAAAAAAGTATCGAGATTGAAGCTGTATTTTCTAAGATAGAAATGAAGAATGAATGGAACGTTATTTTTTTAGAATACGAAGTGTGTCAAAAAGTACAAAAAATCTCGCTACAATTTTTACACACCTTGTATATATGTGTATATGTATTAGTATTATTTGGATTATTCAGACTATTATCCTCATATTCATTGTTATCTCTACAGGTATTTCGGCCTTCTTCAGGTATTTCTTGTCGGATTCTGGAACCTTCTCTTCGAGCGAAAAAGGTTCCTAAGTTCGAAAAGTAGGTTTCTGAGTCCGAGAAGAAATACCTGAAGAAGGCAGGAAAACAAGAAAGAAACAAGAAATAAAATCTCAGTATAAATTTTATGAATGAGTATTATTTGGATTATTCGGATTATTGTCCTCATCTTTATTGTGATCTGTACATCGGCTGAAACGTTGTACAGATAATAATGAAAACGAGGACAATAGTCTGAATAATCCAAATAATACTAATTATCAAGCCTCATCTAAAAAATTCAGAGAAATAATATATATGTATGTATTTATGTATGCATAATTAAACGTTACCAACCTTCCCTAAGGACATATTTATATGAAATTAGACGTCTATCACTGTCAAATTACTGGTTTCATTTTCAAAGGTCTCTTAGTACAGAAAGTTTTAATATTTCATTAGAAAAAGAAATTAAATTTATTTTCCAGAAGAGAAATCCTTGAAGATATAATTGAAACTTAAAAATTAAAATCTTCTGTCGTAATGTCGGAGATGCCATATAAAAATCTACTCATATTTTCCCACATTAAAAAAATCTAATCCCTGCAAGGATGTAAGAGTGTTTCTGTTTTTTCTTTCTCTTATTTCTTTTAAGTTGCCTTAACTATACAGTTTAATATTAAATAAAGAATAAAAATTATATTTTCCTAATTCATAAAAGTTCTCAAAATTGGTATTTATATTGAAATTTTGTTTCTTGTTTTGCAAAAATAAAGTTCTGTGAGTAGGAATTATTTTCTGCGACTGTCGCTAGAGTGAATGTTTTAGTAGTATTTGGATTCTTCGGAATATTGTCCTCATCTTTATTGTTATCTGTACAACGTTTCGGCCGATGTACCCTCCGATGTACAGATCACAATAAAGATGAGGACAATAATCCGAATAATCCAAATAATGCTCATTCATAAATTTATACTGAGATTTTATTTCTTGTTTTTCAAAAATAAAGTTCTCTGAGTAGGAACTATTTTCTGCGACTGTCGCTAGAGTGAATGTTTTAGATTCTTCGGACTATTGTCCTCATCTTTATTGTCATCGTTTAGGGCCGATGTGCCATCTGATGTACATATAACAACGAAGATGAGGACAATTATCCAAATAATCCAAATGATACTAATTATCAAGCCTCATCTAAAAAAAATCAGAGAAATAGTGAATGTTTTCTAGAGATAAATCCAATGCTTTACAGTCACTCACGCCGACTGCGTCAGATCACCAAAGTTAAACAGCGATAAGTCTGTCCAGTCCTCAGATGGGTGACCACTTCCCAACTGTAGGTACTATAAGTCTATGCGACAAACTAAGTCAAGTTTGGGTCCTGGGTATGACGTTAAATTGCATTTAGTGATGGGGTTCGAATTCTGAGGAGCGTATAATACCCCTTCATCGCCATCACTTTCTGGTCAACTGACCCGGAGTGGTAGTACATGTTAGGGTCCCATCAATGGGAAAAATCGGCTATGGATTCGTCATCTCTTACTGGAGAGTAGTGTAGACATCTATATATTGATACTCGTTTTCTTTAAAAGTACGACTTGCAAAACCCTCTGGTTAAAATGAGAACATCCAAACCGTCACCTTAGCTAAATAATGAACGATTCTATTTTTATTATAGAGAAAGAAAGGAAATAAAACGGACATGCTACGCAGAAAAAATATAATACGAAAGAAACAAACAAAGTAGGGGAAA
>CM042156.1:60907584-60920084 GCA_023376005.1 Doryteuthis pealeii
ACCGACAATAGTCCACTCATCCGACCTTACTTTTTTTTAAGGATCGAAAATAATCTTGACAGGATAATGTTTCACGAGAAATCATAAAATACTGGTATCTTTGAGAAAGAAGACAATTCAGCTACTTTCTTGTGGGGTACTGCTTTCAATATTTGTTCAAGATAGCACGCACCATTCTTGTGTGGCTACCATCTAGCTTTTCTCTAAGCGCTTTGCTAGTCCAAGTTGTCCAGGCGTACAGTAGTCCTGATGCGGCTGTGACTTGGAAGAATTTCGTTTTATCTTATCAGTGAGATCAGATTTCCATATGATCTATAATCTGTCATAGCAGTCTATGCTTTCCTATATGTGCGTATTTTTGGACGAAATTGAATATGATATATATCAATAACCTTTCCCGAGAAATCGACCCCTTATTTACAATTGTGATAAAAATTATTTAAAAAAAAAATTTTCTTCTAACTTTCCGTTTTAATGTTCTAGATAAAAAAATCTATAACTGTTTTCTATGGATGTAGAAATGTGAAATAAATACACAATAAGAAAAACGGTTTTCAAAAAGAGAAAAAAGAAGATCTCATTAGTTTCTGAGAACCCGTTTGAGTTTCCATATTTTTATTAGTTCATCTTTGCGACTATGCAGATCTCTTTTTTTTAATACCACGAACATCAAACATGGAGTCTTTTCCATGAATATGTACATCCTAAAAAATTTAATTTACAAAAGTTAATTTTCTCCACAATTTTCTAACTTTTTATTTCATTATAGTTATCTAAAATATAAATTCTATAAAAAAAGGATGTGATAGCATATGAAATATAAAGGAGTCTGAAGTTGAAAGGAAAAAAAGTAGACATAACTTTGGGAAAATACGATTTGAAAAGGTTATTAAGTTAAAACCAGAGACAAAATCCACAGCTCACAAATTGGGCCCAATCCGGGGAAATATCTTTCCTTTTCTCACTTACTTATATAATATATATATATATATATATTATATATATATATATATATATATATATAATTGGAATAAAAAGGCCTTAAATACCAGGGCATCGTGGTTATGGACCATTTCCACTCGGGCTATCTGAGGCCCACCGAGCTTCATCAGATCACTTCTTTACTCAAACTGGCAAATAGCCAAATTCACCTTACATTTATACATTTCTCCCCGCCCTCAGGGGCGATATAGTGTATTCTTTCTTTCGAGAATCTTTTGGTTGGTGGTGTTTTAGATGTCATGCCGACTTCTTCTTGTAGTTTGGTATGGAGCCTATGTCTGTCTGCTTTACTCTCGTGTTAATTTTCAATCAAAATTCCTTATCTATTACCAATACTGTGTTGTACTCCTTAGTTTTGACCTAGTTATACACCTGGTATTTAAGGCCTTTTTATACACAAATAAATATGCTCTGTTTATTAAAATTAAACATTGAGCTCTCATACGAGACCTGAACTCTGCAACAAACTACTATTAGAGAATAGGACCAGTTTAAAATCACCATTATACCAAGAAATTTGTTACCCCACCAAAGTATATATATATATATATAATATATATATATATATATATATATATATATATAATATACTTTATTTTCAATTCTCTAATACTAACAAAGGACTACTATATATATATATATATATATATATATATATATATATATATATATATATATATTAGTCCTTTGTTAGTATTAGAGAATTTAAAAAAATATATATATATAATATATTATAATATATATATACTTTATTTTCAATTCTCTAATACTAACAAATGACTACTATATATTATATATATATATATATATATATATATATATATATATATAGTAGTCCTTTGTTAGTATTAGAGAATGAATACTAACTCTAATACTAACAATGACTACTATATATATATATATATATATATATATATAGTCCTTGTTAGTATTAGAGAATTGAAAATAAAGTATTATTATATATATATATATATATATATATATATATATATACTATTTGGGGTACCAATATGAAAGTATGCTGCCCAAATACACACACACACACACACACACACACACACACACATATATATATATATATATAAATGATAGAAGGAGATTAATCTAATGACAAAGCCTTCTAGAAGTTATCACAAAAATCAAAACCGAAGTAGGAACACCCAGTATCAAACCTCTAGTCTAAGAGAGGATACACTGAAATAAAACCTGCAGTTTAATCACCTGTTATCTTGCAATGCTTGTCACTGGCTGTAGCAGTAAGATCCAGAGAATGGCATAAGTGTCGTATTTTTGCCTTAGATCCAGTAACGTTCAGTTAGCAATGTTTGTCTTTATTAAGACGAAAACTTTGACCTTTTCACGTAACCGAATAACTTTAAGGCCTCTATTCAACACTTCTAAATTACTGGCATTACTGCTCTTGAGTCTTGGCCCTTATAAATAAAACTTAATGAAATGTTTATTTCAGGGAGTTGACAACGCACAACAGAAAACAGTGAATGGAGAGAGGGCAACGCTATACACGTTAAAGCTCTGATCGCGAATATCTTACCATGGTTGTCGCAGAAGACGTGTCCAGAAAATTCATGACTAAAGCTCAGGATAAATTTGGGCGTTGGCGCGTGTGTGCGTGTGTGTATATGCGTGTGCATGCGTGTGCATATGTGGTGTGTGTGTGTGCTTTGTGCACAAACAACAAGGATAAAATAGACAGAGGAGTCCCCGTGGCATAGCGGCTGATTGTGCGGTCTCGACATTGTAGAAAGTGAGTTCGAACTCCAGTCTCGCGATTTACGTTCACTTTCAAACTAATACCCTTGGAAATGTATGAACCTCATTATCCCCTCTGCTAAGGAATCGAATATTACTAGTACCGTTCTTCTACACGGATCGCTTCCGCATTAAATAACCGCGAAGTTGATGTGCCATTAAATAAACCAAACCAAAGATAGTTGACAACTATCAAGTTTAATTTTTTAGCATCGGTTCCTGTCAGATGATCAAAAGTTAAGCAACGGTAAGCCTGCTCAGTACTTAGATGGGTGTTCACTTAGAAACAGTAAGGACTGTCAGATATCTGAGGTCTGTGTTTCTGACTAAGCAAATTTGAACTTACGATCAAGTCAGACTGAAAACTCCGCTTCCTGTTAGATCGCCGAAGTTAAGCAGTGATGATTATGTTCAGTATTGTGACCACTTAAGATCAGCAGTTGAAATAAGCAACCTGAGACCTAAGGCTAAGCACCTCACTCTCTGTTACGTAATGGTTTGACATGGAGCTGTGAGGTGGTCTAATGTGTGGATTAGAACGAAAAGTTTAAGTGATGATTTGGCATGAACACATTACGTGGTTTCATTGGACGTGTGAATGGTACGTGGCAAAGGGAAGAAGAGGGGATGAGAGTTCAGAGTGTAAATTGATTCAGGGAAAATGCGTTATCGGAGTAAAACATGGATTTCTTGTTCTCGCAGTTTTAATTGGGGAAAATAAAATACTCATGAATGAAAAGAAGCAGCTTTTGTGTGATTACTAAAAAATCTAAATGGCATAAGGCAAGATAACCCTCAGCCCCAAGTTGGCGTCAGACTCCATGATATCATAGAACAGCCAACAACTGAACAGCTGCTCAACAATCAGGATTCCAGCCTTTTCCGATTTAGTACCGGCACAGAGATAAGTATATTGAACATCTCTTTATCCACACATCGTTCACTCCATTGAAGAAAGAGCCGTAACGTTAAGTAAACGTGGACACGGTCATCTCTCTATTTGGAAATGAGTGCAAGACGTAACGAAGAGTTGGCACATCATCATCTCAGCCATTCCGACAAAAAGGAGGTAAAGTAAACAAACGTGTTACACATCTCACCATTTCCAACAAGGAGAGCATAGTGTAACAAACTCTCTCTCTCTCTCTTCTCTCATACTCCTTTCTCTTACATACTCTCTTTACTTCCTCTTCCTCTCTCACATTCTCTTTCAATTACTGTTCTCACTCTTACTTTTCCTCTCAGTTTATTTTTCAGATCTAATTTTATTTTTAAGCAATTCATCTATCAGCTCATTTCCCCTCTCTCTCTTTCCTTCTCCTCTCTCTCTCTCTTAATCACCGTCTTTTACTTAATCGCTCACTTTCTCCATCTTTTACTCCCCTCTCTCTCTCTCTCTCTTTCTTACTCACTCTCTCTTACTTACCCTTTCTTTTCTCTCTTCTTCTATCTTGCTCACTCTCACTTAATTTCTCTCTCAGTTTACCTTTCAGATCCAATCTTTATTTTCAAGCCAATTCATCTATCAATTAAATTACCCACTCTCTCTCTCTCTCTCTCTCTCTCTCCCTCTCTCTTACTCACTCTCTTTTACTGATTACTCTCTCACCTCTCTTTTACTCACTCTCTCTACTCACTCTTTTAATTCTCTCACAGTTTACCTTCAGTTCCAGCTTGTATGTTCAACCAATTCATCTATCAATTCAGTTTCTCTCTTCTTTCTCTTACTCTTTTTCCTCTTACTGTCTCTCCCCCCCTGTCTCTCTCTCTCTCTCTCTCGCACACACACACACACATACAATTTATTCTCTCTCTTTCTCTCTCTCTCTCTTTAAAATTCTCTGTTTCTGTGTTCTCCTATTCTCTTATAATCTCTCTCTCTCTCCCTCTCTCTCTCCACTCTCTCTCTCTATTTACGCTCTCTTATCCTCTCTACTCCCTTCTCTCACTAAGTTACTTAATCTCTCTCTCATTCTTTCTCTTATCACTCTTTTTACTCTCTCTCTCTCTAACCCCCTTTTTCTCACTCTCTCACTATCTCACTTTCTCTCTCGCTTTTATCCCTCCATCTGTTAGTTACTAACTCTCACTTCCTCTCCTCTCTTACCCCTTTCTCTCACTCTCTCCACTTACTCTCTCTCTCTCGCTTTAAATCACTTCCTCTCTTACTTACTAACTCTCACATCTCTCTCTCTCTCGATTTTACTCACTCATTTCTACTTACTAACTCTCACTTCTCTCTCTCTGTCTCTCTGTCTGTCTCTCGCTTTACTCACTCCTCTTCTTACTTACTAAACTCTCACATTCTGTCTCTCTCTCTTACCCCTTTCCTCACACTCTCTCACTCTCTCTCTCACTTACTCTCTCTCGCTTTTACTCCCTCCTCTCTTATTTACTAACTCTCACATTCTCTCTCTCTCTCTCTTACCCCCTTTCTCTCTCACACACACTCTTACTCTCTCACTTTCAAAATCTATAATAATAACCGAGAAATAACAGACGTTCAGTGAATACTAACAACCTTCGTAGGGCCCTTTATAGACTTGGAAAAAGTTTTGTAAAAGACCTCTCAGAATTTAAAGGTGGACCGAGGGCGAGTAATTGGATAGTGCCCGAGGCAAAAAAGCTCTTACGGGCTAAAATAGCAAAGTGTCCACAGACTAATCAATATACTATAGCTAACATATTTTTCACTAGAAATACCTTCTGTTCTATTCATATAGTTCGATATGTATTCATAGGAGGCACGTAGTGTATGATTAGTGACGTACGAAAGAGACACGATGACACGAGTTCAAATCTTTTTTTTTTGCATTTCACATAGAGATATACCTTTGCGAAAAATATGACTCCATCATTCCGACTCCAGGTAAATAATAGGGAAGACTGGTTCGTTAAACTTGGTTCGGCACCAGTCAAAAGAAAAAGGAAATTTCTGAATTCGAACCTGTTAAAAACTCATAGACTGGATGCCTAACCAAGGTTAAAGAACCGTCTTGCCTACTACTTACCAATAGCTGGAAGGAGAATAGTGGGATTCATACCTTTCCCAAGGGTATTAACGCATGTGAAATGTGAACAACCTCGCCAGGATTTGAACTGTCTCGCTGTGCCCATTTCCTACGACACTAACCATTACATCACGCACCTACACATTTGCAAGCATATTAATCCGAAGTGAACGTAATAGCGCGACTGGAATTCGAACTCGCTTACTACGATGTCGATGTACAACGTTAGCTACTACGCTACGGGGACTCCTCGCTGATTCTAAACTACATTTGCAGTTAAGACATTGAGATTGCAACTCTCAGCTGGTAGAGCATATACCTAAGAATAGCGCGGTTCCGGGGTTTGATACTGGTCCCCGCCCACTCAGCGTATGAGTAGCACAGATTGGGTTATCGATCTGTACGATAAAGTGGCTCTACATTCCAGCTAAATTAATCACCCTGGTCTAGCACTAGCGAAAAAGGGGATAGACTTCCTCGCTGTCCAGCAAATACCGACAATAGGCCAATCAGTAAAAATTTGCTTACAACTTTTATGGAGTGTCTGTCTTTTTAAAATGACTAATAGGATTAGATAATTGCCCGTTCAGATCAATCGGTAGTTCGTCCACCTGTGAAACGCAAGGTTCCTGGTTCGATACCAGCTCTCGTTCACTCAGCGTATTAGTAGCACAGGATCTGTGCGTTTAAAGTAGAAGCAGATGGTAGGTTTGTCGCTCCACCTAAAACGCCAAAACATTCTACTTGTCTCGTACTAGTGAAAAGAAGATAGACTCCATCGCTGTCTGGTTGATACCGACATTAGGCCACTCTTTAGACTTTACTTTACGTAAGACTTTATTTTTAAGTAATGCTGGTAAAGAAAAAAATGACTTTAGTATTAAATGACACAACAAGGGATAACCTGGCAGTAAACTAACCAGCCCAAACCAATCAGCCAACCAACCAACCAACCACCCAACCAAAGAATTACGAGTAGAATAACAATCCTCCTTCAAAAAAATTCGGTCAGGTGAAATGAATTTGTTATTCGGCAATTTTGGCAAAAAATATCAATTGCAAAATCAGCCCAGCTTATTAACATGCAAAAAAATCATTTATTAACCTTTTTAAAATCGGTTACACGCAGCTGGTGATATATAACAGGCATTGAATGTAATTTCTTCTAGTAGTAAGAAAAGAAATCAATACTGTAAAGTAAAGAAAAGAACTAAAAAGAAAAAAAAAATGAAAAGAGAAAAAGGCACATATTGCAGGATTTTTTTTTCGATGAATTGCTAAAACAGATATAAAAATTCATTTCTTCAAAATAGTTTTTTGTTCACTTTCTGAAACGCAAGTTAACCTTACTAATATATATATATATACAGGGTCAGTTTAGCTCAGTTGGTAGAGCGTCTGACTAAAAACCACAAGGTTCCGGTTCGATACTGGGCCACGCTATCTCAGCGGTATAAGTAGACAGGGATCTCTGTAGGAAGGGAGGAACGGACGATAGGGTGGGCACCGTATCAGATGTCAAAAACAATCTCCTTGGTCTAGTGCTAGTGAAAAAGTGTCAGACTTCCCACGCTGTCTGGCAGACATCGATAATATTTGAGTTAAGTAGCGTGGACATGGAGTTAACACCTGTTACTGCGATCTTCAGACAAAATTGGCGAGAAACTGTCAGTAACTAGGTGTGACTCCATGTTCACGCTACCTTAAGTTCAATTATAAATGCCCTAACAATAGATTTTGCAATGTGTCTACTTAAAAATATGTCATCCATATTATCTACGATATATATATTATATAATATAATAATATAAATAATAATAAATTATAACAACCACATGAGCAGACAATATCAACCTAGGTTTCAACCAATGTTCTTCAGGATAATACTGACCCTATAAATGTATTGAGCCACTTTCTACATATAAAACGTCTTTTTCTTTTGGCACTACATACGATACCTTCATGATTATTATCAGAAAGTACTAATGTGTCAGTTTGAAAATGTTATTTTATTTTTGGGAAAACTGAATGGCCTGGTTTTTTCCACACTGGTAGAAATTTAGAAGTAAAAAGTAAAAAATAATAATAATATATTATAATATAATAATATATATATATATAATATATATTATAAATAACAGGGATAATGTAGGATGCTACATTATAAGTAAAATAGGGCTCAATATCGTCATTTGAGCACTTATATCTAAGTTAGGGTAGAATGGGCATGGAGTCCAACGGCACTTGGTTACTGGACATTTTATCGCCTATGTGATTTTTCAAACAGGACTTGGTTTGAAAAATCGAATAGGCAAATACTGCCAGTACTATCGCTATGACTTCCATATCCACACTAACCCAACAACACACACACACACACACACACACACACACATATATATATATAATATAATATATATTATAGGTAGTGCACTGGTATCCTCTGCAGAGGGGTAAAACGCCACCATTTCAACTTTCAAATATCAAAACATTTATTCCTGAAGAAGGCCGTTTTTCTTGATGCTTTAATATTTCATAATTTTCTATTATTTCATTCTATTTTATATTTAAAATGATAATAAATAGAATACATGTTACATGAACAAACCCCTGGCGTGAAACACGTGTGGTAACCTCAAATCAAATAAATTTCATCCATTCAACATTTTCTTTCCTTAGCTATTTATCCTTCAATTATATATATATATATATATATATATATATATTTAATATATAATATATAAATACAGTGGTATCTTGAACTTACGAGTTTTAATCCGTTCGTCGATATTAATTTTTATCGTAGTCAAATCATTTCTCCCCATTCGAATAAACTTTAAATCCTCATTATCCGTTCACTAAACCCCAAAACACTCTATTATTGTTACGCATTTCTAATAACAAAAAATATCACTGTATTGTATTAAAAAATAAAACTGATTGTAAAGGAATCATTGGTGTAATATTGTTTTAAATTTATTTCCATGACATTTATCTTTTGGCGTAATATATTTGAAAACTGAAATCGTTTTAGCGAGCTGTATTTAATAAAGCCGTACCGAAGTTCGCTCGTAACTTAAATTTTAGGTCACAACAGAAAGCAAAAAAATCGACCAATTTGACAGTTTGTTAACTGCGGAAAAACCCGTAGGTTGGGGCATTGCAAGGGAAAAAAAACACCACTCAAAAAGTCTGTCCTGTTAATGGACAATAAACTGCAACTGAATCTTGAATACTCCTTCATGGTCATTAACTTCCAGACCCACTTTGACCCGGAGTGTTAACATCAGTTACGGTCCCAAAATAGATGTCTTTTAAAAAATATTCGGCTTGTAGGACCGTATGCAAAAAGAAAAAAGTATACAATAAAAAAAAAAAAAAAAACTTTAGGAAATAGCTACACAAAAAGATGTAAATATGAACGTTAAATGAACACGATTCACTAACCTCTAGATTAAAAAAAGCCCAGACGTGTTAAAATCAATCAATCAGTCATCCTGTTATTTCGTTTCACACGATATAATTTTTTTCTGCAACCAGTGTATCTTCATATGAAGCATTATATGTATATTATATAATAATATATATATATATATTATATAATATAATATGTGTGTGTGTGGTGATGTGTTATGTGTGGTGTGGGTTGTGTGTAAAACCTTATCTCAGCGTTCAATTCTAGGTCTCAATTTCCGTGTGTGTTCGTTTGATATTTATTTACTTGATACCTTTTTTTTTTCTCTTCAAATAAATTTCTTATCTAAGGCGCTTTCAAGTTTGCACAAATAAAAATGAATATTCCTGTGAAGGAATTTAAAAGATCGGATTGGGATAGGGAATATATTTTTGTTTTTCGTGTGAAATATGAAGTATTTGTTTCTTCTCTGAAAAGAAATCATCTTCAGATTATTATGAAGCAGTTATATAAGATTGTTGTTGTGCAAGGAAGTAGATAAGAGATATTTTTTAAAGCTTTGGTTTCAAAACTGTATACATTCTATAGAATCTTGTAAATAAACCCTTCGAAAAATAATTCAGCCCTGTAACCTCTGCCCAGAGTTGTAAGAGCTCACTAATGGACCCACCCTTTGTCCATTAGGTGTGACCCGTTAAAGGTTAACAATAATATAGGATGTGTGTGTATGTATATACATGTGTGTCTTAATGTATATATTATATATATATATTATATATATAATATATACAAATACACACATGTATATATATACCACACACACATATATATATATACATACACATACACATATATATATATACATCATATATATATACATACACACACCATATATATACACACATATGTATATATATATTACACACACATATATATACACACAGACATATATTATGCACATAACATACATAGTTATATATATACACATACATATATATATATGTGTGTGTGTCTGGTGTGGTGTGGGGGTGATCATCAAGTTACGTTGGCAGTACGGAAAACCAATATTAAACTAGACATATCCCGCACCGAGAATTTTTAGTTTAAAGTGAAGGGGCATATTGGGACTTCTAAAGTTTAACTTAGAATTAGAAATTCCGTTTTTTTTCTGTCGGCTATTAGACAACATACCCAAGGGAGGAAAGTCTTATACATAACATAATAAGTGTAGCACCAGAAACCATGGTTAACATCATGGTGGATGTGTGACATGGCGTACAAACCCAAAGGGGGACAAAGGCCTGCCTCACAAGATGCTGGAGGAATCAAACGCCGAGGTCAATTATCAGGATCAAACAGTTCAATCAGGTAAATAACGCTACTACTCTCTAAGCCCTGCGACTCATTGATGAGTTAGCAAAGTATCAGTGAGAGATGTTCATTTCCTCGAACCAATCCAACAACCTTACCAGACACTGACCAACAGACAATATATAAATAATATAGTATATTATTTATATATATTATATTTGTTGTTGTTGTTTTAAGGCTGTCACAATGCGAGTGTAAAGAAAAAAGAAGGTAAACTATAATGTTTTGTTAACCTGTCATTTATTTTCCAATATTTGGGAGAGATGTCCCATCCTCAGAAGAATACTGGAACTGAAGTTGTTCTTACGGCTGCTACTTCGTTCTGCCTTTGGGTCGTCCAATGGAAGACCCAAGGCAGAACGAATGTAGCAGCCGCTAAGGACAACTTCAGTTTCAGGATTCTTGAGGATGGGATCTCTTCCCGGAAATATTGAGAAATAAATGACAGGAGTTAACAAAAAACATTATAGGTACCTTCTTTTTCTTACACTCGCATTGTGACAGCCTTCAAAACAAGCAACAAACCAATATATACGCAATGTTCAAGCAAATTACAAAACCCTTTTTATATATATATATATATATATGTTGTTGTATTTTGGCAGTAAGTTATTGTAAAGCATGTATTGTTAAAGACCGCGAAATATTTCTTCTTTATGATCTGCATCTCCTAGTCGTTCAAATCTTCTTTAATTTTCCGGAAATCGGGATCCAGATAGTGAGAAATTGTCCCATATTTTTTACACAAGCACAGTCGACCATTTCTCCGGTCGTCATCAGGGGATTGTAGGTTGTAGTGTGTTGGTATTCTTATTTTTGGCATTTGAATTTTATTCATTCGTTAGACTCAAATTCTTCCACAGACAGTAGGATGGGGGCTCTCCAGCCAGGCGTATTACAAGCTAAGCTGCTCCCAGTCCCCCACAGCAATAGCAGTGTCTTCAGAGTGTCCTTGACATGTCCTTAAACCTCAATTTGGGTTTGCACTGGCGACGGTTCCCCAGTTGAGATTTCCCCGTAAAATAGTTTTTTGGGATCGGCAATCATTTCATGCAATCGAGATGACACAGACCAGTGAAGACGAGATCCAAGGATCAAACTCTCAATACTAGGCAGGTGACATCGGTCAAGAATTTCTAAATTATATTAATAACTAGCATACTTAATTTGAGCCAACCTCAAAAAATGAAATTACAACACTACAACCTACAATCCCCTGGATGACGACCGAGAAGAAATGGTCGGACTGTGCTTGTGTTAAAAAAATATGGGACAATTCTCAACTATCTGATCCCGATTTACGGAAAAATTACAAGAAGATTTGAACGACTAGAGATGAAGATCATAAAGAAGAAATATTCGCGCGGTCTTTAACAATACATGCTTAAACAATAACTTACTGCCAAATACACAACATATATATAATATATAAATAAAAGGGTTTTGTAATTTGCTGAAAGCATTGCGTATATATGGTGTTGGTTGGTTTTGAAGCTCACAATGCGAGTGTAAAGAAAAAAAGAAGGTAACTTAATGTTTTTTGTTAACCTGTCATTTTATTTCTCAATATTTCGGAAGAGATTCCCGATCCTCAGAAGAATACTGGAACTGAAGTTGTCTTAGCGGCTGCTACATTCGTTCTGCCTTGGGTCTTCCATTGGAAGACCAAAGGCAGAACGAATGTGCAGCCGCTAAACAACTTCAGTTCCAGTAATTTTCTGAGGATGGGAATCTCTTCCCGAAATATTGAGAAATAAATGACAGGTTAACAAAAAACATATAGTTACCTTCTTTTTTTTTACACTCGCATTGTGACAGCCTTCAAAAAACCACCAACAACCAATAATATATATAATATATATATTATATATAATATTATGTCTGTGTCAGTGTCTGTGTAAGTTGTTGGATTGGTTCGAGGCATGAACCAT
>CM042156.1:60925084-60945984 GCA_023376005.1 Doryteuthis pealeii
AGTCATATTTTTCGCAAAGGTATTATCTCTATGTGAAATGCAAAAAAAAAAAAGATTTGAACTCGTGTCATCGTGTCTCTTTCGTACGTCACTAATCATAACACTACGTGCCTCCTATGAATACATATCGAACTATATGAATAGAACAGAAGGTATTTCTAGTGTAAAAATATGTTAGCTATAGTATATTGATTAGTCTGTGGACACTTTGCTATTTTAGCCAGTAGATGCTTTTTGCCCTCGGGCACTATCCAATTACTCGACCCCTCGGTCCACCTTTAATTCTGAGAGGTCTTTTACAAAACTTTTTCCAAGTCCTATAAAGGGGCCTACGAAGGTTGTTAGTTATTCACTGAACGTCTGTTATTTCTCGGTTATTATTATAGATTTTGAAAGTGAGAGAGTAAGAGTGTGTGTGAGAGAGAAAGGGGGTAAGAGAGAGAGAGAGAGAATGTGAGAGTTAGTAAATAAGAGAGGGAGGGAGTAAAAGCGAGAGAGAGTAAGTGAGAGAGAGAGTGAGAGAGTGTGAGAGAAAGGGGGTAAGAGAGAGAGACAGAATGTGAGAGTTAGTAAGTAAGAGAGGGAGTGAGTAAAAGCGAGAGACAGACAGAGAGACAGAGAGAGAGAATGTGAGAGTTAGTAAGTAAGAGAATGAGTGAGTAAAATCGAGAGAGAGAGAGAGTGTGAGAGTTAGTAAGTAAGAGAGGAAGTGATTTAAAGCGAGAGAGAGAGAGAGTAAGTGAGAGAGAGAGTGAGAGAAAGGGGGTAAGAGAGAGAGAGAATGTGAGAGTTAGTAACTAACAGATGGAGGGAGTAAAAGCGAGAGAGAAAGTGAGATAGTGAGAGAGTGAGAAAAGGGGGGTTAGAGAGAGAGAGAGTAAAAAAGAGTGAATAAGAGAAAGAATGAGAGAGAGATTAAGTAACTTAGTGAGAGAAAGGGAGTAAGAGAGGATAAGAGAGCGTAAATAAGAGAGAGAGAGTGAGAGAGAGAGAGGGAGAGAGAGAGAGATTATAAGAGAATAGGAGAGACACAGAAACAGAGAATTTTAAAGAGAGAGAGAGAAAGAAAGAGAGAGAATAAAATTGTATGTGTGTGTGTGTGTGCGAGAGAGAGAGAGAGAGAGACAGGGGGGGAGAGACAGTAAGAGAAAAAGAGTAAGAGAAAGAAGAGAGAAACTGAATTGATAGATGAATTGGTTGAACATACAAGCTGGAACTGAAGGTAAACTGTGAGAGAAATTAAAAAAGAGTGAGTAAGAGAGAGTGAGTAAGAGAGAGTGAGAGAGTAATCAGTAAAAGAGAGTGAGTAAGAGAGAGGGAGAGAGAGAGAGAGAGAGAGAGAGAGTGGGTAATTTAATTGATAGATGAATTGCTTGAAAATAAAGATTGGATCTGAAAGGTAAACTGAGAGAGAAATTAAGTGAGAGTGAGCAAGATAGAAAGAGAGAGAAAAAGAAAGGGTAAGTAAGAGAGAGTGAGTAAGAAAGAGAGAGAGAGAGAGAGGGGAGTAAAAGATGGAGAAAGTGAGCGATTAAGTAAAAGACGGTGATTAAGAGAGAGAGAGAGAGAGAAGAGAAAGAGAGAGAGGGGGGAAATGAGCTGATAGATGAATTGCTTAAAAATAAAGATTAGATCTGAAAAATAAACTGAGAGGAAAAGTAAGAGTGAGACAGTAATTGAAAGAGAATGTGAGAGAGGAAGAGGAAGTAAAAGAGAGTATGTAAGAGAAAGAGAGTATGAGAGAGAGAGAGAGAGAGAGTTGTTACACTATGCTCTCCTTGTTGGAATGGTGAGATGTGTAAACACGTTTGTTTACTTTACCCTCCTTTTTGTCGGAATGGCTGAGATGATGATGTGCCAACTCTTCGTTACGTCTTGCACTCATTTCCAAATAGAGAGATGACGTGTCCACGTTACTTAACGTTACGGCTCTTTCTTCTAATGGAGTGAACGATGTGTGGATAAAGAGATGTTCAATATACTTATCTCTGTGCCGGTACTACATCGGAAAAGGCTGGAATCCTGATTGTTGAGCAGCTGTTCAGTTGTTGGCTGTTCTATGATATCATGGAGTCTAGACGCCAACTTGGGGCTGAGGGTTATCTTGCCTTATGCCATTTAGATTTTTTAGTAATCACACAAAGCTGCTTCTTTTCATTCATGAGTATTTTATTTTCCCCAAATTAAAACTGCCGAGAACAAGAAATCCATGTTTTACTCCGATAACGCATTTTCCCTGAATCAATTTACACTCTGAACTCTCATCCCTCCTCTCTTCCCTTTGCCACGTACCATTCACACGTCCAATGAAACCACGTAATGTGTTCATGCCAAATCATCACTTAAACTTTTCCGTTCTAATCCACACATTAGACCACCCTCACAGCTCCATGTCAAACCCATTACGTAACAGAGAGTGAGGTGCTTAGCCTTAGGTCTCAGGTTGCTTATTTCAACTGCTGATCTTAAGTTGTCACAATACTGAACATAATCATCACTGCTTAACTTCGGCGATCTAACAGGAAGCGGAGTTTTCAGTCTGACTTGATCGTAAGTTCAAATTTGCTTAGTCAGAAACACAGACCTCAGATATCTGACAGTCCTTACTGTTTCTAAGTGAACACCCATCTAAGTACTGAGCAGGCTTACCGTTGCTTAACTTTTGATCATCTGACAGGAACCGATGCTAAAAAATATAACTTGATAGTTGTCAACTATCTTTGGTTTGGTTTATTTAATGGCACATCAACTTCCGCGGGTTATTTAATGCGGAAGCGATCCGTGTAGAAGAACGGTACTAGTAATATTCGATCCTTAGCAGAGGGGATAATGAGGTTCATACATTTCCCAAGGGTATTAGTTTGAAAGTGAACGTAATCGCGAGACTGGAGTTCGAACTCACTTTCTACAATGTCGGAGACCAGCACATCAGCCGCTATGCCACGGGGACTCCTCTGTCTATTTATCCTTGTTGTTTGTGCACAAGCACACACACACACACACATATGCACACGCATGCACACGCATATACACACACGCACACACGCGCACACGCCCAAATTATCCTGAGCTTTAGTCATGAATTTTCATGGACACGTCTTCTGCGACAACCATGGTAAGATATTCGCGATCAGAGCTTTAACGTGTATAGCGTTGCCCTCTCTCCATTCACTGTTTTCTGTTGTGCGGTGTCAACTCCCTGAAATAAACATTTCATTAAGTTTTATTTAATAAGGGCCCAAGACCTCAAGAGCAGTAATGCCAGTAATTTAGAAGTGTTGAATAGAGGCCTTAAAGTTATTCGGTTACGTGAAAAGGTCAAAGTTTTCGTCTTAATAAAGACAAACATTGCTAACTGACGTTACTAGGATCTAAGGCAAAAATATACGACACTTATGCCATTCTCTGGATCTATACTGCTACAGCCCAGTGACAAGCATTGCAAGATAACAGGTGATTAAACTGCAGGTTTTATTTCAGTGTATCCTCTCTTAGACTAGAGGTTTGATACTGGGTGTTCCTACTTCGGTTTTGATTTTTGTGATAACTTCTAGAAGGCTTTGTCATTAGATTAATCTCCTTCTATCATTTATATATATAATATATATGTGTGTGTGTGTGTGTGTGTGTGTGTGTGTATTTGGGCAGCATACTTTCATATTGGTACCCCAATAAAGTATAATATATAATATATATATAATATATATATATATATATATATACTTTATTTTCAATTCTCTAATACTAACAAAGGACTACTATATATATATATATATATATATATATAGTAGTCATTTGTTAGTATTAGAGTTAGTATTCAATTCTCTAATACTAACAAAGGAATACTATATATATATATATATATATATATATATATTATAATATATATATATAGTAGTCATTTGTTAGTATTAGAGAATTGAAAAATAAAGTATAAATATATATATTATATATATATATATATATACTTTATTTCAAATCAAAGGACTAATATATATATATATATATATATATATATATTATAATATATATATATATATATATATATATAGTAGTCCTTGTTAGTATTAGAGAATTGAAAATAAAATATAATATAATATATATATATATAATATATATATATATATATATATAAATATACTTTGGTGGGGTAACAAATTTCTTGGTATAATGGTGATTTTAAACTGGTCCTATTCTCTAATAGTAGTTTTGTGCAGAGTTCAGGTCTCGTATGAGAGCTCAATGTTTAATTTTAATAAACAGAGCATATTTATTTGTGTATAAAAAGGCCTTAAATACCAGGTGTATAACTAGGTCAAAACTAAGGAGTACAACACAGTATTGGTAATAGATAAGGAATTTTGATTGAAAATTAACACGAGAGTAAAGCAGACAGACATAGGCTCCATACCAACTACAAGAAGAAGTCGGCATGACATCTAAAACACCACCAACCAAAAGATTCTCGAAAGAAAGAATACACTATATCGCCCCTGAGGGCGGGGAGAAATGTATAAATGTAAGGTGAATTTGGCTATTTGCCAGTTTGAGTAAAGAAGTGATCTGATGAAGCTCGGTGGGCCTCAGATAGCCACGAGTGGAAATGGTCCATAACCACGATGCCCCTGGTATTTAAGGCCTTTTTATTCACAATTATATATATATATATATATATATATATATATATATATATATATATATATATATAAGTAAGTGAGAAAAGGAAAGATATTTCCCCGGATTGGGCCCAATTTGTGAGCTGTGGATTTTGTCTCTGGTTTTAACTTAATAACCTTTTCAAATCGTATTTCCCAAAGTTATGTCTACTTTTTTTCCTTTCAACTTCAGACTCCTTTATATTTCATATGCTATCACATCCTTTTTTTTATAGAATTTATATTTTAGATAACTATAATGAAATAAAAAGTTAGAAAATTGTGGAGAAAATTAACTTTTGTAAATTAAATTTTTTAGGATGTACATATTCATGGAAAAGACTCCATGTTTGATGTTCGGTGGTATTAAAAAAAAGAGATCTGCATAGTCGCAAAAGATGAACTAATAAAAAATATGGAAACTCAAACGGGTTCTCAGAAACTAATGAGATCTTCTTTTTTCTCTTTTTGAAACCGTTTTCTTATTGTGTATTTATTTCACATTCTACATCCATAGAAAACAGTTATAGATTTTTTATTACCGAACTCTAGAACATTAAAACGGAAAGTTAGAAGAAAATTTTTTTTTTAAAAAATTTTATCACAATTGTAAAATAAGGGTCGATTTCTCGGGGAAAGGTTATTGATATATATCATATTCAATTTCGTCCAAAAATACGCACATATAGGAAAAGCATAGACTGCTATGAACAGATTATAGATCATATGGAAATCTGATCTCACTGATAAGATAAAACGAAAATTCTTCCAAGTCACAGCCGCATCAGGACTACTGTACGCCTGGACAACTTGGACTAGCAAAGCGCTTAGAGAAAAAGCTAGATGGTAGCCACACAAGAATGGTGCGTGCTATCTTGAACAAATATTGAAAGCAGTACCCCACAAGAAAGTAGCTGAATTGTCTTCTTTCTCAAAGATACCAGTATTTTATGATTTCTCGTGAAACATTATCCTGTCAAGATTATTTTCGATCCTTAAAAAAAAGTAAGGTCGGATGAGTGGACTATTGTCGGTATCAGCCAGACAGCGAGGGAGTCTAACCCCTTTTCACTAGCGTTAGACCACGGAAATTGTTTTTGAGTCTGAGGTGGAGCGCCACACCATCACAGCACAGATCAAAGCTGTGATACTCATGTGCTGAATTGGCGAGGCCTGATATCGAAGCAGGAATTTCGTGGTTCCAAGGCGGATGCTCTACCGAATGAGCTAAACCTGCTCCTTCAGTAAAGATTTTCGATTTTTACTGTACAAAAACTCCGTAATAAAAAAGTAAGAGTGACATCTCTGTTTGTTTGTTTTGTTTTGTTTTGTTTTACGACACATCAACTTTGGTGAGTTATTTAATGCCAAAAAAGTTTGGAAATACATTGATAGTGATAGTTTGGAAGAACTCAATTTTTTAACTCAATTTTTTTTTCAACTCATATTTTACCATACCACCAAAAATGAATAAAACAAAACGTTTTCGGCATAAAATAACACAACAAGGGTTAACATGCCGTAAAATCCAACCAAGCAACATGTTGACTCATGCAGTAGTAATATCTGTTCAGGTCTAATATCTGAGTTAAACAGAAAAAATGAGTTTAAAAAAATGTATTTTTTTTTTAATTTGAATACCATTAAGAATGAATAAAACAAAACGTCTTCGTATAACATAACACAACAAGGGTTGACATGCCGTAAAATCCAACCAACCCCATTAACCAACAGTCATTTCGAGTTATGCAGTTTGCTTGATGATCGTAGAGTATGTATTTTTAATACGTGAGAGTAGCGGGCAAAAGCCAACAAAAGAGATAAAATAAAAAAGTCGTCTTAAAAATCATAAATATGATTGGACTTTCAATCATAAAGTTTATGATTTCTTTTTGTCGTTAATGTTCTGAGTTATGTTTTACTTTATTGAAAAGATTTGCCCTTGCCGGAATTGAAAATCACAACTCAATGATGTGTAAAAGAAATGCTATACGTCAAAAATGTAACCAGACAACATTCAATAACACAGAGCAGTTTATTCTTATTTATTTTTTGAAGCGACTAAACAAGACATGAAATTGAAATGTATTGACTTTATGGCATATCAACCCTTGGTCTACGTTTTAATAGCATATCATCCTTCGTGGTTATTTATTTCGTTTGTTTTTTTTTACGCATATCAAGCTCAGTGGGTCATTTAATGCCGATTAAGTTTTGAAATAAAAGAACCGCGTTACTAAGTAAGTCCCTAAGTTCGGAAATGGTCCTAGGTGAATTAATTTCATCCTTTTTCCTATCTACTAAGCTTTGCTGAATGTTGCGTGTGTTCCGAAAGTTATAAGATTTTTTTTCAGTCACTAGCGCGTTCGGCTAAAAAACAAGAGGTTCCTAGTTCGATACCGGCCCTCGCCAACTCAGCGTATGAGTAGCACTGGGATATGTGCGATAAAGTAAGGAGCTGATGGTAGGTGTGGCGCTCCACCTCAGACGCAAAAAAAACAATCTCCTTGGTCTAGCACTAGTGAAAAGGGGATAGACTCCCTCACTGAATGGCTCATATCGACATTAGACCGCCCGACGACTTTACTTATATATATATATATATATATATATATATATATTATAATCAGAAACACACATACGCATGCATGCATATGTTTCTTAAAATATAATATATAATTCTTTAAGAAACAAAGTATTATTTTTAAGAAACACACACACAGAGACACAGACACACACACACAACACACGCACACACACACATAATATATATATATATATATATATAATTATATATTATATATATATATATATATTAAATATTGACCACTTTTATATTCATTCATAACCCTGACTTCTTCGGTAAATTATTTTATCGACAGTCACTGGACCGTTGTGACTCGCTCGATATTTTGCCTCTCTTCATAAACACCTACAAAAACGCGCGCAAACACACACACATACACGCACGCACACACACTCACACAACACACACACACACATATATATATATATATATATATATATATATATATATAAATCTCGAATATTCATATGTAGGTATAGTCACATGACATTTATGACAGGAAGTAAAAACAGACAGACACGTGGTTTTTCTAAAAAAGACGTGTATTTCCGGTTGTTATTCTTTTGTTTGGGCCGGAAAGAGAAAGATGTAGCCTAAGTTCCAACTCATCTCGCTCAAACCATAAACACTAGCAAGAAGCCAAAATTGTAAGAAAACACAGATTCAATAACTCTGTTTCGTCAAATACAATTAGCATAAAAATATTTTCACATTTAAGAGGATTGTTGCGCTCAAGTCACATTGAAAGCACAGGTTCCCGCTAGATCGCTGAAGTTAAAGCAACGATAACCCAGTTCAATACTTAGTTGGGTGATCACTTAAACAATAGCAGTATTAAGCAAACTTTGTGTCATATCATGACATGTGAATTTGAATAAATCATAAGTGAAAATATTTTATCGGCATTAAATTTTTGCTTTTAATCACCGTTTCTCTATATCTTTCCCCTACCTTTGTTGTTTCTTTCGATTATATTTTTTCTGCGTAGCATGTCCGTTTTATTTCCTTTCTCTCTATATATAAAAATAGAATCGTTCATTATTAGCTAAGGGACGGTTTGGATGTTCTCATTTTAACCAGAGGTTTTGCAAGTCGTACTTTAAAGAAACGAGTATCAATATATAGATGTCTACACTACTCTCCAGTAAGAGATGACGAATCCATAGCCGATTTTTCCCATTGATGGGACCCTAACATGTACTACCACTCCGGTCAGTGACAGAAAGTGATGGCGATGAAGGGTATTATACGCTCTCAGAATTCGAACCCCCATCACAAATGCAATTAACGTCATACCCAGGACCCAAACTTGACTTAGTTTGTCGCATAGACTTATAGTACCTACAGTTGGAAGGGTCACCCATCTGGGACTGGACAGACTTATCGCTGTTAACTTTGGTGATCTGACGCAGTCGGCGTGAGTGGACTGTAAAGCATTGGATTTATCTCTAGAAAACATTCACTATTTCTTCTTGATTTTTTTTTAGATGAGGCTTGATAATTAGTATCATTTGGAATTATTTGGATAATTGTCCTCATCTTCGTTGTAATGTACATTCAGATGGCACATCGGCCCTAAACGATGACAATAAAGATGAGGACAATAGTCCGAAGAATCTAAAACATTCACTCTAGCGACAGTCGCAGAAAAATAGTTCCTACTCGAGAACTTTATTTTTGAAAAACAAGAAATAAAATCTCAGTATAAATTTATGAATGAGCATTATTTGGCATTATTCGGATTATTGTCCTCATCTTTATTGTGATCTGTACATCGGAGGGTACATCGCCGAAACGTTGTACAGATAACAATAAAGATTTGAGACCAAATATTCCGAAGAATCCAAATACTACTAAAACATTCACTCTAGCGACAGTCGCAAAAAAATTCCTACTCACAGAACTTTATTTTTGCAAAACAAGAAACAAAATTTCAATATAAATACCAATTTGAGAACTTTTATGAATTAGGAAAAATATAATTTTATTCTTATTTAATATTAAACTGTATAGTTAAGGCAACTTAAAAGAAATAAGAAAGAAAAAACGAAACACTCTTACATCCTTGCAGGGATTAGATTTTTTAATGTGGAAAATATGAGTAGATTTTTATATGGCATCTCCACATTACGACAAAGATTTTAATTTTAAGTTTCAATTATATCTTCAAGGATTTCTCTTCTGGAAAATAAATTTAATTTCTTTTTCTAATGAAATATTAAAACTTTCTGCTACTAAGAGACCTTTGAAAATGAAACCAGTAATTTGACAGTGATAGACGTCTAATTTCATATAAATATGTCCTTAGGGAAGGTTGGTAACGTTAATTTATGCATACATAAAATACATACCATATATATTATTTCTCTGAATTTTTTAGATGAGGCTGATAATTAGTATTATTTGGATTATTCAGACTATTGTCCTCGTTTTCATTATTATTCTGTACAACGTTTCAGCCGATGTACAGATCACAATAAAGATGAGGACAATAATCCGAATAATCCAAATAATACTCATTCATAAAATTTATACTGAGATTTATTTCTTGTTTCTTTCTTGTTCCTGCCGCTCAGGTATTCTTCTCGACTCAGAAAAACCTTACTTGTCGAACTTAGGAACCTTTCGCTCGAAGAGAAGGTTTCCAAGAATCGACAAGAAATACCTCTGAAGAAGGCCGAAATACCTGTAGAGCATAACAATGAAATATTGAGGATAATAGTTCTGAATAATCCAAAATAATCTAATTACATATTACACAATATATACAAGGTGTTGTAAAAATTGTAGCGAGATTTATTTGTACCTTTTTGACACACTTCGCGTATTCTAAAAAAAATAACGTTTCCATTCATTCTATTCATTCTATCTTAGAAAATACAGCTTTCAATCTCGATACTTTTTTTGACACCACCTTGTATATGGTTTTACTTAACTGTATAGATTGTATATACCCGTTCAACACATTGGTATATAAAACGCCGAGAGATTAGATAGATAGATTAGATAGATAGAAGAGAGAAGAGAGAGAGGAGAGAGAACGGAGGATGAGAGAGATGATGATGGATGAAAATTCTTCCTTACTTGTTTCCCGCATACACGCAGTCGCCATATTTTTAGGGTTGATATCTATGGTTTGATTTCTTCTTGTTGCTTCGGCTGGGTGTCTGTCATATCTGTGCCTAAATTAATAATTAAGCAAAAACTTTGTTGTTTTTCAAACGAAATTAAATAAGAATGCAGTATAAAAAGATTACGCTTTATTTTAATTTGTTTTTTATTGTTATCTATATAAAATCAATATGACACATCAATAACACCAAGTAATTATCTATTAAATCCAGTTTTGTTAAAACCAGTATCGCAAATAAGTAAAAAAAAAGGTCGTCGGGGCGCCTAATGTCGGTATCAGCCAGACAGTGAGGGAGTCTATCCCCTTTCAATAGCGCTAGACCAAGGAGATATCTTTAGCATCTTAGGTGGAGCGCCACACCTACCATCAGCTATGTACTTTACCGCACATATCCTGTGCTACTCATATGCTAGTTGGCGGAGGGCCGTATCGGGAACTAGGAACTTTTGTGGTTCTAGCCAACGCTCTACTGACTGAGCTAATCTGGCCCTTTCTTAGTGATACATAAACCACCTTGTAAGTATTTTAAACACAGTAATAACATGGCGGTTTGGAGGAAAATCACTCAGATTTTCATACAAGCATCCTTAATAAATAATATTTTATTCGTGTATAATGATTTTCCCGATTAGATTGATATTCCCGAGGGGTATTCTTACGTAATGTTGATGTCGGTTCTACAGACAGACGACAGACACCGAACTCCATTATTAAAAAGAATTTGTATATATTAGATAATATGTGTGTGTGAGTGTTGGGTGTGGGTGTTTCTCCCGCCTTGTGATGTTAGCATATACATAGAGTATCAGCATTTGTATAAACTGAATAACCAAGCACCACCAATAAAAAAAAGCAGCAGATAAACTTTCCGGAAACGATCACAGACAGCTTCGAAAGCGCTTGGAAAAATACGAGCCGCTTATCAACCAGTTGGGCCCTGACATTAAAAGATTCATTAGGTTTTGAACGTAAACGAGAAATATCAAAGAAAAATATTCCGTGGTATTCAACCAAATCTCTCTCCTCTCTCTCTCTATATAAATATATATATATATATATATATATATAGCTGTGTGTGTGTGTCGTGTGTGTGTGTGTTGTTTAAATATATATATAAGCGTGTGCTAAGTTATATATATATAAGTTAGTATATATAAGCTTATAAATAACTATATATAATTATTCAAATTACAATATATATTCAAATATATATATATATATTATATATAGGTATATATATATATGTATATATAATATATATATAATATATATATATAATATATTATTAAATAATATATATTTCCAAAAATATACATAATTGTAATATATATAATTTAGTTTTGTGTATATCATTCAAATATATATATAAGATATATGTATATTATTTAAAATAAATATATATATATAAGTTGAATATTATTATATTATATATACTATATATATAATATATATTAATCTTGGCAATTCTTATCTGGTTCCAACATCTATTAGGTGTTATGTTCGCCACGACACCTGGTACGCTCCTCTTGAGAAGGTTATTAAATCCTATTCATTGTATACTCAATTCTAAATTAAGTATCTTGGGATTGTTCGTAATAGAATATTCAGACTACAATATACAATCGAAAATTATCATATCATTCTGCTGGTCCATTATAACGTCTCTCAACAAATGATTGCAGATGCCTAAACTCTTTGAATATTTTTCAAGCATCAATTGAAAACGGAGTGAAGGATTGTAACGAAAAATTACACGGTTATCCCAGTAGATCAAGAAATTGAAGGATTAAAAAATGGCATCCCTCGGCAAACGGAACTTTCCCACGAAATTAGTATTCAGAGAAAATTGTATTAGAATGTTTTTTTTTCTAAGTTTAGATTATGTTGTGCGTATTGCATCATACTTATGCTGTTGTTACACTTTTCCAGAGCTTACGATTACAGACACACACACACACACACACCACACACACACACATAGTATATATATATATATATATATATATATATATTACCAAGAAATGCCCTAAGAAGAGGTTACAAGGTTGCCGAAGTCGACCTTAAAAAAGTATAGCAAAAATTGCATGAGAAAACCTGGAAGTAAAGCTTTTGGACCGTGGGCAGTGAGAGAAAAACTTTGCAGAAGGCCACAAAGAAAATTGAGACAAAACCGTTAGGCAACATGCGCCGCAATTAAAGCGAGACTGTTCGCAAGGGAGACGTAATAAAAAACAACGACCAAGGACTTCAATCGGTCCTACTATGTGAACAATGCAGAAGCCGTGTATAGCACGTGTGGCTTCTTGAGTCACCAAAACTGTTGCATCGCGAAATGGACCCAATCAAAACTACTCTGTTGCTCCTTGGATAACTTGTTGTGAATGCTGGAAGATGTGCAAACTTTAGTTGGACTAAAAAGCCACATTTCGCGCCATTCCACCGGTTGAACATGTTGGAACTTTTTGAAAGCGCATCGTTGTATTCTTTGAAACTTCTGAACTTTATTTATTTATTTCTTCATTTTTTTCAATATTTTTTTATATCAAGCACATGACAATTACTCGAAACACAAGTTTTCTGCCATCATATATATATATATATATATATATATATATATATATACAACCCCTCTGCCCGAGCAGGAATATAACACAAGGTCAATTCTTAAGCCGGAGGTTTAACAGGTGTGAAATCCAGGAGTTTTCCTTCTTCCTAGATCGGTACCAGCCATGGTTAAAAGAAGCCTAGTCACTCTACTATTTATCCAAAGGTATTAGAACTTAAGGAAATCGCAATTTGCCACAATCCCAGATTTTGAAGTCGGGTGGACTAGTCCATTCCCATTACTTAACCATTACACACGCGCAAGTAGATAGATATAGATCTGAAAAAGAATAGCGCTATACGCTAGCAGTCAAGCTGTACTTGTGACAGTTTCTTGGCACGAAGATGGGCATAGGCAAGAAACTGATTAATCACTGTCAGTTGAACTGTTAATCTGGTGCGGCATTCACCCTGGCGTCATTGAGCCGATCCAAACCAAACGAATTACCGTATTTCAGAATGGATACAGACCATGCGCAGCGATCCAACGCAATGAGTATGAGTGTCAGCTTTTTGCGCTTCCATTTTCCAAGTGGCACTATGTCTAAGCTAGCATACTTATATCTACAAGTTTTGTGTGGGGTGTTTGAAGAAGACGAGAATCTTACTGTTTGTAGAAAGACAAAGAAAAGGAAAAAATTATTTTGTCTTCTCCAGTGCTATATATATATATATATATAATAATATTATATATAAATATATATATATATAATAAACCTAATGAGTCGGAATAAACATTACATAAAAGTTTTCGCTTACGTTGCTCTTCAGGGCTAAGATCTGACAACAGATTGGTGCAAAGCTCATATTTATACAAACAACTTTCCACCGTAGACTCAAATAAATTAGCATAGACTTAAACTAACAAAATGAAAAACAAAGAAAAAAGAACAAAACACAGAACTCGTTTTAATATCTACTTATTCATATTATTTATCTATTATTATTATTCTATTATTATTATTATATTATTATTATTATTATTATTGGAATCCTACTACTCTAGTTTAAAATACCTATATATATATATGTGTGTGTGGTGTGTGTGCTGTGTGTGTGTGTGTTAAAGCGTTTTGTAGATCCAACTAAAGAAAAGTAGATAATTAACAATAAAGAAGATACATACACATTTTGATTAGAATGTTTTTCTTTAAATTCCAATGCGCATGGTTAGATTCTTACGAACCTTCTTCAAACTGAAATTGTTTCTTTCTGCAGTAGACAGCGATTTTTCCCCTTCCTCTTCCCTTTTTTCCCTTCTCGTGAGGTGAAGTGGGTAGAATAGGGGGAGATGTGTTTTGTTACCCTTTATGATTTGCTAATTCAGACTGTTTATCCCCTCACTCCCTCTTGATGGGAGTGTAAACACATTTTAAATTAGTTAAGTTTCAAGAGCATGTTTGTGTTCATTGGGTTTATAGTGTCGGTGCCTAGTGTATGTTTTGTGTTTGGGTTATTTTCCAATTTCTTTATGTTTATATAAAAATATGTTATTACATGTGTGCTGGTGTGTGTGCTGCGCAGCGCGCGTTGTGTGTGTGTTGTGTGTGTGTGTGCTGTGTGTGTGAGTGTGTGTGTGTGTGTTGTATGAACGCAAATAAGACATACATATGGTGAATATATACTATATATATAAAATATATACTATATATATATATCATTGGGTTTATTGTGTGGGTGCGTATGCGTGTTTGTGTTGTGTATTCCAAATTATTTATTGTTTATAATATATATATATAATAATATATATATATTATATATAGCTACTCGGTGTGAACATTTGTGTGTGTTGTGTTGTGTGTGTGTGTGTGTTATGCAAGTATTAGACACACATACACATTCATTGAATAATAATATATAATACCTATTAATATACTATAAATATATGATATATATATATACATATAATATCAATATAAATATATATTAATAGAGTTTGTGCGCCAAACCTTGTCAACGTATATGATCTTAGACTTTTACTTATTTTTATTTTTATTTTATTTTCCTTTTTCTTATCTTGCCTTTGCCTTCTACTTTATCAGAAAATTCAAACAATTAATACTTTTCTCGTCTTTTAATCAGTGCAGTTCATATGAAAATGCCTCTCACCATTATTATTTGCAGTCTCGCGTATCTGCACCAGTCATGTCTGACATTTTATCTTCGCCGTGTACCAACACGTCCGGACTTTCAAATGGATACGCTTGCCAAAATTCTGTTACTAGCCTTTCTCTATATACATTCCTTAACTTCCGTTCATTATTAAAGAACATCAAATCGAATGTTCAGACAACCCAACTTCATTTCTCATATTTTATTGTCCTATGATGAAGTTTAATATGAGAACGAAACTTTATAAATGTGACCTTTCGACCACAAGAAACAACATTCATCTTTTTTAAAACGTTGTATTTTATATATAATATCATATATATAAAACCTAATGCATCAGATAAACCTACATAAAACCATTTCGCTGTAGTGCTCTTCAGCTAAGATCTGACATTATATTGGGATATCAACAAATATACTATATATATATAATATAATATATATATTATAATATATTCATAAAGAGAAAGAGAGAGAGAGATGATGTAAACATAATTTGATATTATAATCATATAATGAAAATAATGTCTAATATATATATACTCTATTTGTTTTATTCATTCATTAATTATTTAATTTAATAATTATTTATTTATCTCATTTAATTCATTTATTCCATTTGCTATTTAATAATGAATAATGATATATATATATATAATATAATATATATAATATATATGGTTGTGTGCGAGTGTCGTGTGCGTGACTTGGTTGATATGTTTACAATTTTTACATAACAGAAAAAACGACATCGGACCTTTTGGGCATGGTTCGGTTGCATCTATGCAATATATAGTGAAATCAGAATGGCCTTTCGATATTAGAATAGTATAACTATGGATACGGAATTAAACTCGAGCTTATAAAAAAGACTTTCCCAATGCGAAACAATCTCTTTCCACCTAACAGACCATACTTTACAGAGAAGCTAAATCACTTATGAAGAAGATTGAAAAAGAAAAAAAAATAGCGTACATCCCATCAATTCTAGAAACCATAAAGATAGATGGCATATTAACTTTGGATTAACTTCATCCCCGCACACCAAAAAAAAAAAAGATTCAAGAACAAACCAACACCTAGGCAAATTACATCTAGTACGGATATACGAACAAAGAAAAAGGCCCCAATAATGACAATTAGAGTCTATGCGAAGTTTGAACGTTTATAATGACAAGTTAGGAAGCGCGTGTGTAAATGCCGCTTATTAAAGTCATGAGAAATGGAACTCGTCGCCCCGCGAGTTCAAATCCTGGATGTGTTAATTGCATTTCACTTAGCGTTAATATCCCTGGAAAGGTATGAATCCTACTCCCACTCAAAGCTTCTGGAAAATAGTATGCAAACTGGGCTCTTTAACCTTGTTAGGCAAAAACGGTTTCTTAGGGAGAAGGAAACTCTGAATTACAAACCTGTTGAACTCCCGCTTAAGAAAATCTGACCTTGTGATCGCATCCTGCTCTCGGAGGAGTTGGTAAATATATATATTGACAAGTTTTAAAGTTCATTCCATATTAAGCCAATCCTGTGCATTCATACGCCCTTCCCATCTCTTGAAATGTAAATAAACACAAAATAAAATATGTGAAGTAAGCGTCGAAGACCGAAATGAAGCCTTGAAACAGACACACACACCACACTCACACACACACACACACACACAACCCTCCTATAATATATATATATATTATATAATATACTGCTAGTAAAGAATATGTGAAAAAAGAAACAAAACTCAGCACCAAGTGTATGTAGGAGATATATTTCGCTAAGCAATTAAGCTCAGCGTTCATCAAGTCGTTTATTTGATCATTAAAGCATCACTAGACGTGTTTTATAATAGAAATGGACAGGAGAAGAGTGGATAGGGAGAAGTCAATCGTTGATAGGTTTGTGAGGGAATAATATATATATATTATATATTATATATATAATAATAAATATATAATATGTTGTGTGTGTGTGTGTGTGTGTGTTTGGTGTTTGTGTGTGTGTGTGTTGAAAAAATGATGAATAAATAAAGGAAATAAAAAGTTGATGGATAAAAATTGATTTAATGAAAATGCCAACACGGTTTCGGTCGAGATTTGGTGCGATTGTACACATTGTATTCTATTATCACTATTTTTAAATATGAATAAAAATAAATAGTATAGAAAAATATAACATATTTAAGTATACAAACCAAAACAACGTGCTGGCCATTTCATTAAACCATTATTCACTCCATCAACAATTTTATTTCCTTTATTTATTTATCCTTTAACAATTCATTGTCGGATTCATTCCACCGTTCAACTTACACACACACACACACACACCCAACCCACACACAATATATATGATATAATAATATATATATATAATATATAATATATATATATTATTAAGAAAAGTAAGATGAATTTATTTATCGACGCTTAAACGTTATCGAATTTATTGAAAACCTGCAGCAGGATAATTATGGGTGAAGAAAATTGAGGATGTTCTATGTAGATGACAGCGAGTTTAAAAAAATTTTAAAAAGGAACACTTCGTTTTTCACAATCTTCTTAAATTATCGGATTTATTTCGCATATTTACTCTATATAGATATATATATGATAAAATAATATGCTAAATATAATATCATAAACAAGGTAAAAAAAACTACTTTGTACCAATAACCCCTTAAAAAAACAAAAAAAACAAATAATCCTATTCATAACGTCTATCTTAGCTATTTCTCAGCGTTCCAAATTTAAAAAATTTCGATTTCGAATAATTTCCAAAAATTCTCTGTTGTTTTTTCCCACACGGAATTTTTCATAAAAAAAAAAATTCACTCTGATAAGGTCCATTCTCTGTATGTGTGCGGAATATTTCACACACATAAAACTGACGAAACTACATGTGTAAGTGATTGATTAAATTCATTTTATCCATTACTTCTTTACTTTACTCATTTCCTCATATATATATATATATATGTGTGCTTGTGTACGTGGTGGTGGAAGAATAGAGTAGTGTGTGTGTGTGTAGTTGAGACTACCTGTTCATAAGTAACGCTTTGCTGGCACTAACAACACCCAGGTAAGGCATGGCCTTGGCCTCTGTGGTGAAGTAGGTGTGCGATACCCAGCATAAAAAACCAAGACCTGTCAAAGGAGCAGATGAGCTCCAATCGAGCCAACGGCCAACACATGATAGTAGTAGCGAAATTATGGTACTACTACTCACAGAAAATCCCTAACACAACCTGGCGATGGCTTCCGGTATGGCTTGCCTCTAGTGTGAAGTGATTCAATACTACCTGATACATTTCACCCTGATGCAGTCTTCTCAGACTTTCCCCTGTCACTGGACCAAACAGCGGATTTTGGACTGGTCTGTGCAGGCTCTTTCCACTTAAGGATATCCAATGATAAACCTTACACATGCTGCCTTCAACTGCCTTCAATAATCATATATATATATAATATATACCAAACTTGTTGGTAAATCCTCACGGTGAGAAAACCCGGCAAATAGTTTTTTGCTTGTAAAAATATACTACCAAACGTTCACCTGGGGAGAAAAACTTTTTGGGAAAAAGAAAGACCAAGATAATAACCAACCAAAAAAATAATCGATTGTGCATCAATACTTGGCCAAAATAAAAAACAATTTATATGTAAATATATATACAAGATATATGATATTCATACAAACACCGCTAGGATATACCAAAGCAATAAGTAAAGAGTGCTCAATACTTAAGTAGAGAAATAATAAAGATAAACCTAATGAGTCAGCATAAACCTACTTAAAGTTTCGCTTAGTGCTCTCAGGCAAGATCCTACTCCCCGTATATGCACTTACAATTATCATTGTATATGATAATACTCTTGTTGCTTAATCTTCCGACCGTTATCATCTTGCAACACCCCACGTTAATACGGTTTGATTTCTTTCTTTCTTTTTTTCTATTTTTTTTTTTTTGTTGTTTGTTAATATGAGGGTCTTTCTTTCTTCTTTGGATGAGAATCAGTAAATTTAATGTTCGATAAAAGTTTGGTTGTAAATTCTAATCCAATTGGTTGACATGATTAAAAAAGAACATTATTATTTAAGTATATTCTATTAATCTTCATCGATTGGGAGTATGCTAGACTGACCTTAAGTGATTGGGTGGGGATGGGGTAGTTGGATAGCTGGTTTGTTTGATTTTACGGCATGTCAATGCGTATTGTTATTTTATACTGAAGGCATTTTCTTTTATTCATTCTTGATGGGTAGTCAATTTTTTAAATACAATTTTAAACACATTTCTTAAATTTTCGCTTTTTCTATTTAACTCATGATGGAGCCCTAGCAGTATTACCACTTCGGGTCAAAGTGGATATAGGAGTAATTATCATGAAGGATACGTCACATTCTTCCAGAGCTCCAGAATTGGAAACCTTCAAGTTCTTCCAAAGTCGTTGATTTCGGAGAATTGCTCCTTCAACCAGCCCCAAAGGAAAAAAGCCGCAAGTTGTTAAATCATGGCTTCTGCCCTGCCATCATGCGGACCACAATCTACCCATCCATCCACCCAGGGGAAAAAATGTATTGAGCCATTCATGAACAATAGCAAAATGTGGAAGAGGCAAGTCTACAATATTCCCCCAAGTATTAAAAACTGGTCAGATTTCATCTTGAAACATTATTCAAATAGGGAGTTACTTTACAATCATCCTGTATAATAGGGTAGGTTTGATTTTCACTTTTAAAAAAAATATCAAATTCTCTCAAACAGCGAATGTTGTCTATTTATAATGAATTACTGATACCAAAACGCGATCTTTACTTGCACCATTTTTTGATGAAATAGCCTCAAGGATCGTCGGTTAAAAAGCACCAAAAAGCAACAAGAAGTTGGTTTAGAAAATTTAGCAATTTCAATATTTTCAAACAGAAAATGTTGTCATTTTAAACCAAACGAATAAATTATATAACTAGAAATTCAAAAATTGGAAATATGTCTCCCATCACCACTGAAACCTCCGATATGCTGCGCTTTTGACCAAAGGATTGTGACAGTTGTAGTATTTAAAAGATTGAAAATATAATTTCCTCAAACGAGGGCAAAGTTTTGAAGAAAAATATTTTGTGAGTAAATTCTGAAAAGTTAATTTGAAAATTTCGCGTCACAGGTTCTAAAATCGACCTAACTCTACTCTATAGTGATTCAGTATTTGGAATATTTTCGTTATTGGAATTTGATTGAAGAGATTGCTAGTCGTCGTCCGGGTTATGTATTTGGAAGTTAATGAAATACGGCTATTTTAGTATTTCTGAATTTACCCTTTTTGTTTCTAACTCTTTTTAAAGCGGGATATTTTAAAAATTGCCATTTCTCTAAGTGAGTTGACGATGTTTGTGTTTGTATGTTCTACTGGGAGAGGTTATTGGAGTTCCTGGGAAATGTAGAATTGTTGAAATGGTTATTAGCTTCTATGAGACATTCTTCAATACTTCGAAACGGCTAGAACTGCACCTTATCAGCTCTCGTTATGAATTCTTTTTTAGAATTTTAAAAGCGCTATTATTTCTTTATCAGTTAGGTTATTATCATTAAGTATAAATAATCAGTATATTTTTTCTAACTGTTGTTTCAAATGTTATGGATAGTAATATACGAGACTGAATCAAAAAGTAATGTTTTATTTTGTTATGACAGGTATTATTACCAACACAGAAACATGTGTCATACATCAAAAAGAAGATGGTCCTCTGTGGATCATATCCCTATTTCTCCACAGTCAACGTTTTTCCAATAGGCCGCAATGTTCCATCTCTCTCTTTT
>CM042156.1:60946084-60978584 GCA_023376005.1 Doryteuthis pealeii
GGGAGAGAGACATGAGAGAGAGAGTGAGAGAAAGGGGTAAGGAGAGAGACAGAATGTGAGAGTTTAGTAGTAATGAGAAATGAGTGAGTAAATCGGAGAGAGAAGTGTGAGAGTTATAAGTAAGGAGAGGAAGTGATTTAAAGCGAGAGAGAGAGTAAGTGTAGATAGAGTGAGAGAAAGGGGTTAAGAGAGAGAAGAGAGAATGTGAGAGTTAGTATAAGAGATGGAGGGATGAAGAAAGCGGAGAGAAAAAGTGATAGTGAGAGAGTGAGAAGAGGAGAAAAGGGGTTTAGAGAGAAGAGAGTAAATAAGAAGTGAATAAGAGAAAGAATGAGAGACGAGATTAGTAACTTAGTGAAAGAAAGCGAGTAAGAGAGGATAAGAGACGTAATAAGAGAGAGAGAGGAGAGAGAGAGGGAGAGAGAGAGAGATTATAAAGAGATAGGAGAGACCAGAAGAGATTTTAATATTATGTATATGAGGAAAGAAAGAGAGAGCAATTTAAGAATTGTATGTGTGTGTGGTGTGGAGAGAGAGAGAGAGAGAGAGGGTGGAGAGACAGTAAGGAAGAGTAAGAGAAAGAAGAGAAAACTGGAATTGAATAGATGAATTGGTTAAAATCAGCTTGGAACTGAGTAACTGTGGAGAATTAAAAAGAGTGGTAAGAGGGTGAGTAAGAGAGAGTGACAGAGTAAAAGTAGAAGAGAGTGAGTAGAGAGAGGGAGTAGGTAATTTAATTGATAGATGATTGCTTGAAAATAAAGATTGATCTGAAAGGTAAACTGAGAGAGAATAGTGAGAAGTGAGCAAAGATAGCAAGAGAGAGAAAGAAAGGGTAGTAAGAGAGAGCGAGTAAGAAAGAGAGAGAAGAGGAGAGTAAAAGATGGAGAAAGTGAGTGATTAGTAAAAGAGGGTGAGTAAGAGAGAGAGAGAGAGGAAAAGAAAGAGAGAGAGGTGGATTGAGCTATAGATGAATTCTTAAAAATAAAGATTAATCTGAAAAATAAACTGAGAGGAAAAGTAAGATGAGACAGTATTGAAAGAGATGTAGAGAGGAAGAGGAAGTAAGAGAGTATGTGAGAGAAAGAGAGATGGAGAGAGCGAGAGGAGAGTGAGAGAGAGAGAGAGTTGTTACCATCATGCTCTCCGTGTTGAAATGGTGAGATGTGTAAAACACGTTTGTTTACTTTAACTCCTTTTTGTCGGAATGGCTGAGAATGATGACGTGCACACTCTTCGTTACGTTGTTTGCACCTCATTTACTAGAGAGATGACGTGTCACGTTACTTAACGTTAGGCTCTTCCCTCAAATGCCAGTGAAGATGTGTAATAAAGAGATGTTTCAAATATACTTATCTCTTACCGGTACTACATCGAAAAAGCTGGAATACTGGTTGTGAGACAGTGCTGTTCATGTGTTGTTGGCAGTTCATGATGTCTGGACGCCACTTGGGGCTGAGGTTTATCTTCGGCCTTTTCATTCTCCACAGTTTTTAGTAATAACACAAAGCTGCTTTCTTTCATTCTGAGTATTTATTTTCCCCAAATGAATGATGCCGATGAACAAGAAATTCCATGTTAACGATTTTCCCAAATAATTTACCTCTGACTCTCATCCCTTCTCTTCCTTCACCACGTCCATTCGCTGTCGTCCAATCAAACCATCGTATGTGTTCATAGGGCAATATGACTTAACTTTTTCGTTCTAATCCCACACATAGACTACCCTCACAGCTCCACGTCAAACCAATTACGTAACAGAGAGTGAGGTTGCTTAGCCTTCAGCCTCAGGTTGCTTAATTTCAACTGTTGATCTTAAGTGGTCTCATTACTGAACAAATCATCAACTTGCTTAATTCGGCGATCTACAGGAAGCGGAGTTTTCAGTCTGACTTGATCGAAGTTTCAAATTTGCTTCAGTCAGGACATAGACAAAATATCCTTACAGTCCTACCTGTTTTTCTAAGTGAAAACACCCTCTAAGTATAAGCAGGCTTACCGTTGCTTAACTTTTGATCATCGTGACAGGAACCGATGCTAAATTTAATATGAACCTTTGTATGTCGCTATTTGGTTTGGTTTTTATTTAATGCACATCAATTTCCGGGGTTTATTTAAATGCGGGAAGACGATCCTTGGTAAGAACGGTACTTTATGTAATATTCGTCCTTAGAAGAGGGGATAATGAGTTCATACATTTCAAAAAGGATTGAAAGTGAAGTAATCCGCGAGACCTGGAGTTCGAACTCACTTCTACAGATGTCGCAGACCAAGCACATCAAGCCGTACAGCACGGGACTCACCTCTGTCTATTTATCTTGTGTTTGTGCAACAAGCACCAACACACACACATACGCACACCACATGCCCACCCGCATATACACACACCACGCAAACACGCGCACACGCTCAAATTATCCTGAGGCTTTAGTCATGAATTTTCATGGTACCGTTTGGAAACCATGGTAAGATATTCGCGATCAGGCTTTTAAAACGTGATAGGCGTTGCCCTCTCTCCATTCGCTGTTTTCTGTTGTGCGACTCAACTCCCTGAAATAAACATTTCATTAAGTTTTATTTAATAGGCCCAAGAATTCAAGAGAGTAATGCCAGTAATTTAAGAAGTGTTGAATAGAGGCTTAAAGTTATTTCGGTTACGTGAAAAGGTCAAAGGTTTTCGTTTATAATAAAGACAAACATTGCTAACTAAGGCAATAATATAACGACACTTATGCCATTCTTCTGGACTATACCTGGCTACAAGCCAGTGGCAGCATTGCAAGATAACTGGTGATTATTCAACTGCCAGGTTTTATTTCAGAATAATCATCTCTCTAGACTTTTTGAGGTTTGATACTGGATGTTCCTACTATCGGTTTGATTTAGTGATCAACTTCTATGAAAGGCTTTACCAGGCTTTGTCATTAGATAAGCCCTTCTATCAGATATAATATATATATTGTGTGTGGTGTGTCGTGTGTGTGGTGTGTGTGTGTGTGGTATTTGTCAGCATTACTTTCATTTATACATGTAGAATACAAGCAAAGCGACATCTCTATATATATATATATATACTTTATTTTCAATTCTCTACTACTAACAAAGGGACTACTATATAGTATATATATATATATATTAATGACTTTAAGGGTAATCATTATGATCACCTATATTAGGTGGATACGAAGGAAAGAGTGAAAAGAAAAAAATTGTTTTATTTATAAAAACAAGGGCCCTTTCGTCCGGTGCTCATCAAGGTTTTTAACAGCCGGAGACGAACTAAAAGTCAAATTGTAAATAACATATGGGTATATATATGAAGGGGGGTTTTTAGGGAAAAGAAGAAACGAATAAAAAAATTTTACTTTCTTTCTTTTAAGTCCCATTAGTGAAACACCAAGGCCCCAGACACCTCGCCCAACAAATAAGCGAGTCTAGGTCTGATCTTCTCACAAGGTGAAAAAAAAAATTGAGGCCGTAATTAATATTTTTTTGTCCTACCTTGTGCAGACAGCTCAGACCTAGGCACTCGCTTATTTGTTGGGCGAGTGTCTGGGGCCTGGTGTCACTAAAGGGGACTTAAAACGAAGAAAGTAAAATTTTTTTTTTTCTTTTTCTCTTTTCCCTAAACCCCCCTCACTTATATACATATGTATTTACAATTTGACTTCTTTAGTCGTCTCGCTGTAAAAACCTTGATGAGCAACCGGACGAAAGGGCCTTGTATTTATCAATAAAACAATTTTTTTTCACTCTTTTCCTTCGTATCACTATATAGGTGATCAAGATGATTACCATTTTAAAGTATTTTTAAATTTGCTTGTACAGAAATTATATATAATATATATATATATTCAATATATATATATATATATAGTCCTTGGTTAGTATAGAGAATTGAAAAAAAGTATATATATATAATTATTATATATATATATATATATCTTTGGTGGGTAAAACAAATTTTTGGTATAATGGTGATTTTAAGCTGGTCCTTATTCTCTAATGTAGTTTGGTTGCAGAGTTCGTCCCGTATGAGAGCTAATTTTCTTAATCTTTATAACAGAGCAAATTTATTTGTGAAATAAAAGGGCTTAATACCAGGTGTTAACTAGGCTCAAAACTAAGGAGTACAACATAGTAGTGGTAATAGATAGGAATGTTGATTGAAAAATAAGCACGAGAGTAAGCAGACAGACATGGTCCCTACAACTACAAGAAGAAAGGTCGGCATGAATCTAAAACACGCACCAAACCAAAAGATTCTCGAAGAAGAATACACTATATCGCCCTGAGGGCGGGGAGCAATGTATAAATGTAAGGTTGAATTGGCTATTTGCAGTTTGAGTAAGAAGTGATCTGATGCAGCTTCGGTGGCCTCAGGATACCCACGCGTGGAAATGGTCCATAACGCCGATGCCCCTGGTATTTAAGGCCCTTTTATTCACAATTATATATTTATATAATACTATAATATATATCTACTATATATACATATATATATATTATTACTATACAGTAAGTGAGAAAAGGAAGATATTTCCCCGGATTGGGCCCAATTGTGAGCTCGTGGATTTGTTCTGTTTAACTTAATACCTTTTCAATCGTACATTTCCCACGTTATTGTCTACTTTTTTCCTTTCAACTTCAGAACTCCTTATATTTCATTATGCTATCACACTCTTTTTTTATAGAATTTTATAATTTCTAGATAACTATAATGAATAAAAAGTTAGAAAATTGTGGAGAAATAACTTTTGTAATACTTTTTTAGATGTACAATATTCCATGGAAAAGACTCCATGTTTATGTCGGTGGTAATTAAAAAAGAGATCTGCTAGTCGCTAGATGAAACTAATAAAAAATATGGAAACTCAAACGGGTCCTCAGAACTACATGAGATCTTCTTTTTCTCTTTCTTGAAACCGTTTTTCCTTATTTGTGTTTATTCACATTTCTACATCCATAGAAAACGTTTATATGATTTTTATTACCGAACTCTAGAACATTAAAACGGAAAGTTAGAAAGAAATAGTTTTTTTTAAATATTTTTATCACAATTGTAAAATAAAGGGGTCGATTTCTCGGGGGAAAGGTTATTGATATTATCATAATTCAATTTCGTCCAGAAAATAGCCATATGGAACGCATAGACTGTATGAACAGATTATGATCATATGGAAATCTGATCTTATGATAAGATATAAACGAAAATTCTTCCAAGTCACAGCGCTCAGGACTACTGTACGCTGGAAGACTTGGACTACGCAACGGCTTAGAGAAAAAGCTAGATGGTACAGCCCCCCACTCCAAAAAAAAAAACAAAGAACAAAATGGTGCGTGCTATCTTGAACAAATATTTACCGCCACAAAAAGGTTGCTGATTGTCTTCTTTCTCAAAGATACCAGTATTTTATGATTTTCGCGAAAACAATTATCTGTAAGATTATTTTTCGATCCTTAAAAAAAAAAGTAAGGTCGATGACGTGGACTAATTGTCGGTATCAGCCAGACAGTGAGGGAGTCTATACCCTTTCACTAGCATTAGACCAGGAATTGGTTTGAGTCTGAGGGGAGTGCCAAACCATCACAGCACAGATAAAGCTGTGATACTCATGTCTGAGGTTGGCGAGGCCGATATCGAGCAGGAATTTTCGTGTTCTAGGCGGATGCTCTACGAATAGTAAACCTGCTCCTTCAGTAAAGATTTTCGATTTTTAACTGTACAAAAAATCCGTAATAAAAAAAGTAAGATGACACTCTGTTGTTTTTTTGTTTTGTTTTGTTTTACGAACCATCAACTTTGGGTGAGTTATTCTAATGCCAAAAAAGTTGGGAAATTACATTTCATAGTGATAGTTTGGCAAATCAATTTTTTACTCAATATTTTTTTTTTCAACTATATTTTTCCATGACCACCAAAAATTGAATAAAACAAAACATTTCGGCATAAAAATAACACAAGGTAAACATGCCGTAACTCCAACGCAAGCAACATGTTGACTCATGCAGTAGTAATATCTGATCAGGTCTAATATCTGAGTTAAACAGAAAAAAATGAGTTTTCAAAAAATGTATTTTTTTTAATTTGAATACCATTAAGATGAATAAAACAAAACTCTCGGCTAACTAACACACAAGGGTTGACATGCGTAAAATCCAACCCACCCATTAATCCACAGTCATTTCAAGTTTATGCAGTTTGCTTGCCCTGATCGTAGAGTAAATTGTATTTTAAATAGTGAGAGTAGCGCAAAGCCAACAAAAAGACTAAATAAAAGTCGTCTTTTAAAATCATAAATATGAATTGGACTTTCAATCATAAAGTTATGATTCTTTTTGTCGTAATGTTTTCTGAGTTATGTTTTACTTATTGAAACGATTGCCCTTTGCCGGGAATTGCAAATACAACTCAATGATGTGTAAACAGAATGCTATACGTCAACAATGTAACCAGACAAACATTCAAATAACACAGAGCAGTTTTATTCTTATTTTTTTTTTTGGAAGCGACTGAACAAAGACATGAAATTGAAATGTAATTGACTTTATGGCATATCATACCTTGTCTACGTTTAATTAGCAATATATCCTTCGTGGGTTATTATTTCGGTTGTTTGTTTTACGGCATATCAAGCTCAGTGGGTCATTTAATGCCGATTAAGTTTTTGAAATAAAAGCAAACGCGTTACTAAGTAAGTCCCCTAAGTTCGGCCAATGGTCTAAGGTGGAATTAATTTCATCTTTTTCTATCTACTAAGCTTTGGCTGAAGTTGCGTGTGTTCGAAAGTTCATAAGATTTTTTTCAAAGTCCATAGCTGATGTCCGGTAAAAAACACGAGGTTCCTAGTTCGATACTGGCCTCGCCAACCTCAGCGTCATGAGTAGCATGGGATATGTGCGGTAAAGTAAGGAGCTGATGGTAAGGTTGGCGCTCTCCTCAGACGCAAAAAAAAAATCTCCTTGGTCTAGCCCTAGTAAAAGGGGATAGACTCCCTCACATTGAATGGCTCTTAATCGACATTAGGCGCCCGATGACTTTACTTTATATATCTATATATAATATATAATAATCTAAGAAACACACATAACGCAATGCTGTATATGTTTCTTAAAACATATTTGTAATTTCTTTCCAGAACAAATGTAATTATTTTAAGAAACACACAACCACACAACAACACACACAGAGACACAGACACACACACACACAACAACAACACACCACATATATAATATATATATATATATATATATATATATATATATTATTAAATATTGAACACTTTTATATTCTTCTAACCCTGACTTCTTCGTATACTTATTTTATTCGAAGTCACTGGAGGACCGTTGTGACTCGCTCGATATTTTGCCTTCTCTGTTCCAAGAAGTCACCCCCCTCATTCTAACACCTACAAACGCGCGCAAACACCACACACATACACGCACGCACCACACTCACGACACATCACACCACACAACACACACACACTACATATATATTATAAATATATACTATAACTCGAAAATTCATCATTTAGTAGTAGTCACATGACATTTATGACAGAAGTAAAAACAGAGACACTGTTTTTCTAAAAAGACCGTGTATTTCGGTTGTTATCTTTTTGTTTGGGCCGGAAGAGGAAGCTGTAGCCTTAAGCCAACTCGAATTCGCCAATAACCTCAACACTAGGCAAGCAAGCCAAATATGTAGAGAAACACAGGATTCATACTCTGCTTTCGTCAAATACATTAGCATAAAATATTTTTCACATTTAATGAGGATTTGTGGCGCTAAGTCACATTGAAAGCACAGGTTTCCGCCTAGATCGCTGAGTTAAGCAACGATAACCCAGTTTAATCCTCTTAGTTGGGTGATCACTTAAACAATAGCAGGTATTTGTTAAGAAGCTTTTGTCCATACATGACATGTGCAATTTGGAATAAATCATAAGTGAAATTATTTATCGGCATTAAATTTTGCTTTATGCAACCGTTTCTCTATTCTTTCCCCTACTTTGTTTGTTTGTTTCTTTCGTATTATATTTTTTCTGTGTAGCATGTCCGTTTTATTTCCTTTCTTCTATATAAAAATAGAATCGTTCATCTATTTAACTAAGGTGACGGTTTGGATGTTCTCATTAACCAGAGGGTTTGCAGTCGTACTTTTAAAGAAAACAGAGTAATAATAATATAGATGCTACACTATCTCCAGTAGAAGATGACGAATCCATAGCGATTTTTCCCATTGATGGGACCCTAAACATGTACACCACTCCGGGTCAGTTGATTCCAGAAGTGATTGGCGATGAAGGGTATTATACGCTCTCAGAATTCGACCCCATCACTTAAATGCAATTTAAGCTCATACCAGGACCCAAACTTGACTTAGTTTGTCCAATAGACTTATAGAACCATACAGTGGGAAGTGGTCCCATCTGAGGACTGGACAGACTTATCGCTGTTTAACTTTGTATCTGAGGCAGTCGCGTGGAGTGACTTGGTAAAGCATTGGATTATGCGCTCTAATAAAGCATTCACCACCTATTTCTGGGCTCCGATTTTTTTTTTTATATGAGGCTTGTATAATGTAGTGATCATTTGAATTATTTTGGATAAATTGTCCTCATCTTCGTTGTTATATGTAACATCGAGGCAACAATCGGAGGCACTCGGCCCTAAACGATAACATAAAGATGAGGACAAAGTCCGAAGACTCTAAACATTCACTCTAGCGAACAGTCGCAGAAAATATTTTCCTACTCAGAGAACTTTATTTTTGAAAAACAAGAAATAAACTCAGTATAAATTTATGAATGAGCATTATTTGGATTATTCGATTATGTCCTCATCTTTATTGTGATCTGTACATCGGAGGGTACATCGGCCGAAACGTTGTACAGATACAATAAAGATGAGGACAATATTCCGAAGAATCCAAATACTACTAAACATTCACTCTAGTGACAGTCGCAGAAAATAATTCCTACTCACAGACTTTATTTTTGCAAAAAAACAGAAAACAAAATTTAAATATAAAATACCAATTTTGAGAACTTTTATGAAATTAAGGAAAATATAATTTTATTCTTTATTTAATATTAACTGTATAGTTAAGGCAACTTAAAAAAATAAGAGAAAGAAAAAACAGAAACACTCTTCATCCTTGCAGGGAATTAGATTTTTTTAATGTGGGAAAATATGAGTAGATTTTTATATGGCAATCTCTCGACATTACGAACAGAAATTTTAATTTTTAAGTTTCAATTATAATCTCAAGATTTCTCTTCTAGAAAATAATTTAATTTCTTTTTTCTAATAAATATAAAACTTTCTGTACTGAAGAGACCTTTGAAATATGAAACAGTAATTTGAGCAGTGATAGACGTCTAATTTCATATAAATATGTCATTAGGGAAAGGTTGGTAACGTTTAATTATGCATACATAAATACATACAATAAATATTATTTCTCTGAATTTTTTAGATAGGCTTGATAATTAGTATTATTTGGATTATTCAGACTATTGTCCTCATTTCATTAATTATCTGTACAACGTTTCAGCCGATGTACAGATCACATAAAGATGAGGACAATAATCCCGAAATAATCCAAATAATACTCATTCATAAAATTTATACTGAGATTTATTTTCTTGTTTCTTTCTTGTTTTCCTGCCTTCTTCAGGTATTTCTTCTCGGACTCAGAAACCTACTTTCGACTTAGGAACCTTTTTGCTCGAAGAGAAGGTTCCAGAATCCGACAAGAAAAATACCTGAAGAAGGCCGAAATACCTGTAAGATAAAAGATATGAGGAATATAGTCTCGAAATCCAATAAATACTAATACATATACACATAATACAAGGTGTGTAAAATTGTAGCGAGATTTTTTTTGTAAACTTTTTGACAAGACACTTCGTATTCTATAAAAATAACGTTCCATTCATTCTTCATTCTATCTTAGAAAATACAGCTTCAATCTCGATACTTTTTTGACACACCTTGTATTGGTTTATCTACTGTATAGATGTTATATACCGTTCAACACATGGGGTACATAAACGGCGAGGAGAGAGAGAGATAGATAGATAGATAGAGAAGCGAAGAGAGTGAGAGAAGAGAGAGAGACGGAGGATGAGAGAGGATGATGATGGAATGACCCATTTCTTCTTACTTTTTCCCCGCATACATCGTCAGTCGCCATATTCTTAGGGTTGATTCTATGGGTTGATTTCTTCTTTGTTGTTCGGGCTGGTGTCTGTCATATCTGGCCTTAATTAATTAATTAAGCAAAACTTGTTGTTTTTTCAAAACGAAATTAAATAAAATGCTATAAAAAAGATTACGCTTATTTAATTTTGTTTTTATTGTTATCATATATAAAATCAATATGACAGATCAATAAGACCAAGTAATTATCTATTAAATCCAGTTTGTAAAACCAGTATGCCATAATAAAAAGTCGTCGGGGCGGCTAATGTCGGTATCAGCCAGACAGTGAGGGAGGCCTATCCCTTTAATAGCGCTAAACCAAGGAGATTATTTTTAGCATCTTAGGTTGGAGCGCTCACACCTACATCAGCTATTACTTTACCGCACAGATCCCTGTGCTACTCATCATGCTGAGTTGGGAGGGCAGTATCGCACTAAAGGAACTTTTGTGGTTTCTAGCCGAACGCTCTAACTGAAATGAGCTCAATCTGGCCCTTTCTTAGTGATATTAAGCACCTTGTAGTATTTTAAACGCAGTAAAACATGGGCGTTTTGAGGAAAATCTAGCTCAGATTTTCATACAGACATCGTTAATAAATAATATTTATTCTGTGTATTAATGATTTTCCCGATAGATTAATACTGTTGATATTCCCGAGGGTATTCTTACGTAAGTTGTGATTGTGGTTTCTGTTACAGGACGACAGACAAACACCGAATCTCCATTTTAAAAGAATATTTGTATTATATAGATATATTGTGTGTGAGTGTGTGGGTGTGGGGTGTTTTCTCCGCTTGTGATTGTAGCATATACATAGGTATAGATTTTGTATAAACTGAATTAACCAAGCACCAACCAATAAAAAACATGCAGCAGATAAACTTTCCGGAAACGACACAAGACATGTTCGAAGCGCTTGAAAATACGAGCCGCTTTATCACACCAGTTGGGCCCGACATAAAAAGATTCATTAGGTTTTTGAACGTAAACGATTGAATATCATAAAGAAAATATTCCGTGGTATTCAACCAAATCTCTCTCTCTTCTCTCTCTCTCTCTCTTCTATATATTATATATATATATATATATATATATATATATTATATAATATGGTGTGTGTGTGTTGTGTTGTGTGTGTGTGTGTAAATATATATATATATGCGTGTGTAAGTATATATATATATAGTTAGTTATTTATAAGTTATATATATACATATATATATTTTCAAATACATATAATATATTCAAAAAAAAAATATATATATATAAGGTATATATATATATTATTATTTAAATATATATTTTTACAGTTGAGAATGATATATATCATATAATATTCTATATATATATAATATTCGTGGCAATTCTTATCTTTCCAACATCTATAGGTGTTTATGCTCCCCACGAACCTCTAAGTTCTCTTGGAGAGGTATTAATCCTATCATTGTATATCAATCTAAATTAGTATCTCGTTGGGATTGTTCTGTAATAGAGATATTTCGATCAATTAATACAATCGAAAATATCATATCATTCTGCTGTCATTATATCGCTCAACAATGATTGCAGATGCCTAAGTCTTTGAATATTTTTTTCAAGCATCAATTGAAACGGAGTGAAGGATTGTAACGAAAATTACATGGTTATCTTCCAGTAGATCAAGAATTGAAGGATTAAAAAATGGCATCCCTCGCAATGGAACTTCCACGAAATTAGTATTCAGGTAGAAATTGTATTAGAATGGGTTTTTTTTCAAGTTAGATTATTTTTGTGCGTATTGCTCTAATACTATGCTGTGTCATTTTCCAGAGTTACGATTACAGACACAACACACACACACACACACACAACACACATATATATATATATATTATATATATTATAACCAAGAAAATGCCTAAGAAGAGGTACAAGGATTGCCTGAAGTCGACCCTTAAAAAAGTATAGCATCTCTGAGAAACCCTGGGAGAGTAAAAGCTTTGGACCGTGGGCAGTGGAGAAAAACTTTGCAGGAAAGGCACAAAAGAATTTGAGACAACGTAGGCAACATGCGCAATTAAAGCGAGATGTTCGCAAGGGAGACGTTAAATAAAAACACAACGACCAAGGGCTTCAAATCGGTTTACTATGTGAACATGCGAAGGCCGTGTTGAGACAGTGGTGGCTCTTGAGTCACAAACTGTGCACGGCGAAATGGACCAATAAACTACCTGTGCTCCTTGGAATAACTTGTTGTGAATGCTGGAAGATGTGCAAGACTTTAGCTGGACTAAAAAGCCACATTCGCATCTCACCGTTGCAACATGTTGAACTTTTGAAAGCGCATCGTTGTATTCTTGAACTTCTGAACTTTATTTATTTTTATTTTTCATTTTTTTAAATATTTTTTTAATATCAAGCAATGGCAATACTCGAACACGAGTTTTCTGCCTCATATATATATATATATATATATAAATATATATATATATATATATATTATCCAACTCTGCCCAAGCAGGATATAACACAAGGTCAATTTCTTAAGCGGAGTTAACAGGTTTGAATCCAGAGTTTTCTTCTCTCTAGATCGGTTACCTAGCCCTGGTTAAAGAGCTAGTCTACTCTACTATTTATCCAAAGGGTATTAGAACTAAGGGAAATGCATTGCCACATCCAGGATTTGAAGTCGGGTGACTAGTCATTTCCCATTATTTAACCATAATACACCACGCGCAAGTAGATAGATATAGATCTGAAAAAGAATAGCGTATACGTGAGTCAGCTGTAACTTTGGTGACAGTTTCTTGCACGAAGATTGCATAGGCAAGAAACTGATAATCATCAGTTACTGTTATTGGTGCGCCATTTACCCTGGGTCAGTTGACGAGTCCACCAACGAATTTACCGTATTCAGAATGGATACCAGACCATGCGCAGTCCCGATCCACGCAATTGAGGTTATGAGTGTCAGCTTTTTTGCGGTTCCATTTCCAAGTGCACTATGTCTAAGCTAGAAATTATATCTACAAGGTTTGTGTGGGTGTGGTTTGGAAGAAAGAGAGAATTTACTGGTTTTGTAGAAAGACAAAGAAAAGGAAAAAATGTATTTTGTTCTCCCGGCTCCCTATATATATATAATATATATATTATATATAAGATAAACCTAATGAGTCGGATATAACTAAAGTTTCGCTTAGTGCTCTTCAGGGCTAAGATCTGACTAAAGAGATTTGGAGCAAACTCATATTTATACACATCCCATTCCACTAGACTCAAATAAATTAGCATAGACTATAACTAAATGAAAAACAAAGAAAAAAGCAAAACACAGAACGTTTAAATCTATTATTTTATTTATTTAATTATTAATTATTATATTATTATTATTATTATTTATTATTTGAATCCTACTACTCTAGTTTTAATATATACCTATATATATATATGTGTGGTGGAGTGTGTGTGTGTGTGTGTGTGTGTGTGTGTGTAAAGGGTTTTTGTAGATCCAACTAAGAAAGTAGATATTTAATAAAGGGAGATACATAACATGATTAAAGTGTTTTTTTCTTTAATTCAATGCGACATGTGTTTTAGGTTCTTACGAACCTTCTTCAAACTGAATGTTTTCTTTCTGAGTAGACAGGATTTTTTCTCCTTCCTCTTCCCTTTTTCCCCTTCTCGTGATGTAAGGTGGTAGATATGTGGAGATGTTGTTTGTTACCCTTTTATTTGCTAATTTCAGAACTGGTATCCCCTCTCTCCATCTTGATGGGAGTGTATACACATTTTAATTAGTTAAGTTTCAAGAGATGTTGTGTTCATTGGAGTTATGTGTCGGTGCCTATGTATGTTTGTGTTGTGTTATTACCAAATTTTTTTATTGTTTATATAAATTTGTATATATGTATGTGTGTGTGCGTGTGTGTGTGTGGTGGCGTGTGTGTGTGTGTGTGTGTGTGCGTGTGTGTTATGAACGATTAGACACATACATATTGGTTGAATATATATATATATATATATATATATATATATATATTAATATATCAATCATTGGGTTTATGTGTGGGTGCGTATGCGTGTTTCTGCTGTTATTTCCAAATTATTTATTGTTTGTATATATATTATATATATATATATATTATGTGTGTGTGTGTGTGTGTGTGTGTGTGTGTGTGTTATGAAGTAATTAGACACATACACATTCATTGATATATTATAATATATTATATATATATATATATATATATATATATATTATATATATAAATATATATATTAATTAGAGTTTGTGCCAAACCTTGTAACGTATGATCTTAGACTTTATTTTATTTTATTTTTATTTTTATTTCCCTTTTCCTTATCTTGCCTTTGCATCTACTTTTATCAGAAAATTCAAACAATTAATACTTTTCTGGTCTTTTAATCAGTGGCATTCTATGAAATGCGTCACATATTTTTGGCGTCCTCGCGTGCACAGCAGTCCATTTCTTGACTTTTATCTTCGCGTGTACCAACCATGTCCGGACTTTCAAGATGAACGCTTGCCAAAATTCTGTTACTAGCTTTTCTCTATATACATTCTTACTTCCGTCATTTTAAGAAATCAATAATGTTTCGACAACAATTCATTTCTTTCATATTTTATGTCCTGATGATAGTTTTAAATATGAAACGAAGACTTTTACGTGGACTTCACACCAAGAACAAATTCATGTTTTTAATACTTTGTTTTTATATATTAGATATATATATAAACTAATGTCGTCAGATAAAACCTACAAAAATTTCGCTTAGTGCTCTTCAGGGCTAAGATATCCGACTAATATATTGGGGATATCAACAAAGTATATATATATAATATATAATATAATATATCATATAATATATATTAAAAGAGAAAGAGAGAGAGAGAGATGTAAACATATATATGATATTAATAATGATAATTATATTCTATAAATAATATGGTTATATATATTATACTCTATTTTTTAATTCATTCATTTAATTATTTAATTTAATATTATTTATTTACTATTTATTTAATTCAATTGAATAAACAAATAGAGGTAATAATATTAGACCATATTCATTATTAAATGAATTATATCAATTATAATATCTAATATTGTTTACACTCTGCTCTCTCCTCTTTCTCTTTATATATATATATATAATATATATATATATATATTATATATATTATTGTTGGATATCCCAATATATAGTCGAATTCTTAGCCCTGAAGAGCAACTAAGCGAAATTTTATGTAGGTTTTTGCTCATTAGTTTTAATAAATATTAGTATATATAAACAAAGTTTAAAAAAACATGAATTTGTTCTTGGTGTGAAAGTCCCACGTTTCAAGTTTTCGTTTCATATTAAAATTCATCAGGAAAATAAAAATAGAAGAAATGAATGTTGTCTGAACATTTGATTTGATGTTCTTAAAATGACGGAAGTTTAAGGAATGGATATAGAGAAAGGCTAGTAACAGAATTTTGGCAAGCGTTCCTTTGAAAGTCGGACATGGTTGTACACGCCGAAGATAAAAGTCAAGAATGACTGGTGCACGCGAGACGCAAAAATATGTGACGCATTTCATCGAATGCACTGATTAAAGAGAGAAAAGTATTAATTGTTTGAATTTCTGATAAATAGATGCAAAGGCAAGATAATGAAAGGAAAATAAAATAAAAATAAAAAATAAACTAAAAATTAAGATCCCATACGTCAGGTTTGGCAGAAACTCCTATTAATATATATATATATATATACTATATATATATATATTATATATATAATATATATATATATATATATATATATATTCAATGAATGGTATGTGTCTAATTACTTCATAACAACAACACACACACACACAACACACACAGCACACATATATATATATATATATAATTATATTACAAAACAATAAATAATTTGGAAATAACAGGCAGAAACACGCATACGCACCACACATAACCCAATGCTTGATTATATATATATATATATATATATATAATATATATATATTTCAACCATAGTTATGGTGTCTCAATTCGTCATAACACACACGCACACACACACACACACACACACGCAAACACCACACACGCACACACACATACATATAATCAAATTATTAAACAATAAAAAATTTGTAATAACACAACACAAACATACATAGGCACCGACACATAACTCCCAATGAAAACAACCATCTCTTGAAATTAACTAATTAAAATTGTATACCTCCATCAGAATGGGAGAGAGGGGATACCATGTCTGAAATAGCAATCAAAGGTAACCAAAACAACATTCCACTAATTCTACCTACATCAACGAGAAGGGGAAAAGAGGGAAAGGAAGGGAGAAAAATCCTGTCTCTCAAAGAAAGAAACATTTCAGTTTTGAAAGAAGGTTCGTAAGAACCTAAAACAACATTCGCATTGAATTAAAGAAAAAACACTTTAATATGTTTATGTTCTCTTTTTGTAATTATCTACTTTTCTTAGTTGGATCTACAAAACCTTTACACACACACAGACACACACACACACAACACACATACACACACACTATATATATATAGGTATAATTAAAACTAGAGTAGTAGGATTTCAAATAATATATATAATAATAATAATAAATATAATAAATAAACTAAATCAAATACATAGATTTAAAACGGTGTTCTGTGTTTTCGTCTTTTTTCTGTGTTTTTTCATTTGTTAGTTTAGTCTAATGCTAATTTTTGAGTCTAGGTGGAAGGTGGTTGTATAATATGTTTGCTCAATCTCTTTAGTCAGATCTTAGCCCTGAAGAGCACTAAGCGAAACTTTAGTTCTTAAATCGACTCATTAGGTTTCTCTTTATATATAATATAATATATATATATAATAATATAGCACGAGAAGACAAAATACAATTTTTTCCTTTCTTTGTCTTTCTAACAAAACCAGTAAATTCTCTCTTCTTCAAAACACCACACACAAAACTTGTAGATTAATAACTAGCTTAGACAGTAGTGCACTTTGGAAATTGAACCGCAAAAACTGACACTCAAACTAAATGCGTTGGATCGCTGCATCGGTCTGTATCCATTCTGAATCAGGTTAATTCGTTTGGTGGCTCGGTCAACTGACCCAGGGTGAATGGCGCACCAATAACAGTAACTGAAGTGATTATCAGTTTCTTGCTATGCATCTTCGTGGCAAGAAGAACTGTCACCAAGTAACAGCTGACCTACGCTATAGCGCTATCTTTTTTCAGATCTATATCTATCTATCTTGCGCGTGGTGTAATGGGTTTAAGTAATGGGAAATGGACTAGTCACCCGACTTCAAATCTGGATGTGGCAATTGCATTTCCTTTAGTCTAATACCCTTTGGATAATAGGGTAGACTAGGCTTTTAACCATGGTAGGTAACCGGATCTAGGAGAAGGAAAACTCTGGAATTCAAACCTGTTAAACTCCGCTTAAGAAATTGACCTTGTGTTATATCCTGCTTGGGCAGAGGGTTGTATATATATATATAAATGTATATATATATATATAATATTATATACTGATGGCAGAAAAATCGTGTTCGAGTATTGCCATTGTTGATAAAAAAAAAAATATTTTAAAAAATGAATAAATAAAAAATAAATAAAGTTCAGAAGTTCAAGAATACAACGATGCGCTTCAAAAAGTTCAACATGTTCAACGTGAGATGCCGAATGTGGCTTTTTAGTCCCAGCTAAGTCTTGCCACATCTTTCCAGCATTCACAACAGTTTTCCAAGGGCACAGGTAGTTTTTTGGTCATTTCGCCGATGCACAGTTTGGTGACTCAAGAAGCCACACTTGCTCATACACGCGGCCTTCTGCATTGTTCACATAGTAACGATTTGAAGCCTTGGTCGTTTGTTTTTATTAACGTCTCCCTTGCGAACATCTCGCTTTAATTGCGCATGTTGCCTACGGTTTGTCTCAAATTTCTTTGTGCCTTCCTGCAAAGTTTTTCTCCACTGCCCACGGTCCAAAGCTTTACTCTCCCAGGTTTCTCAGAGATGCTATACTTTTTTAAGGTCGACTTCAGGCAATCCTTGTACCTCTTCTTAGGCATTCTTGGTATATATATAATATATATATATATAATTATATATGTGTGTGTGTGTGTGTGTGTGTGTGTTGTCTGTAATCGTAACTCTGGAAAATGACACAGCATATATTAGAGCAATACGCACAAATAATCTAACTTTGAAAAAAAACCATTCTAATACAATTTCTACCTGAATACTAATTTCGTGGAAGTTCCATTTGCAGGGATGCCATTTTTTAATCCTTCAATTTCTTGATCTACTGGAGATAACCATGTAATTTCGTTACAATCCTTCACTCCGTTTTCAATTGATGCTTGAAAAAAAATATTCAAAGACGTTAGGCATCTGCAATCATTGTTGAGGACGTATAATGGACAGCAGAATGATATGATATTTTCGATTGTATATTGTATCGAATATCTCTATTACAGAACAATCCCAAGAGATACTTTTAGATTGATATACAATGATAGGATTTAATAACCTCTCCAAGAGGAACTTAGAGGTGTCGTGGGGAGCATAACACTATAGATGTTGGAAAAGATAAGAATTGCCACGAGTTTATATATATATATATATATATATATATATATATATCAATTCTATTTTAAATATTATATATTAATAATATATATATATATATACCCTTATATATATTATTTTTTTTTGAATATATATATATGTATTTGAATATATAATATATATTATATTAACTTATATATAACTAACTTATATATATATAACTTACACACGCATATTATAATATATTTACACACACACACACACACACACACACACACCATATATATATTATATTATAATATATAATATATATATAAATATTATATATAGAGAGAGAGAGAGAGAGAGAGAGAGAGGAGATTTGGTTGAATACCACGGAATATTTTTCTTTAATGATATTCAATCGTTTACGTTCAAAACCTAATGAATCTTTTATGTCAGGGCCAACTGGTTGATAAAGCGGCTCGTATTTTCCAAGCGCTTTCGAACATGTCTGTGATCGTTTCCGGAAAGTTTATCTGCTGCATTTTTTTTATTGGTGGTGCTTGGTTAATTCAGTTTATACAAATCTATACCTATGTATATGCTAAATCACAAGCGGGAGAAAACACCCACACCCACACACTCACACACACATATATCTATATATACAAATATCTTTTTAAAATGGAGATTCGGTGTTTGTCTGTCTGTCTGTAACAGAAACCACATCACAACTTACGTAAGAATACCCTCGGGAATATCAACGAGTATTTAATCTATCGGGAAAATCATTAATACACAGAATAAATATTATTTATTAACGATGTCTGTATGAAAATCTGAGCTAGATTTTCCTCAAAACCGCCCATGTTATTACTGCGTTTAAAATACTACAAGGTGTCTTATATATCACTAAGAAAGGGCCAGATTAGCTCAGTCAGTAGAGCGTTCGGCTAGAAACCACAAAGTTCCTAGTTCGATACTGGCCCTCGCCAACTCAGCATATGAGTAGCACAGGGATCTGTGCGGTAAAGTAATAGCTGATGGTAGGTGTGGCGCTCCACCTAAGATGCTAAAATAATCTCCTTGGTTTTAGCGCTATTGAAAAGGGGATAGGCTTCCCTCACTGTCTGGCTGATACCGACATTAGGCCGCCCCGACGACTTTTTACTTATTTGCATACTGGTTTAACAAAACTGGATTTAATAGATAATTACTTGGTGTTATTGATCTGTCATATTGATTTATATAGATAACAATAAACAAAATTAAAATAAGCGTAATCTTTTTATATGCATTCTTATTTAATTTCGTTTGAAAAACAACAAAGTTTTGCTTAATTAATTAATTAAGGCCAGATATGACAGACACCCAGCCCGAACAACAAAGAAGAAATCAACCCATAGAATCAACCCTAAGAATATGGCGACTGACGATGTATGCGGGAAACAAGTAAGAAGAAATTTATCATTCCATCATCATCCTCTCTCATCTCCGTCTCTCTCTCTCTCTCTCTCTCTCTCTCTATCTATCTATCTATCTCTCTCTCTCGCCGTTTATGTACCCAATGTGTTGAACGGTATATAACATCTATACAGTAGATAAACCATATACAAGGTGTGTCAAAAAAAGTATCGAGATTGAAGCTGTATTTTCTAAGATAGAAATGAAATGAATGGAACGTTATTTTTTTAGAATACGAAGTGTGTCAAAAAGTACAAAAATCTCGCTACAATTTTTACACACCTTGTATATATGTGTATATGTATTAGTATTATTTGGATTATTCAGACTATTATCCTCATATTCATTGTTATCTCTACAGGTATTTCGGCCTTCTTCAGGTATTTCTTGTCGGATTCTGGAACCTTCTCTTCGAGCAAAAGGTTCCTAAGTTCGAAAAGTAGGTTTCTGAGTCCGAGAAGAAATACCTGAAGAAGGCAGGAAAACAAGAAGAAACAAGAAATAAAATCTCAGTATAAATTTTATGAATGAGTATTATTTGGATTATTCGGATTATTGTCCTCATCTTTATTGTGATCTGTACATCGGCTGAAACGTTGTACAGATAATAATGAAAATGAGGACAATAGTCTGAATAATCCAAATAATACTAATTATCAAGCCTCATCTAAAAATTCAGAGAAATAATATATATGTATGTATTTATGTATGCATAATTAAACGTTACCAACCTTCCCTAAGGACATATTTATATGAAATTAGACGTCTATCACTGTCAAATTACTGGTTTCATTTTCAAAGGTCTCTTAGTACAGAAAGTTTAAATATTTCATTAGAAAAAGAAATTAAATTTATTTTCTAGAAGAGAAATCCTTGAAGATATAATTGAAACTTAAAAATTAAAATCTTCTGTCGTAATGTCGGAGATGCCATATAAAAATCTACTCATATTTTTCCCACATTAAAAAAATCTAATCCTGCAAGGATGTAAGAGTGTTTCTGTTTTTCTTTCTCTTATTTCTTTTAAGTTGCCTTAACTATACAGTTTAATATTAAATAAAGAATAAAATTATATTTCCTAATTCATAAAAGTTCTCAAAATTGGTATTTATATTGAAATTTTGTTTCTTGTTTTGCAAAAATAAAGTTCTGTGAGTAGGAATTATTTTCTGCGACTGTCACTAGAGTGAATGTTTTAGTAGTATTTGGATTCTTCGGAATATTGTCCTCATCTTTATTGTTATCTGTACAACGTTTCGGCCGATGTACCCTCCGATGTACAGATCACAATAAAGATGAGGACAATAATCCGAATAATCCAAATAATGCTCATTCATAAATTTATACTGAGATTTTATTTCTTGTTTTTCAAAAATAAAGTTCTCTGAGTAGGAACTATTTTCTGCGACTGTCGCTAGAGTGAATGTTTTAGATTCTTCGGACTATTGTCCTCATCTTTATTGTTATCGTTTAGGGCCGATGTGCCCTCCGATGTACATATAACAACGAAGATGAGGACAATTATCCAAATAATCCAAATGATACTAATTATCAAGCCTCATATAAAAAAAAAAAAATCGGAGAAATAGTGAATGTTTTCTAGAGATAAATCCAATGCTTTACAGTCACTCACGCCGACTGCGTCAGATCACCAAAGTTAAACAGCGATAAGTCTGTCCAGTCCTCAGATGGGTGACCACTTCCCAACTGTAGGTACTATAAGTCTATGCGACAAACTAAGTCAAGTTTGGGTCCTGGGTATGACGTTAAATTGCATTTAGTGATGGGGTTCGAATTCTGAGGAGCGTATAATACCCCTTCATCGCCATCACTTTCTGGTCAACTGACCCGGAGTGGTAGTACATGTTAGGGTCCCATCAATGGGAAAAATCGGCTATGGATTCGTCATCTCTTACTGGAGAGTAGTGTAGACATCTATATATTGATACTCGTTTTCTTTAAAAGTACGACTTGCAAAACCCTCTGGTTAAAATGAGAACATCCAAACCGTCACCTTAGTTAAATAATGAACGATTCTATTTTTATTATAGAGAAAGAAAGGAAATAAAACGGACATGCTACACAGAAAAAATATAATACGAAAGAAACAAACAAACAAAGTAGGGGAAAGATATAGAGAAACGGTGATTAAAAGCAAAATTTAATGCCGAATAAAATAATTTTCACTTATGATTTATTCAAATTCACATGTCATGATATGACACAAAGCTTGCTTACAATACCTGCTATTGTTTAAGTGATCACCCAACTAAGTATTGAACTGGGTTATCGTTGCTTAACTTCAGCGATCTAGCGGGAACCTGTGCTTTCAATGTGACTTGAGCGCCACAAATCCTCTTAAATGTGAAAATATTTTATGCTAATTGTATTTGACGAAACAGAGTTATTGAATCTGTGTTTTCTTACAATTTTGGCTTCTTGCCTAGTGTTATGGTTATTGAGCGAGATGAGTTGGAACTTAAGGCTACATCTTTCCTCTTCCGGCCCAAACAAAAGAATAACAACCGGAAATACACGTCTTTTTTAGAAAACCACGTGTCTGTCTGTTTTACTTCCTGTCATAAATGTCATGTGACTACTACTACATATGAATATTCGAGATTATATATATATATATATATATATATGTGTGTGTGTGTGTGTGTGTGTGTGTGTGTGTGTGAGTGTGGGTGCGTGCGTGTATGTGTGTGTGTGTTGCGCGCGTTTGTAGGTGTTTATGAAGAGGGGGGGTGACTTAACAGAGAAGGCAAAATATCGAGCGAGTCACAACGGTCCAGTGACTGTCGATAAAATAATATACCGAAGAAGTCAGGGTTATGAATGAATATAAAAGTGTTCAATATTTTAATATATATATATATATATTATATATATATATATATATATATATATATATGTGTGTGTGTGTGTGTGTGTGTGTGTGTGTGTGTCTGTGTCTCTGTGTGTGTGTGTGCGTGTGTGTGTGTTTCTTAAAAATAATACATTTGTTTCTTAAAGAATTACATATATATGTTTTAAGAAACATATACATGCATGCGTATGTGTGTTTCTTAGATTATATATATATATATAATATATAAAGTAAGTCATCGGGGCGGCCTAATGTCGATAAGAGCCATTCAGTGAGGGAGTCTATCCCCTTTTACTAGTGCTAGACCAAGGAGATTGTTTTTTTTGCGTCTGAGGAGGAGCGCCACACCTACCATCAGCTCCTTACTTTACCGCACATATCCCAGTGCTACTCATACGCTGAGTTGGCGAGGGCCGGTATCGAACTAGGAACCTCGTGTTTTTTAGCCGAATGCGCTAGTGACTGAAAAAAAATCTTATAACTTTCGGAACACACGCAACATTCAGCAAAGCTTAGTAGATAGGAAAAAGGATGAAATTAATTCACCTAGGACCATTTCCGAACTTAGGGGACTTACTTAGTAACGCCGGTTTCTTTTATTTCAAAACTTAATCGGCATTAAATGACCCACTGAGCTTGATATGCCGTAAAACAAAACAAACCGAAATAAATAACCCACGAAGGATGATATGCTATTAAACGTAGACCAAGGGTTGATATGCCATAAAGTCAATACATTTCAATTTCATGTCTTGTTTAGTCGCTTCAAAAAAATAAATAAGAATAAAACTGCTCTGTGTTATTGAATGTTGTCTGGTTACATTTTTGACGTATAGCATTTTCTTTTACACATCATTGAGTTGTGATTTGCAATTCCGGCAAAGGGCAAATCTTTTCAATAAAGTAAAACATAACTCAGAACATTAACGACAAAAAGAAATCATAAACTTTATGATTGAAAGTCCAATCATATTTATGATTTTTAAAGACGACTTTTTATTTTATCTCTTTTGTTGGCTTTTGCCGCTACTCTCACGTATTAAAAATACATACTCTACGATCATCAAGCAAACTGCATAACTTGAAATGACTGTTGGTTAATGGGTTGGTTGGATTTTACGGCATGTCAACCCTTGTTGTGTTATGTTATGCCGAAGACGTTTTGTTTTATTCATTCTTAATGGTATTCAAATTAAAAAAAAATACATTTTTTTAAACTCATTTTTTTCTGTTTAACTCAGATATTAGACCTGAACAGATATTACTACTGCATGAGTCAACATGTTGCTTGGTTGGATTTTACGGCATGTTTACCCTTGTGTTATTTTATGCCGAAAATGTTTTGTTTTATTCATTTTTGGTGGTATGGAAAAATATGAGTTGAAAAAAAAATTGAGTTAAAAAATTGAGTTCTTCCAAACTATCACTATGAATGTATTTCCAAACTTTTTTGGCATTAAATAACTCACCAAAGTTGATGTGTCGTAAAACAAAACAAAACAAAACAAACAAACAGAGATGTCACTCTTACTTTTTTTATTACGGAGTTTTTGTACAGTAAAAATCGAAAATCTTTACTGAAGGAGCAGGTTTAGCTCATTCGGTAGAGCATCCGCCTAGGAACCACGAAATTCCTGCTTCGATATCGGGCCTCGCCAACTCAGCACATGAGTATCACAGCTTTGATCTGTGCTGTGATGGTGTGGCACTCCACCTCAGACTCAAAAACAATTTCCGTGGTCTAATGCTAGTGAAAAGGGGTTAGACTCCCTCACTGTCTGGCTGATACCGACAATAGTCCACTCATCCGACCTTACTTTTTTTTTAAGGATCGAAAATAATCTTGACAGGATAATGTTTCGCGAGAAATCATAAAATACTGGTATCTTTGAGAAAGAAGACAATTCAGCAACTTTCTTGTGGGGTAAATATTTGTTCAAGATAGCACGCACCATTCTTGTGTGGCTACCATCTAGCTTTTTCTCTAAGCGCTTTGCTAGTCCAAGTTGTCCAGGCGTACAGTAGTCCTGATGCGGCTGTGACTTGGAAGAATTTTCGTTTTATCTTATCAGTAAGATCAGATTTCCATATGATCTATAATCTGTTCATAGCAGTCTATGCTTTTCCTATATGTGCGTATTTCTGGACGAAATTGAATATGATATATATCAATAACCTTTCCCCGAGAAATCGACCCCTTATTTTACAATTGTGATAAAAATTATTTAAAAAAAACTATTTTCTTCTAACTTTCCGTTTTAATGTTCTAGAGTTCGGTAATAAAAAATCTATAACTGTTTTCTATGGATGTAGAAATGTGAAATAAATACACAATAAGAAAAACGGTTTCAAAAAGAGAAAAAAGAAGATCTCATTAGTTTCTGAGAACCCGTTTGAGTTTCCATATTTTTTATTAGTTCATCTTTTGCGACTATGCAGATCTCTTTTTTTTAATACCACCGAACATCAAACATGGAGTCTTTTCCATGAATATGTACATCCTAAAAAATTTAATTTACAAAAGTTAATTTTCTCCACAATTTTCTAACTTTTTATTTCATTATAGTTATCTAAAATATAAATTCTATAAAAAAAGGATGTGATAGCATATGAAATATAAAGGAGTCTGAAGTTGAAAGGAAAAAAAGTAGACATAACTTTGGGAAATACGATTTGAAAAGGTTATTAAGTTAAAACCAGAGACAAAATCCACAGCTCACAATTGGGCCCAATCCGGGGAAATATCTTTCCTTTTCTCACTTACTTATATATATATATATATATATATATATATATATATATATATATATATATATATATATATATATAATTGTGAATAAAAGGGCCTTAAATACCAGGGGCATCGTGGTTATGGACCATTTCCACTCGTGGGTATCTGAGGCCCACCGAGCTTCATCAGATCACTTCTTTACTCAAACTGGCAAATAGCCAAATTCACCTTACATTTATACATTTCTCCCCGCCCTCAGGGGCGATATAGTGTATTCTTTCTTTCGAGAATCTTTTGGTTGGTGGTGTTTTAGATGTCATGCCGACTTCTTCTTGTAGTTGGTATGGAGCCTATGTCTGTCTGCTTTACTCTCGTGTTAATTTTCAATCAACATTCCTTATCTATTACCACTACTATGTTGTACTCCTTAGTTTTGACCTAGTTATACACCTGGTATTTAAGGCCTTTTTATTCACAAATAAATTTGCTCTGTTTATTAAAATTAAACATTGAGCTCTCATACGGGACCTGAACTCTGCAACAAACTACTATTAGAGAATAGGACCAGCTTAAAATCACCATTATACCAAGAAATTTGTTACCCACCAAAGTATATATATATATATATATATATATATATATATATACTTTATTTTCAATTCTCTAATACTAACAAAGGACTACTATATATATATATATATATATATATATATATATATATATATAAATTTCTGGTACAAGCAAATTTAAATAATACTTTAAGGGTAATCATTATGATCACCTATATAGGTGGATACGAAGGAAAAGAGTGAAAAAAAAAATTGTTTTATTTGATAAAAACAAGGGCCCTTTCGTCCGGTTGCTCATCAAGGTTTTTACAGCCGGAGACGACTAAAAGTCAAATTGTAAATACATATGGGTATATATATGAGGGGGGTTTTTAGGGAAAAGAAGAAAAGAAAAAAAAATTTTACTTTCTTCTTTTAAGTCCCCATTAGGTGACACCAGGCCCCAGACACTCGCCCAACAAAATAAGCGAGTGCCTAGGTCTGATCTGTCTGCACAAGGTAGGACGAAAAAAATTAATAATTACGGCCTCAATTTTTTTCGTCCTACCTTGTGCAGACAGATCAGACCTAGGCACTCGCTATTTTTGTTGGGCGAGTGTCTGGGGCCTGGTGTCACCTAATGGGGACTTAAAAGAAGAAAGTAAAATTTTTTTTTTTCTTTTCTTCTTTCCCTAAAAACCCCCTCATATATATACCCATATGTATTTACAATTTGACTTTTAGTCGTCTCCGGCTGTAAAAACCTTGATGAGCAACCGGACGAAAGGGCCCTTGTTTTTATCAAATAAAACAATTTTTTTTTTCACTCTTTTCCTTCGTATCCACCTATATAGGTGATCATAATGATTACCCTTAAAGTATTATATATATATATATATACATATATAGTAGTCCTTTGTTAGTATTAGAGAATTGAAAATAAAGTATATATATATATATATATAGATGTGCCTTTTGCTTGATTCTACATGTATAAATGAAAGTATGCTGCCCAAATACACACACACACACACACACACACACACACACACACACACACACATATATATATATATATCTGATAGAATGAGCTTAATCTAATGACAAAGCCGTGGTAAAGCCTTCTAGAAGTTATCACTAAAATCAAAACCGAAGTAGGAACATCCAGTATCAAACCTCAAAAGTCTAAGAGATGATATTCTGAAATAAAACCTGCAGTTTGAATAATCACCAGTTATCTTGCAATGCTTGCCACTGGGCTGTAGCAGTATAGATCCAGAGAATGGCATAAGTGTCGTATATTTTTGCCTTAGTTAGCAATGTTTGTCTTTATTAAGACGAAAACTTTGACCTTTTCACGTAACCGAATAACTTTAAGGCCTCTATTCAACACTTCTAAATTACTGGCATTACTGCTCTTGAGATCTTGGGCCCTTATTAAATAAAACTTAATGAAATGTTTATTTCAGGGAGTTGACGTCGCACAACAGAAAACAGCGAATGGAGAGAGGGCAACGCTATACACGTTAAAGCTCTGATCGCGAATATCTTACCATGGTTGTCGCAGAAGACGTGTCCATGAAAATTCATGACTAAAGCTCAGGATAATTTGAGCGTGTGCGCGTGTTTGCGTGTGCGTGTGTGTATATGCGTGTGCATGTGTGTGCGTATGTGTGTGTGTGTGTGTGCTTGTGCACAAACAACAAGGATAAATAGACAGAGGAGTCCCCGTGGTGTAGCGGCTGATGTGCTGGTCTGCGACATTGTAGAAAGTGAGTTCGAACTCCAGTCTCGCGATTACGTTCACTTTCAAACTAATACCCTTTGGAAATGTATGAACCTCATTATCCCCTCTGCTAAGGATCGAATATTACTAGTACCGTTCTTCTACAAGGATCGCTTCCGCATTAAATAACCCGCGGAAGTTGATGTGCCATTAAATAAACCAAACCAAAGTTAGCTGACAACTATCAAGTCATATTTTTTAGCATCGGTTCCTGTCAGATGATCAAAAGTTAAGCAACGGTAAGCCTGCTTAGTACTTAGATGGGTGTTCACTTAGAAACAGTAGGGACTGTAAGATATTTGAGGTCTATGTTCCTGACTAAGCAAATTTGAACTTACGATCAAGTCAGACTGAAAACTCCGCTTCCTGTTAGATCGCCGAAGTTAAGCAGTGATGATTCTGTTCAGTAATGAGACCACTTAAGATCAACAGTTGAAATAAGCAACCTGAGACCTAAGGCTAAGCACCTCACTCTCTGTTACGTAATGGGTTTGACGTGGAGCTGTGAGGGTAGTCTAATGTGTGGATTAGAACGAAAAAGTTTAAGTGATGATTTGGCATGAACACATTACGTGGTTTGATTGGACGAGCGAATGGTACGTGGTGAAGGGAAGAGAGGAGGGATGAGAGGTCAGAGTGTAAATTGATTTGGGGAAAATGCGTTAACATGGATTTCTTGTTCTCGGCAGTTGTAATTTGGGGAAAATAAAATACTCATGAATGAAAGGAAGCAGCTTTGTGTTATTACTAAAAACTCTAAATGGAACAAGGCAAGATAACCCTCAGCCCCAAGTTGGCGTCCAGACATCATAGAACTGCCAACAACTGAACAGCTGCTCAACAACCAGGATTCCAGCTTTTTCCGATGTAGTACCGGTAAAGAGATAAGTATATTGAACATCTCTTTATCTACACATCGTTCACTGCATTTGAGGGAAGAGCCGTAACGTTAAGTAACGTGGACACGTCATCTCTCTATTTGTAAATGAGTGCAAGACGTAACGAAGAGTTGGCACGTCATCATCTCAGCCATTCCGACAAAAAGGAGGGTAAAGTAAACAAACGTGTTTACACATCTCACCATTTCAACACGGAGAGCATAGTGTAACAACTCTCTCTCTCTCTCACTCTCTCTCTCTCTCTCTCATACTCTCTTTCTCTTACATACTCTCTTTTACTTCCTCTTCCTCTCTCACATTCTCTTTCAATTACTGTCTCACTCTTACTTTTCCTCTCAGTTTATTTTTCAGATCTAATCTTTATTTTTAAGCAATTCATCTATCAGCTCAATTCCACCCTCTCTCTCTTTCTCTTCCTCCCCTCTCTCTCTCTCTTACTCACCCTCTTTTACTTAATCACTCACTTTCTCCATCTTTTACTCTCTCTCTCTCTCTCTTTCTTACTCGCTCTCTCTTACTTACCCTTTCTTTTTCTCTCTCTTTCTATCTTGCTCACTCTCACTTAATTTCTCTCTCAGTTTACCTTTCAGATCCAATCTTTATTTTCAAGCAATTCATCTATCAATTAAATTACCTACTCCCTCTCTCTTACTCACTCTCTTCTACTGATTACTCTCTCACTCTCTCTTACTCACTCTCTCTTACTCACTCTTTTTTAATTTCTCTCACAGTTTACCTTCAGTTCCAGCTTGTATGTTCAACCAATTCATCTATCAATTCAGTTTCTCTCTTCTTTCTCTTACTCTTTTTCTCTTACTGTCTCTCACCCTCTCTCTCTCTCTCTCTCTCTCGCACACGCACACACACATACAATTTTATTCTCTCTCTTTCTTTCTCTCTCTCTCTTTAAAATTCTCTGTTTCTGTGTCTCTCCTATTCTCTTATAATCTCTCTCTCTCTCCCTCTCTCTCTCACTCTCTCTCTCTTATTTACGCTCTCTTATCCTCTCTTACTCCCTTTCTCTCACTAAGTTACTTAATCTCTCTCTCATTCTTTCTCTTATTCACTCTTATTTACTCTCTCTCTCTCTAACCCCTTTTCTCACTCTCTCTCACTCTCTCACTATCTCACTTTCTCTCTCGCTTTTTCTCCCTCCATCTCTTAGTTACTAACTCTCACATTCTCTCTCTCTCTCTTACCCCCTTTCTCTCACTCTATCTCACTTACTCTCTCTCTCGCTTTAAATCACTTCCTCTCTTACTTACTAACTCTCACACTCTCTCTCTCTCGATTTTACTCACTCATTCTCTTACTTACTAACTCTCACATTCTGTCTCTCTCTCTTACCCCCTTTCTCTCACTCTCTCTCTCTCACTTACTCTCTCTCGCTTTTACTCCCTCCCTCCCTCTCTTATTTACTAACTCTCACATTCTCTCTCTCTCTCTCTCTCTCTTACCCCCTTTCTCTCTCACACACACTCTTACTCTCTCACTTTCAAAATCTATAATAATAACCGAGAAATAACAGACGTTCAGTGAATAACTACCAACCTTCGTAGGCCCCTTTATAGGACTTGGAAAAAGTTTTGTAAAAGACCTCTCAGAATTAAAGGTGGACCGAGGGGTCGAGTAATTGGATAGTGCCCGAGGGCAAAAAGCATCTACTGGCTAAAATAGCAAAGTGTCCACAGACTAATCAATGTACAATAGCTAAAATATTTTTACACTAGAAATACCTTCTGTTCTATTCATATAGTTCGATATGTATTCATGGGAGGCACGTAGTGTTATGATTACTGACGTACGAAAGAGACACGATGACACGAGTTCAAATCTTTTTTTTTTTTTTGCATTTCACATAGAGATAATACCTTTGCGAAAAATATGACTCCATCATTTCCGACTCCAGGTAAATAATAGGGAAGACTGGGTTCGTTAAACTTGGTTCGGCAACCAGTCAAAGAAAAAGGAAATTTCTGAATTCGAACCTGTTAAACTCATAGACTGGATGCCTAACCAAGGTTAAAGAACCGTCTTGCCTACTACTTACCAATAGCTGGAAGGAGAATAGTGGGATTCATACCTTTCCCAAGGGTATTAACGCCATGTGAAATGTGAACAGCCTCGACCAGGATTTGAACTCGTCTCGCTGTGCCCATTTCCTACGACACTAACCATTACATCACGCACCTACACATTTGCAAGCATATTAATCCGAAAGTGAACGTAATAGCGCGACTGGAATTCGAACTCGCTTACTACGATGTCGATGTACAACGTTAGCTACTACGCTACGGGGACTCCTCGCTGATTCTAAACTACATTTGCAGTTAAGACATTGAGATTGCAACTCTCAGCTGGTAGAGCATATACCTAAGAATAGCGCGGTTCCGGGTTTGATACTGGTCCCCGCCCACTCAGCGTATGAGTAGCACAGATTGGGTTATCTGATCTGTACGATAAAGTGGCTCTACACTCCAGCTAAATTAATCACCCTGGTCTAGCACTAGCGAAAAGGGGATAGACTTCCTCGCTGTCCAGCAAATACCGACAATAGGCCAATCAGTAAAATTTGCTTACAACTTTTATGGAGTGTCTGTCTTTTTAAAATGACTAATAGGATTAGATAATTGCCGGTTCAGATCAATCGGTAGTTCGTCCACCTGTGAAACGCAAGGTTCCTGGTTCGATACCAGCTCTCGTTCACTCAGCGTATTAGTAGCACAGGGATCTGTGCGTTAAAGTAAGAAGCAGATGGTAGGTTTGTCGCTCCACCTAAAACGCCAAAACATTCTACTTGGTCTCGTACTAGTGAAAAGAAGATAGACTCCATCGCTGTCTGGTTGATACCGACATTAGGCCACTCTTTAGACTTTACTTTTACGTAAGACTTTATTTTTAAGTAATTGCTGGTAAAGAAAAAAATGACTTTAGTATTAAATGACACAACAAGGGATAACCTGCAGTAAACTAACCAGCCAACCAATCAGCCAACCAACCAACCAACCAACCACCCAACCAAAGAATTACGAGTAGAATAACAATCCTCCTTCAAAAAATTCGGTCAGGTGAAATGAATTTGTTATTCGGCAATTTTTGGCAAAAAATATCAATTTGCAAAATCAGCCCAGCTTATTAACATGCAAAAAAATCATTTATTAACCTTTTTAAAATCGGTTACACGCAGCTGGTGATATATAACAGGCATTTTGAATGTATTCTTCTAGTAGTAAGAAAAGAAATCAATACTGTAAAGTAAAGAAAAGAACTAAAAAAGAAAAAAAAATGAAAAGAGAAAAAGGCACATATTGCAGGATTTTTTTTTCGATGAATTGCTAAAACAGATATAAAATTCATTTCTTCAAAATAGTTTTTTGTTCACTTCTGAAACGCAAGTTAACCTTACTA
>CM042156.1:60983584-60996084 GCA_023376005.1 Doryteuthis pealeii
GGGGGGGAGAATATGTGCTTAATTGAAGTCGTACCTAATTTTGAAAATTAATTAATTGATAATTAATGAATTAGGCGGGCATACCTGTTTAAATGTAAGGCTAAACAAATCGAGAAAAAGTCAATCCCTGTATGTACATTTCAGCCCAATACAGGGATTAACATATTCTCCCAGAATTGTCGGATAAAAGCCATATCAAACACATTGTTTGTTTGTTTACTTCTCATATATATATATATATATATATATATATATATATATATATGCATATATATATATATATATATATATATATATATATATATATATTTTCATTAGCCACATAGATTTCCTCAGTTCCCCTGAAGAAGGTGTACTAAGAACACCGAAACCGTGGTAGGGAAATAACTTTTCTACAACTATTAATGCTCCATATTTTACAAGATATATTGAGTCCTTTTAGATTAACTACTCAGGCTACTACAATGTCTGTACGGGGGCAACCCTTTGAGATATATATATATATATATATATAATATATATATATATATATATAATATATATATCCACTCTGCCGTTATGTTATCTATTAAAGTGTTTTCATCAAGTGATTTTTGTTTCTAAAACATATGGTGTTTTTTTGTGAATATGTCATCCACTATCTCACCTGTCCATAACTTTTAAGTATTTGTTTTTTATAACATTAAGTTAGAAAGCATCCATTGAATGAATGGAGCGTTATTTTTTTAGAATACAAGGTGTGTCAAAAAGTACAAAATGTCGATAATTTTTTTGACACACCTTATATGTCTTATTATAGTATTCCATGTACCGTGTCCGTGATTTAATGCAGATCGGCACATATCATTTGGTGAAATTCCATTTACTTTTCCATGTGACCTAAGTTGTAGGGGGGTGGTGTTTGAAGAATTACAAAGCATCTCTCTGAGGATGAGACCAAATAAAGGCAACTTCCTGATTTTTGGGTGGTGGATGAGCGGTCTTTGACCTGGGTACTAAGTGGTCCCGTAACATGTGACACTTCATTTCACCCATTACTTGGATCGACGGTCGGTCGGAAAGACCCTATCCAATCAATCGGTGGGTCATGTCAATTCTTAGCTTGTCCCAGCCATATTCTTTAATTTGCTCTCATAGCAAACACCCAACCCTTTTTATCATATACGGGTTGATTGAAAAATAACTCCCTATTTTAAGCTATTTATGATTTTTTATATGCAGTCAAATTTTGTTTCAATGCTTTAACTCTTAACATCCTGTTGAAAATTTTCTAAGTCCATGGTCCCAATTCCTATAACCATTGATCAAAAATGGGTAAAAATGTCCGTTTCATTAAAAGTTACCTGTTATTTCCCTTAAATTAAAGACTTCTAAATATGTTTAATATTACATTTAAACAAAGGCTATCATTTGGGGTAGATTAGGAAAATGAATGTGGCTTCCGGCCGGGTGGAATGTGGTGGTATAGGATGTTAAGAGTTAATGTATGTTCCTTAATATATTGCAATTAAATCTGTTGTTGGTGGTGCTCCCTCCTTTTTGCTATTGTTGTTCATGCATGGCTGAATCGCCATCATGGATGGGGAGACGCAATCAACATGGTTGAGCGACTAGAAATCCTGATTTAACATCCTGCGACTTTTTTGGTTGGGGTTGGTTGAAGGATCAAGTCTCCTCTACGAAACCATCGACTTTTGAAGAACTTGATGGACGACTACGATAATTTATTTCTGTCATTCCAAAAGAGCTCCTGTGAAGATCAGTTAATGCGATTCCCGAGCGGCTTGAGAGGATGGAAGCAAATGCTAATGCCCATATAGAATTTTAAACAAAACTCGATGTTATATGTATTCTTCTCATATTGACTTTTTGTAAAAATTATGATTTCGAAATGAACTAAAAGATTTTTTGAAATAGAGAAGGGGATTACTTTACAATCTCACTGTATGTGCTAGAAGGCGGTGACTGAGGGTTAACGACCAGTATTTATTATTACCTATGAAGTCATATGCATATCCGATCTCACTGAAAAGTTAAAGCAACAATTCTTCCAGGCTATGGTTATATTAGTACTGCTGTATGGCTGCACCACTTAGACCCTAACGAAGCGCCTTGAGAATAAGTTAGATGGGACCTGCACAAGAATGCTGCGTGCGGTCTTGAACAAGTAGTGGAAACAGCACCCCACAAAGAAGCCGCTGTATGGCCACCTACCCACCACCTCAAACCATCCGAGTAAGACGGGCAAGGCATGCTGGACACTGCTGGAGAAGCAAGGACTAGTACATAAGCGACGTTATCTTGTGGAAGCCAACACATGGACATGCTAGTGTGGGCTGGCCATCAAGGACCTACATTGATTAACTATGCAATGATACTGGATGCTGCACAGAAGACCTCTCTGGCACAATGAATGATAGGGAGGTTTGGCGAGAGATTGTCATGTATATTCGTGCTAACTGCGTGACATGATGATGATGATGATGATGAAGTTTCTCCTGGTTGTTATTGTATTGTCTATTAATTCGTATTTACTTTGAATATAAATAAGGGTGGTGTATTTTCTTAAGTTTTTCAACTTATTATTAATATCTTCTTATTAACTCGCTTTCTTTTCATTTTTAATAATAAATCACTTCTTCTGGCGTTGTCAGTGGACCCGTTATTTCAATTGCACCTGTTGTACAAGAGAGTGAGTAATTAAACTTGTAGCAACACGCATCAATCCTTATATATATATATATATAATATATATATATATATATATATATATATACATACCAACCTCTCTGCACAAGCAGGATGTGACACAAAGTCAATTTCTTAAGCGGAGTTTAAGTTTGAATTCAGAGTTTTCCTTCTCCTAGACCGGTTGCATAACCAAGGTTAAAGAGCCCAGTCTGCCGTAGTCCATATATATATATATATATATATATATATATATATATATATGTGTGTGTGTGTGTGTGTCTGTGTGTTTGTGTGTATGTGTGTGTGTATGTGCGTGTGCGTGTGTCTGAATAGTGTCAAATACGTCATGTGAAAAGATTCAACGTAAAGGTGAGAGCTAAAAATACATCTAAATAAAGTTTACACACACACACACACACACACACACACACAAATATATATATATATATATATATATATATATATATATATATATATATACTATTATCCTGATGATCCGTTAGGAGAAACCTAGGTAGATATTCTCTGACTCATTAGGCTTACTTTATTATTATTTATTAGCTCTACTTCGTGTATTGAGCACTTTAGTATATTTAACTTGATGTTGTTTTTTTCAATCCTCTTTATTTTTTATTCTAAAGTTACCCATCGAGAAATGGCATCGGACGTCAGACCGCATCTTGCGTCTGTCCTCTTGAAACTTTCCCTCTCTTTCGAAAACCTCAGCAAAACTCTCTTTTCTCACTATCTCTTTCAATCTCACTCTTGCCTTGTTATGTCCAATCCGAAACCAAGGTCAGTTTATTCACACATCATTACTCACACATCTACTTATTTGGATAATTTCCATTATTACACTTTTCAACTTTCCAACATTCGTTCCACGTCAACCCACCGCTGACGTCACACACTGACTTCCACACTCATTATTGTATACTACTCTTACAAATACATATTATACATTCAAGAAGTATTAACAAGAAATGCACATTGGTCGATGGACAAGCATCTAGGAAAAAGAGTACAAAGTCGTATTTGAGTTTTGGGTGAGTACAATATACGGTAAAGGCACGCTGCTTTATGTATTAATGACGAAGCGAGAAATATCGTCCATCGCTGGGAGAGGAGACAACTTACACTGTTCAATAAGTAATGTTGGAATATTTTGTATATAAGCCGTGCTGCAATACACCGCTTACATTTAGAGACTAAGCGAGGTCTCGCGGTTTAAACCTCAGGCAATCAACAGCCCGAATACGTGGTTGGTTAACTACTTAATCGCTGATACTGACAGACGTCCATTTGCAATCATTGACGAAGGATCTGCAAGACTGAGGAGCACCAATGAACAACCAAACGATTTTTCACTAAGGATCGCGCTCTGCTTAACAAAAGGGATCTCTGCTGGACGGTACTCTTGCTTGAAGCCTAAAGAATGGCCACAGGTTGCTTACGGTACATGCTGTGGCTTAAGTAGTCGCCTGCTCATGTGGGGGTGTTGGTAAATACATAACAGATCTAACATTTTGCTGTCTCTGATACATACTGTGGATCTCAAGCCATGGTTCTCAAGCTAATGAAAGGTTTATATTTTTAGCGGTAAGTTTTCTTTAAAACATTTGTCAAACTAACCAACGATTATTTGCAATTATATTGTATGGACAAAAACAATTTTTTTCAACACTTACGATAAATTAAAAAACAAAAACAAAAAACAAAAAAATAAAACAAACGAACAAAAAAAACAACAACAAAAAAAAAACATCAAAAAACAACAACAAAACGAAAGACACGTTTCTATACTAAAATATTTTTTACTTAATCAGAAGAGAAATGCAGACAGTTTTTATTTACAAATTAATTTTCATGTTTATTTCACTAAATGATGTTGTTCAGAAATAGTATCACACAATTTGTTTTTGTAAAATTTGTTTTTGTTAGATACAATATATATATTTACCAACCCCTCCGCACAAGCAGGATGTAACGCAAGGTCAATTTCTCAAGCGGGGTTTAACAAGTTTGAATTCAGAGTTTTCCTTCTCATAGACTGGTTACCTAGCCATGGTTAAAGTCCAGTCTGCCCTACTATTTACCCATAGCTGAAGGGAGAATTGGATTCATAACTTTCCCAAGGGCATTAGCGCTATGTGAAATGCCCACAACTTCGTCCAGGAATTGAACTCGCGTTGACGAGTCCATTTCCTACAACTTTAACCATTAGACCAACACTCTACTTTGGCCCTTACTTAGGCTAGACGGTCGGTCGGAGAGGCCCACTCCGATCAATCAGCTGGTCAGGTCAAACCCTAGCACCTATATGATTGTCAAAAACCTATTGCGCTCATGGTACCCCTAAACCCTTTTTATCATATATGTGCTAGAATGCGGTGGCTGAGTGTCTTAGTGTTCTGGGTATGACGTTAAACTGCATCTAGTGGGAAGTTCTAATTCTGTAACACTGGGGAATGTGGAGTACCCCTTCATCACCATTACTTCCATGTCCATTCTGACCCAGAGTTAAATTGCATCTAGTAGTGAAGTTCCAATTTTGGACTGGGGAGTGTGGTGTACCCCTTAATCGTCATTGCTTGTAGGTCCACCCTGAACCGGGGTGGGGGGTAGTGTCTATTAGGGTACCATATATTTGTTAAATAGAACAAAAATGATTTTTAAAGAAATGTGTTTAAAATGTGTTAAAATCTTTTTTTAATACCCATAAAGAATGAATAAACATGTCTTCAGCATAAAATAACCCAACAAGGATTGACATACCGTAAAATTCAACCAACCAACTATTGTAAATGAGGGAGTATTTCAACTTGTAGCAAAAGGTTTCAATCCTTAGATTCCTATAGCTGTATTTTACAATTTTTTATTCTACTAGACGATCCATGAACCTGTTGGGTTCCCGTTTCAGCCACTTTGCGTAGAAGGACGTGTCACCGTGGTATAATTGTTAGCAAACTTGACTCGCAGATCTACTGAAAAGAGAGTCTGATCTTCGATGGAAACCCTATAATGTACCTGTGAGTAATTGCAAGGAAGAGATACTCCCAACTCCTCACAGCTCCATACCCATAGTTGTGACATTGTGTCACATCTTATCCGAAAAGAAGACAGGACTTTGCATTATGTCCTCATCTTCATTGTTATCTGTACAACATTTCGGCCGATGTGCCCCCCGGCCTTCTTCAGGTATTTCTTGCCGGACTCCAATTGGACACATGGCCTAGTAGATGGAGAAGTTAGGTCAAAACAGTTCTAAGTGACAGTTATCTCTGGAATGCAGGTTCAATCCTGGTCAGGGGTAACAGTAACATAGAATAATAATTAACACAGCTTAACGCCCCTGCCCCAGCTATGGTTAGCGGAATGAAAACAGGACACCCCCATGGAGTGAATAACGGGTTAAGTTCAAAGTTCCGTGATAGCTCCCGATTACGACAGGAAGGTTCCCGAGTTCTAAAAGAGATGGTTCTCGAGTCCGACAAAAAATGCCCGAAGAAGGCCGGAGGGCACAACGGGTGAAACGTTGTACAGATAACAATGAAGATGAGGACAATAGTCCGAATAATGCAGATAATATTAATCATCAAACCTCATTTCAAAAATTCAGAGAAATAAGACAGGACTTATATTAATTTTCACTCCGAAATATCGTAGGATGTAAATATGTAGTGTGTTTATTTCTTTCGTTTGTCTGTCAACTAGAGCTCATTTTAAGGGGAGGTCTTCAATTTAAATCATCCTGAATAATAAAGCTAGGTCTTATTTCGCAGGTAGTTATTATTTTCGGGGAAACACGGTATATACATATAACGAGAATATTTAGAAATATATCGATTATATTAGTAGCATTTACTGAAAGATCGCACCAAAAGATATAAGCAAGAAATGCGGAACTATTTATATGAAGTCTACAAAAGTATCAATGATTGGTTTTAGACAAACAAAATATCTTTACAGTAGGTTAGCGTTAAAGTTTAGTCGCTCTGTCGGCGGGGGTGAGAATAATCCAACTTTGTCCTCTACAGAGGGATAATCTGCCTCTCCCGCAATAAAACGGGGTGTCCTTGGTATGATACTAGATTGAACCCGGTGGTGAGGCTTCAGTTCTGGAACCCCGTGGAGTGTGAAGTAACTCTTCGTTGCCATTACTCCCAGGTCCACTGTGACCCGGAATAGTAGTATTTATTAGGGTAACATATCTGGGTTAAATGGTTGTCTTTGAGAATTATGAGTATTGGATATGAATGCTTGAAATCATATATTTACCAAACCCCTTCACACGAACAGGATGCGACACAAGGTCAATTTATTAAGCGGAGTTTAACAGGTTTGAATTCAGAGTTTTGCTTCTCCTAGACTGGTTACCTAACCAAGGTTGAAGAACCCAGTCCGCTCTACCATTTACTCATAACTGGAGGGAGAATAGTTGGATTCATACCTTTCCCAATTGTATTACCACCATGTGAAATGCAAACAGTATCGTCCAGGAATTGAACTCGGGTCGACGAGTCTATTTCCTATGACACTAACCATTAGACCACGCGCCTCCACTGCTTGAAATAATATAACTCTGTGCAATTGAATTATTATTATTATTATTATTATTGTTGTTGTTGTTGTTGTTGTTGTTGTTGTATTTAGTTTTTCGATCTACTTTCGTTTTCTTGACAATTTCCCAGCACATCTTTAGCTCGAGGGAAGGTAGTTATCATATACATTTTATGTTTTTGTGTTTTGTTTTAGTTTTTGTTTTTCAGTTCTCCGGCAAGGTCCAGGTATTTTTCAATCTTTTCAATTTCTTTCATTTTCACTCTGTGGTCCATTGAACGGCAAAATCCACTAATTGAAAAGTTCTCTTTATTATTATTATGATAGTTTTTCACATCAGTATTAGCTGAAAGTATTTCACTGGAGTCTGAGTGACAACAAGTCTCCTCAGGTCTCCAGGACTCTTCTAAGTATTCTAGCCGATTGCAGCAATGCAGTAGTCTGGATGGTCTCAATTCTTTCTTTGATTTCCAGATCCTACAGTTATTATTATTATTGTTCACTCCTTTTGAGTTTTCCACATCAGCGTTAGCTGATGGCCTTTCACTGGAGTCTGAGTGACAGCAAGTCTCCGCAGGTCTCCAGGACTCTTCTGAGTATTCTGGCAGATTGCAGCAGTGCAGTATTCTGGATGGTCTCGATTCTCCCTCTGATTTCCAGATTTTCCATACTTTTTTCCAATCTTTTGGGGACCGTTCCTAGTGCACCAACTACAATTGATATAACTTTGACTTTCATATTCCATAACATTTTTAGTTCTCTGGCAAGGTCCAGATATTTGTCCATTTTTTCATTTTCCTTCAGCTTCATCCAGTGATCTGCTGGAAATGCAAAATCCACCAGGTCTTTCTTTTTTGTTAATCAACACTAAGTCCGGTCTTCTTGCTGCGATAAGGTGATCCGTTTTTATCTCAAAGTCCCAGAGAATTTTATGCGTTTCACTCTCAAGAACAGCTTCTGATTTATGCATATACCATTTTGTTGTATGGTCAATTTTTTTTTTTCATAATTCCCTGTGGATCACCTTTCCAACCTATTCGTGCCTAGTTTTGTACTACCGTTGTGCTAGTTTGCTACATTCGCATAGTACATGGTTTACAGTCTCATCTCTGTCACCGCATAGTCTACATTTACTATTATTATTATTGTTATTGGTATTATTATTAATATTATTATTATTATTATTAGTAGTAGTATTATTAACGGAACAAGTAGAATTTAAAGAGCCCAGTCTGTCCTGTTATTTACCCATAGCTGGAGGGAGATCAGGTGGATGCATACCTTTCCCAAGGGTACTAGCGCTATATGAAATGTAGACGATAACCATTATACGAAAGGTGCCTCCTTATTTCAATGAGAGTAAAATCAAGATAAAATCTGATAAGATTTGAACTTGGATTGTCGTGTCCATTTTCCACGACGATAACCATTATTCAAAGGGTGCCTCCTTATTTCAATTAAAGTCAGATTAAGATAAAATGTGAAATATTAAAATCAAATCAAATCAGGATATTCGACATCAGGGTTTGGTCTGGTTTCTTTGTTTAATGGCATACCTAGCCTCGTGGATTATTTAATGCCAAAGCCATACTTGAAGAAGAAAAGTAATGATACTATTTAACCCATAGCTGAGGGAATGAGGTTTATCATACCTTTCCCAAGGGTATTAGTTCAAAAGAGAACACAATAGGGCAACTGGAGTTAGAAGTCGCTTACTACAATGTTTACGGTTACTACGATGTCCAGCACGTTGCCTACTGTACCACGGGGACGCCTCCTTCAAAATTAAGGTTTAAATCTTTTTTAATGTGTTTACTGCGAACTTTTGCACATAAATTGTAATAAACTGCTTAAAATGATTATATGTTTTGATTTGCTGGTTGGTTGGTTGATTGGTTTTACGGCATGTAAACCCTTTTTTAAAACTCATTGTTAGATCTATCTTACTCTATAAAACTCATTGTTAGATGTATCCCTAACAGGTACTACCACTCTCGGTCAGATTAGAGCTGGAAGTAATGGCAATGAAGGGGTACGTCACTCCCCAGAGACTCAGAATTGGAACCTCACCGTCTAGCTTCATACAAAGGACACTAAGACACTCAGTCACCACCTTCTAGCACACATGATATGATAAAAAGGGTTGGCGAGGTTTGCCATAAGAGCAATAAAGTTGAGACTATCATATAAGTGGAAGGGATTGATGTAACCAGCCGATTGATCGTCTAGTCTAAATGAGGTCCAAAGTAGAGCGTTGCTTGTAATGGACTGCTCAGCCACCAGAATCCTGTCCTCAAACATTATGGATCGCCATCTACGGCCAACAGGTGGTCCGATAAGGGGAAAGATCTGGTATCACCCCTTGCAGAGGTGTAGTCGGTGTATTCTACAGCCCCAGTCAATAGGGTGGCTTGATAGTGTTAATCGTTACGCATTAATATTCTTTCCTGGGGGTATAATCCAAAAGTGAACGCAATAGCGCAACTGAAATTCGAACTCGATTATGTCGGTCCTACTACGATGTCCAATACGTTACCTACTACGCTACGGAGACTCGTCCATTCAACATTAGAATTTTAAAAAATTGTTCACAGCAAACTTGCCTAATATTCCATGTGTAAATATCTAGAGGACACATTTTTATTTCTTCAGGATTAAGTGCCTGGCCAAAATGTTAGAATGCCTAATATATAAACTACTTAAAAAGAAGATACTATTTGGAAGTAAGTAAAGTAAAGTCGTCGGAGAGGGGAGGGACTTGAGTCGGTATCAGCCAATCAGCGAGGGAGTCTGTCCCCTTTTCACTAGCGCTAGACCAAGGAGATTGTTTTAGCGTCTCAGGTGGTGCGCCACACCTACTCTCAGCTACTTACTTTACTGCACAGATCCCTGTGCTACTCATACGCTGAGTTAGCGAGTGCCGGTATCGAACTAGAAACCTTGTGGTTTCTAGCCAAACACTCTACCGACTGTGCTAAACCGGCCCTTGGAAGTAATAGAATGAAACATTATGAATATTGAGTGTACATCGCTTGGTTTAATGAATAACTGGCTAATTATATATTCTTATTTCAGATTTAATCTTACCCATTAATATTCGCGTGGTCTGATGGTTAGAGTAGCGGGAAATGGACTCGTCGACCCGAGTTCAGTACCTGGACGAAGCTGTTTGCATTTTCACATGGTGCTAATACCCTTGGGAAAGGTATGGATCCAATTAACCTTCCGAGTATGGGTAAATTGCAGGGCAGTTTGGGCTCTTAAACCTTGGCAAGTTAACCAGTCTAAGAGAAGGAAAACTCTGAAATCAAACCTGTTAAACCCCGCTTAAGAAATTGAACTTGTGTCGCACCCTGCTTGTGCGGGGGGTTGGTATATATATATATATATATATATATATATATATATATATATTCTTTCCCGAAGGTATTAATCTAAAAGTGAACACAATAGTGCAACTGGTATTCTGCCTCTCTTACTACGATGTCGCGCTTACTACGATGCCCATCACCTTACCTACTATGCAAGGGGGATTCCTCCCTTCAACATTAGAATTTGAATTTGAAAAAATGTGTTTACTGTGAACTTTTTTTCGCATTCCTAATAATTGAAAGCATCATTCTATTAGTTGGATGGCTGGTTGGTTGGATTTTATGGCATGTCAAACTTAGGGTTATTCTATATCGAAGACGTTTTTGTTTTATTCATTATTTTTAGGTATTCAATTTTAAAACTCATTTTTTAAATTTATTTAACCCATAGATGGAACCCTAACAGGTACTACCATTACCGGTCAGAGTGGAGCTGAGAGTAATGGCAATGCAGGGGTACTCCACACTTGTCAGAGCTCCAGAATTGAAAACTCACCACTAGATACAGTTTAGCGTCATACACGGTGCACAAAACCACCAACTTCTAGCAAATGATGAAAAGGATTGAGGGAGGTTTTCTATAACAGTTATGGGGTTGGGACAATCATATAGGTGCTAGGGCTTGACATGTCCAGCCGATTGATCCGAGGGGCCTCTCCGACTGCCCGTCTAGCTTTAATAAGGTCCAAAGTAGAGTGTTGCATGTAATGGACTGCTGATACACAGGTCCTGTTAGTTCTGAATGTAGTGTGTACCTCACTTGGTTTACTGAATAACTGGCTAGTTTTGTATTTCTTTTATGTCCATTTCATCATTTGGTCATTATCATTATTATGCGATTATTATGTGACAGTTTTTATACCTGTCACCATAGAACCTGTATTTGCAATTCTCTTGCGTATTATAGATCTATGCGATGATATAATTTGTCCTTGTGGCATTGTTTTGTTTGGCTATTAAAAGATATGCAGTTTTCTCTCTTCTGGTTCGTCCTTTTTAATCATGTCCAAGTCGTCTCGTGTACAATTTGTTTATCGCTTGTTTTGACTCGCATTTTCTTTGATCTTAAAAAAAAATGCTGCTATTTATCGTCAATTACTTTGCTCTTGATTCCCTCGAAAGCGGGAAACAGCACGTATATATATAAAAAAAAGACTTGCACGATAGCTTATTGTTTATTATTGTCTCAGTTCCTCGTTGTCGTAGAAATAAGCCGAATAATAAAGCTGTTGGATAAAAAAAAATAAAGTTAAAAGAACTAGCATGAATATATGCTCGCCGGGCGTAAGTATTTAAATTTTAATGTTATGATGTATATTAAAATAGAAGCGGCTACCCAGCATCACCTGTGTAGAGAGGGATTTAAATAAAAATTAGTCTCATAGATCCTCGTGTGGAGGGGTTGGTAAATATATATTGATGGAAAATGATATGACAACATTATGAACACCGAAGTTAAGCAGCGATGAGCCTGTTCAATTAATTGAATGACCATTTAAGTAAAAACAGGTACTGTAAAAAAAACTTGGGCCCGTTGTTCATAAGAAATTACTTGATTCGGCATTAAATTACCCGAAGAGAGTTGATATGCCGTAAAACCAACCAACATTCTAAAAGACGATGGCCTGGTTGTCTTATGTGCATGTGGCCTGATCACTGGTGATACATCCTATAATTTAGAGCTTGTGCAAGTAGAATTCTGTATATGATATCATTTACAGCAATCTATATAATAATACTCTTGTGCCTTAATCTTCCGATCGTAATCATCTTGCAGCACCCCCTGGTTATAAATGAGACCGTCCAAATTGTCCAAGATGAAATGCAAAAATGTGAATCCTGATTATCTGGTGTCACTTATCAACCGAATTCCTATTT
>CM042156.1:61001084-61011084 GCA_023376005.1 Doryteuthis pealeii
TATTATATTTTTTATGTGTAGATTGTCCCTTTTCTTCGCTTTCTCTCTTTTTAATGAAACCGAAATGGTCTATTATTTAGCTGAGGTGACGACACACATAAAAAAATAAGAATTCGGCGGATAAGTAGCTTTAGATAATCAGGATTTACATTTTTGCATTTCATCTTGGACGGTTTGATTTTTAACCAGCGGGTGTTACAAGATGATAACGGTTGGAAGATTAAGGAACACGAATATCAATACATAGATTTACTTAGCATATTTGGATAACATGCCTGTTTGTACAATTAAATATTTACTATGGTGAGCTTAGGTTGGCACAGGGCCATTATATCAGAGCACTCAATTATTCAAATAGTCTATGCTGCTGACACCATCATTCTATAGTACGTGTCATTATTAAAATTAGCCATGTCTGGCACAGGGATGACAGAGATGAGCCTCCGTGGCTATCGAACTATCTGGAGAAACTATTTGCTGACCATCTCAAGAATGGGGGTCTTATGTGGATCAAACTCAATACAGTCAAATTATCTAGCGGGATTAGCTCATTAGCCATAACACTACATCATATATCGTTATTAACATTAGCTTTGTTTCTTTATCAGGCACCAAGAACGTAACGGTTATCGTGATGTAGCGTAACTGTTATCGTCTTCAGAAATGGGATCGTTGATCCAAGTTCAAATCATGGTCGAGGCGGTTTGAACTTCGCGCTAATACACTCAGGAAAATCATAACTCCATCCGTTCTTCCCCCAGCTATGGGTAATTAGTTGGATAGACTGGGCTCTTTAGCCTTGCAAGACAACCACACTTAGGGAAGGAAAAACTCTGAATTCAAACCGGTTTTACTCCGTTTAAAATTTAGAATTTGACCTTGGGTTACATTCTGCTCGTGGCGGAGGGGTTGGGTGGATAGATACAAGAACGTGGCCCAGGTGAGCATCTAAGTCAATAACCCAAACGGCGAGGGAGCCTATCCCCTTTTCGCTAGCTGGACGAGGGAGATTGTTTTTTGCTGAGGTAGAGCGCCACACCTACCGTCAGCTCCTAGATGATTTACTGCAAATATCAGATTAACCTAAGCTGTGCTACTTTTGCGCTGAGTTGGTGAAAATCGGTATCAAACTCGGAATGTTGCGATATCCTAGGCAACTTGCCCGTTAACCATCACACTACGTCTCGGAGTTGGGTGGTTAGAAAAATAATTGGATGGCAAATAACTCTGGACACTGCTGGAGAAGCAAGGACGAACTCATAAGTGACGTTCCTCTATGGAAACCAGCAGCACATGGTCAAGCCAGTGTGGGCCGCCCAACAAAGACCTACATTGACCAGCTCTGCACGGATACAGGATACAGCGCAAAGGAACACCTCACGGGAGCAATGAATGATTATTAGAAAATATTATAAAAAATATATTACTAATAAGGACTGAGCCTATTCTAGTAATGACCACCCTAAGCGGAGTTTAACAGGTTTGAATTCAGAGTTTTCTTTCTCCTAGACTGATTGCCTAACCAAGGTTAAAGAGCCCAGTCTGCCCTACTATTTACCCATAACTGGAGGGAGAGTAGTTGGATTTGTATCTTTCCCAAGGGTATTAGTGATATGTGAACTGTAGCTTCGTCCAGGATTTGAACTCGGGTCGACGAGTCCATTTCCTACAACTCTAACCATTAGACCTCCAACAAAGACCTACATTGACCAGCTCTGCACAGATACTGGATACAGCGCAGAGGACCCCCTTCACGAGAGCAATGAATGACAGGGACGGTAGGCGAGAGATTGTCATGGATATCCATGCTGTTAGTGTGACATGATGATGATAATGATGATGATGATGTCTCTTCGCGAAAACACAGGAAAAAATCCCGAAAAGCGACATTTTTTTCTTCTTCATGATTTAATGTATTTTTTTCCTCTTTGCTGGCCAAAATAAATTGATTAGTGCATTTTGGAAAAAACGTGGCTCTTTTTTTTTTCTTTACGAAATTTCGGGGGAAAAATACTATTATTCAAATGCTTAAAAAACTGCTCGTATTTGTTTACACAAGCAAAACTAAGCTCATAGACCGCACACACATAACTGCACACGCACACTGCATGTCACGCACACAGACAAACAGATCACGCACACAGTACGCATCATACACACCAGACATTATACACGCCGAAGATCATACACAGAATACATCGCATAGGCAAATGTTTTAGATCCAAGATGACACACCTACATACACCACATACAAGTTCGCGACCACGTATGCACAAATATGCTCAAACCTGAACACACACATATATACAACCAAACATACACACATACATACACTTACACCCACCTCGCACTCAAGTACACAACCATTCACACATAGAGATACACAATCTCGTACATACACAAACACGCACACTCGCTACTGTAATTATACAAACAAATACATAACCATTCACATACACGAATACAAAAAATATCTGCTTCACAGACACCGACACACGTGCAATCATGAATATATACACACATGCACACATACACACGCGCACACAAACGTGCGTACACACACAAAGGACATACACAACCAAACACGCAGAAACATACTTAAATATGCATACAGTCACCTATACACACACATGCCTACACACAGATGCCTACACACACATAGATACATATACACATACGCAACCCCCACACAAGAACAATCAAGTACACAACTGCTCAGACGCACACATACACAACCCCCTCACACAAACACACAGTCCCGCATACATGCATATATACAACACCGTACACGTACAACTGCACAACCACGCGCAGTCACAACTGTACGTACAGAAACACACAGCCGCTCACATACATACAAAGACAGAAACACGAGTGCGTGCACACACACACACACACACACACACACACACACACACACACACAGATACATACATGCATACATACACAAGTAAATACACAAATCATTTGTACCACAGACACACGTGCGCGCAAACACACACGCACCCACGCACACAAGCACACACACACACACACACACACACACACACACACACACACGTGAACGCGCACAGACAGAAGCATGCTTATCAAAACACACACATGCATTCACACACGCACGCACACACACACACACACATACGCACGCACGTTACACGTACACACGCACGCACACGAATGCATACACACATTCATTTGTTTGCGGGTGTGCCTATCTGTATGCTGATATGGGAGAGATTTCTTTTCCATATTTTATAAGTTTTCTTTTCTTTTTTTTCTTTTTACAAGAAGCGAACGTATGTCTACTAACAACCGAATCTTTTCGCGTTTCAATAAAAATCAAAACCACAGAATTCAAGCCAAACGGTGCGTCTTTTTTTAGAGGAGGGCGGTGAGGGTGTTCTCAGGATTACTGGGATAACTTTATTGAATATTTCGTCTCGTTCGACGGTACGTTTAGATGGCTAAAAATAAATGAAATCAATTCAATCTCGAAAATATCTAAAATTAATCGAAAAACTATTTTTAGAACGCCCCCCCCCCCTAAAAAAAAAAGAAAAAAAATGTTTTTTCCGCTTCAGTGAATCTAAAAACGAAATGGATTATAGAATGCAAGGGAATGTAAGATACAAATACTTATATCTCAACTGGAATGTTTTTTTCGGATAATTGACACGAATAATATACAGTTGTTTAAAAAACAAATAAATAAAACTTATCTATATTTTTAATAGAAATAATATCAATTATCGGGTAAATATATATATATATATATATATATATATATATATATATATATATATTTATGTGTTTATATATATGTATATATATATTATATATATATATATATATACATGTGTTTTTATATATATACACATTTATGTGTTATATATATATATATTCATATATGTGTGTATATATATGTTTATAAATGTGTATATACATTTATATATATATGTATACATATATATATACATGTAATTACAAATACACATACATTATTCTTTTCGATGTGATAATTTGAAGAAATCATTAGATTGTAAAGAAAAAGAGAAAAATTGCAAAACATTCGGATTCTGTTCAATTCAACAAAATTTGTTTTATATATATATATATATATATATATATATATATATATATATATATATATATATATATATATATATATGAATATTTATGTGTGTATGTATATTTATGAGAATATATATAAGAAGAAGATATGAGAACAATATAGCTATAACTTTACCTTGAACCTTTTCTTTTGTTGTCCTGAAGAATTCAATTTCTTCCGAAAAGTATCTCCAAAGGTATTTTCTCTTGTCCCTTAATGAGTTCTGTTGTAAGAAAAAGATGCCGATAGGATTCTTGTCTCTCAATTAAAAGAATACTTCATGTAACATGTCGCTTTAGCAGATCGGAGTTTGCTTAAATGATCTTGTTAAAAACAGAACAAGTTGAAAAATCAAGCAGTGATGAAAAAGAAAAAAAGAAAAACAAAAGAAAAAGAATTAACCCAGAAAAAGTGATGATTACGACACGAAATTATTAAATAACATCCACTGATCGAAGTTCGATCACGATTCCGATGTTGCCCAACCGATCAGTTCCATAATACTGAACATTTTGATCTCCTTTCGTTTCTTTCTCTTTTTCTTTTTCCTCTTTTCTTTTTGTTTTGTTCTTTAAGCGCCGCTCAAATGCTTTAACATTCTGTCTAGTTTCACTTTCACTTTTAAAGCATTTTCTTTCTTTTCTTTTTTTTTCTTTTTTTAAAAAATTACTTTTAACAAAATCTCAATAATATAAACAAATCGTTTCAGGATTATTGCTTATACGTGTTGACAATATCAACGTATTCTTGTTATTATTCATTGAAACTCATGCAATATACTTATACGTGTATATATAACAATATATGTTTGTATGCCTATGTACAAATGATCATAGTAATTCTTGTATGGGAATTTTAATGTGTAGAAATTTCTTTTTAATAACAATAACTCGGTTACTTATCAAGCGCCTCTTTTTTTCTCACCTTATCTCTTTCTTTATTTCTCTTTCTCTCATACTCTCTCTCGCTCTCTCTCTCTCTCTATATATATATATATATAAATATATATGTGTATGTGTGTGTGTGTTTGTGTTTGTGTTTATGGGAGTGTGTTTATTTGTTGCCTTTTTGCACGTGTTGTTCTTCTTATGAACTGATTTTTTTTCTTTTCTTTTAAAGAAAATCTTTCAGATGATTCAAGTGTCTAGTTCGAAGTTTTCTTTCATAATTTACCGATGAAATTCGTAGAGTTATCGCTGAAAATATATTTCCAGTGTATTCCTTTTGGGCGCGTGAAAACTTTTTTTTCTTTCTTTTTTGAATGTTTCAAGTTAACTCAATCCGTGTATACAAAGTTGAATGAAATAAATAATCCATTTAAAAAATTACCTTCTTTGGTTTTGCACAAAGTTTTCTTTCTTTCTTTCTTTTCTTCTTTCTTATAAAATCTTGTATTTAAATAGAAATTCTAAACAAACTGAAATTCAGAGAAAGAACGTTACATTATTGATACCAATAAAACTTAAAAGAAAACAAAGATATCGTTTTTATCCCATCCCATTTTTTGTAAACTGTTCTGGATTAACTCTACAACTTTATATAAAAAAAACAATCTCTTATCTTTTTCTTCTTCTTCTCATTCGGGTTTGAATTTTTCTACACCTTGCTCTCTTTTCTCTTTCTTCATCCTTATTCTCCTTTTCCCCCTCTTCCTCTTTTTCTTTTCTTTTTTTTTTCTTTTTTTTTTTTACTTCTAACTATTACTATTAATTATTATTACTAACTCCAATTAATCATTGCTATCAATGGAACGTCACATAGTAATACGAAATCGAGAACTTGACACTCGGGTATCTCCGCAATTATATTTGCTGTCTAATCAACCGAGCCTTAATAAACAGACTGATCACCGTCGGTAGTAAACGTACAATGCATAAAATACGATTACTATATTCAACGGACAGGCACAGCATCAGCTGACGATCTCAAGCAGTCAAGCGTTCTGCATGCGCTCCAGCCGACTGCTATTCTTATTATAGAAACAAGCAGTAGAGTAATGAGCGGAGATGATAGTAAGAGCGAGCTAGTAGTCCTAACAGCAGCTATTGGGGAACAGAAGTAGCGGAGATGCTTGTGTTTTTAAGTGAAGCTGTAGTTGCTGGTTCTAACCGTCTTCTAAGTGTCATCAAATGGAAAGTACAAAAAAACAAAAAACAAAACAAAACAATCAACAAAAACAAACAAACAAGAAACACCTCCAAAACAATAGGACTTCCCTCTAAAAAAGAAAGAAAACAACGGTGCTCAACGGAGGAACACTTTAAAGTACATTTCTTAGTTTAAAGTTTCATATATCCGATGAATATCTAGCATTGTCATTTCTTTCATTAATACCAGTACAACATGACATAACGGATATCAACTCGGAAAATGGAACCGGTCTGCTAAGCCAGTTTATTCTGTAATTTCTCAATGGAACTATTTTGTAGGTGATAAAGTTTCGGTTTTTGTTTGTTTTGTTATTGCCGTCGTTTTTGTTTTATTTTGTTTTGTTTTGTCGTTGTTATTTTTTTTTTTTTTGTGTGTGTGTGTGTGTGTGTGTGTGTGTGTGTGTTATAAAGGATTCTAGAAACTTAAGACACAGTCAATTATGGGTGACCAAAAAAGTATGGAAGACCAAAACAATCAACTTTGATTATTTATCGCCTCCATCCTAGCTGAGTGCCATTCAGTTTTATGTTACAACCTTTTAAAGTACAATATCTGTGTACTTTTGTCCGGAGTTATTTACATCACAGTCCAGCGACAGACCTGCCATTTGCTCATCATCCTTTTATGAAAATTCGTGATAAAAGTAATTACTTATATCGTTGCCGGTCTGTCGGCAGGGTTTAGAATATGCTGAATGTATACCAGAGGGGCAAGTCTGCACATAAATTCAACGGCTCTTGGTAACAGACAGTTTCTCGCCTATGGAATTTTCAATAGGTATATTTAGTTATGTGTAAAAGTTTTCGATGAAAAAAAAAACGGTTTCTGGTTGTGTATTTTATCTTTAGTTAGTACCATTTGGATTATTCGGACTATTGTCCTCATCTTTATTGTTATCTGTACAACGAATAATCGAAATGATACTAATTATCAAGCCTCATCTAAAAAATGCAGAAAAATACGATATTTAGTTGTTGATTAATTGAATGATTGTTTGATTCCAACGGCATATCAGTTCCTCTAGGGTTATTTTAAGTTTAGAGGTTAGGTAAACACGTTCATTATACGTTAATGTTTACATTTCTGCGTAATAGTCTCTGATTTTTTTTATAGCTAAGATCCTAACAAATGCAAATAAATATTCAAAGAGGCCTCCACCTAAAAAAGAAAGGGCGCCCTGGGTTCGGTACTAAACAGCATTTAATTGTTAAGTGCAAATTCGGAAGATCTGGAGTATGTGGAGTACCCTTTCATTGCCATTACTCCCAGGTCCATTCTAAACCGGAGTGTTTGGGTCCCATCTATGGATTGAATAGTTAGGCTCCCAATCTATGGGTTAAAAAGAAAAAAAACGAATTAAAAAAAATTGAGTTTAGAATAAAATTTGAATACACATCAAGAATAAATAAAACACAACGTCTTCAGTATAAAATAACCTAACTAGGGTTGACATGCCGTAAAATCCAATTAATCAACCAACATAAATAGCCTTAAACGAGTTGACATGCCGTTAAAATCAATCAATCAATAAATTATATCATCACTTTTAGATAATTTATTGTATTAGTAGTAGGAATAATTTACAAAATTATCACAATTGGGATTTTAAATCGTTTATTTACAATATTCGGTTTTTATTTATTTTTATTTCATTTATTTATTTTTTATTAAGATGCCTAGTGATAATAAAAGGAAGCTGATCTACGTACACATTCATTTGTAGACGCTAATACATTAAAGTACACACTCACACATACACAAGCACTTGATATTCTTCTAAACCGCTAAGCTAAAATACGTATCAATCTGTGTCTTTACTAAAAATGTTTATTTACAATATTTTAAGAAATGTGCTATTTCTGAGTACCCGTTTAATCAAACAGTCCCATTTCTACCCGGTTTAGCTCAGTCGGTAGAGCATCTGCCTAGGAAACCACAAGGTTCGAGGTTCGATACCGGCCCTCGCCAACTTAGCGTATGAGTAGCACAGGGATCTGTGCGGTAAAGTAAGGAGCTGATGTGGCGCTCCACCTCAGACGCAATAACAATCTCCTAGGTCTGGTGCTATTGAAAAAGGGATAGACTTCTTCGCTGTCAGGCTGATACCGATTTTAAGCCACTTTACTTACTTTATGTATCTTCCTAAAAATTCTCATTATGCAACTATGTAACATGCCCAGGAAAAAAACGGCAGACCCTAGCGTAGCTTTTATCAGAGCAATACACTTCTATAACTTAGAGAATAAAGTACAAATTAGGGAATAAAGCACACTACAGACTAATTTGGAATCAAATGATAATTTCTGGGGTCTGCATTCGCGCTTAATGTCATTAAAAAGTTACCCAACTATAATTGAGATATGCCAATTAGAATCCTTCGCTCTTTTCTGAATGGATTGCTGTTAGAATGAGAACCCCACTAGATTGTGGTTCGTTTCGCAACATAAAGGCTTATAATTCTTTTACGGGTGAGAAAACAAAAATCTGGTCTAAATTCGAATGCGTTTGAAGAAAATTATGGAATTTATCATTTCTTTGGGGTATCACACCTGGTAATAGTTACGAAAAAACTTTTTAAAAAAGTCAAATGTATAAGAGCTTGCTTACGGTCAAGTCACTTTGACAGTTCCGGTTCTCGCTAGATCACCGAAGTTAAGCAGTGATGAGCCTGTTCAATACTTTGATGGGTGGCGTCTTAAGCAACAGCTGATACTGTAAGCAACCTGATATGAAAATGACTTGATTCGGCATTAAATGACCCAAAAAGTGTTGACATACCGTAAAGCCTCACAACCAACTAATGTGTAAAAGCTTTGATACTCTCCAACAACGTCTCTCTTTGTACAGAACTCTCCCTCTCCAACCTCTCTCTCTCTCTGACTTTCCATCGCACACTTTTTCTCTTTCTCACTCACTTTCTCTCTTCTTTCTTTCTTTCTTTCTTTTTCTCTTTTTCTTTCCCTATCTGTCGTTCTCTCTCGATTTCTCAGTCTTTCTCCCCCCTCTCTCTCTCTTCATATCTCACTCGTTTTATTTCTCTCTGTCTCTCGTTCTATTTCTCTCTCTTTCTATCTCTCTCAGTCTTTATTTCTCTCTCTATATATATTTCTATTTCTTTCTCTTTCTCTCGCAGTTTCTATTTATCTTGCTCACTTACCACCTCTCTTTTCCTGCCTAGTTCTCCTTCTCACCCCCTCTCTCTCTCTCTCTCTCTCTCTCTCTCTCTCTCTCTCTCTCTCTCCGTCAAGAAATTGAAGGACGTGTTTATATATTTTGACGAAAGTTTTAGCGCGAAGAATCAGAAGAAAAAGATACGAATACATCATTTTACGGAACAAAAAACGCACCCCCAAAAAAAAACAAAAACAAACACAGATCGGATGTCTAAAAAAAGAAAAGAAAAAGAGAAAGAAAGAAAAGGAACAAAAACAGAAAAAGAAAAAAGAAAAAGAAAAGGAGAAAGAAAAGGAAAAAGAAGCCTGATGTATACATCTTTATTCGTCTATCAATTCACCTGTGTAACAAATTCTTTTGCTTCATAATACGCAAGGATTTAACAGACACACACACACACACACACACACACACACACACATACACACACACACACGTGTATTCAAACAGACACACAGACACAGACACAGACACACGCACCAACAACGAAGCGCGCGTAGTTACATTCATTGATTGAAAATAAAACAGCAACGCTTTTTTATGTGTTTCAATCTACTCAAACGT
>CM042156.1:61021084-61023584 GCA_023376005.1 Doryteuthis pealeii
TTCTTCATCTTCTCCTTCATCGTCTTCATCTTCATCTTCCCCTTCTCCTTCATCTTCATCTTCCCCTTCTCCTTCATCTTCATCTTCTTCATCTTCTCCTTCATCTTCATCTTCATCTTCATCTTCATCTTCATCTTCTCCTTCATCTTCATCTTCTTCTTCAGCTTCATCTTCTGTCCGACTATGACAACAAGGTTCCTGGTTCGATACCGGTATCACCAACTCAGCGTATAAATAGCACAGAGATCTTTGCGATAAAATTGGGAGCAGATGGTAGGTTTGGCGCTCCACCTCAGACGCCCAAAAACTGTATCCTGATCTAGCCCTAGGAAAAGGGGATACTCTTCCTCGCTTTGTGGCTGATACCGACTTTAAGCCACCCCAACGACTTGTATATTTGTAAATAAAAAGCGGTAAATATCTTATCTAGTGAGGCGAGTGGTGTAATGGATACCGTCATAGAAAATGGACACGGCAAGACGAGTTCAAATACTTTAGCTCCAGTTATGGGTAAATAGTAGGGGAGACTATATATATATAGTATGTACAGAAATAACCTACTCGAGCTTCAACATAAGGATCTCCAGGATTAAATCCACTGAATTAATCAAGCTATTGATTAATTACAGTTAACTGCAGGAGTTTATATTGTAGTTATAACTATAAACTCCTACAGATAGCTGTAATTAATCAATAGCTCGATTAATTCAATGGATTTAACCCTGAAGTTCCTTATGGTGAAAATCGAATAGGTTATTTCTATACATACTATAATAATAAATTCGCTCTACTTACGTATTGAGCACTTTATATTTTTATATCTTTGACTTATCATGGTAAAACTTGTATCAACCAAGCATTGAGACCAATTTCACAGGTAAGTCATCCCATGTTCATATATATATATATATATATATATATATATATATATATATATTATGGAAAAGATGACTTACCGGTCAATATGGTCACAGTGGTTGATGTGAAGTTCATAAAGGTAAGGCAGTGATATAACAAATAAAAAAGTGCTCAATATATATATGTAAGAATTAATTTAAATAAAGTCAATAGATGAATGAAATAAAAATGAATGAAATAAATGAAAATTTTTTTCCAAAGGACCTCTCTCAAAGGAAAAAAAAATGATAAGATCTTAATGGAAAAACCTTTTCGTTCATACTGGACTTTTTGGAGAATGAAATAATATAATTAATGTATAAGATACTGGAGAAGCTAATGAGAAATTTAAAACTTAAAAAATCAAAACTGAACAGAATTAAATAAGATGTCTTACCTTTGTGAAGTTCTATTGAGAAATAAGTAATATATATATATATATATTATATATATATATATATATATATATATATATAATTAAATGACTACGACCAGCATATTTGGCGAACACGCGTGTGTGCATTCCCCATAACATTTCTTATAACATTTCATATAAATCTGTAAGTCCCTCCTCCTACTTACTCCTACTGCTACTCTTCTTTGTTTAAAAAGAACCACGTAAACATCTCACAACTCTACATCTGATGATGGCACTAGGTAGTGAAAGAACCTTTGGTAGATTCATTCAATACTTCCACCCAGCCATAAAAATAGATGGCAAGACAATTAGAAAAGATCGAAAAGAAACTCGTCAGACAGGAAATGTCTGTCGCATTCAATCAAACACACAATATATATATATATATATATGTGTGTGTGTGTGTGTGTGTGTGTCGTGTGTGTTAAGGAAAAGTCCAGGTAAATAATTGACAAGTAAAAATATATTACAAATAACTGCATGGGAAAAAGAAAAAAAAAAAAGACCAAGAGAGTCGAACTAACCGAAAATAATACTGGTTTACAAAAAAATATTTTTTGTCTGAGGCAAGAATGTGAATAGATATTTTTTACTAATTTGGGTGTGCTGAATTCAAATTTATAAACAGTTTTGCTCTATCACCTCTAGTTTGGTGTCTTTTAAATAGTCTCATTTTAGTATATACAGAGTATATACGTTCTTATTTAAACAGTTGCAGCAGCTTATTACAGATGAAACAGGATAGATAAAGAACATTGACGGAATAAATATACTTGGATGACACAATGTACACAATTCATAGTACCGCAGACAGTTAGAAGTGTGTTTTCTTAGATGATCTGCTGTATTTTGCCTCCGGGATGTCACACGAGAGCATCCAGCAGAATTCTCCCATCATATAATATGCGTCGGAAACAATAAAATATCGTCGTTGGAAATTGTAATACAAATATATACCCAAGAGATTGTGTAACACAATTGTCGAGGGACACCTTCCTCCTGCGTTGCGAGGGACGACAACCTGCGCTGACTGCCAATGCACTACTGGCTGTTGATTGAGACGTGTTGCCTACGCTTAACTGCCAAAATCCGTCTTGATATATAGCTATATATATAATGTAATGCTATCACTTACATTTATTGCATAATAACTAAAAAAAGACAATAGTCACACGATGTTATAAA
>CM042156.1:61028584-61043584 GCA_023376005.1 Doryteuthis pealeii
AAAATCAACTTTTCCCTATTTCTAATGGAGATGCTTTGTGTGTAGCTCACTCTGTATATGCCGAGGAAAAGGTTCTCATATGTGAAATGCAAACAGCCTCGTCCAGTATTTGAACCCATTTCATTGTGTCCATTTCCTACATCAGGGTTAATTGTAATGAATTAATGAAGAAATTGATTAATTAAAGACAACTGAGGAAGTGAATAATACAATTATGGCCGTTGAAAACAGTTTTGTTGATATTGCGATTAACTCGATATTCTATTTCCCCGGTAAGTCATCTTCTCTCTCTCTCTCTCTCTCTCTCTCTCTCTCTCTCTTATATATATATATATATGTGTGTGTGTGTGCTTGTGTGTGTATGCTTGTGTGTGTATATATGACATGTATGTCATGTCATTATATATTTGAGTGTATTACAGATATATACAGTCGCATTTCCTATGTACGTTCCTGGTTTTTCCCTTATCTGCTTGTTTATATGAGTGAGTATATCTGTATTGGGGTGAGTACCCTTGGGTGATTATTAAAAGGTTAATAAGTTTGCTGTCATTTTGAATTACTTTATTCAAAATCAATTTTTTAAACAATTTTTTCTATTTGACTGGTAGATGTGACCCTAACAAGTACTATCACCCCGGATTAGAGTGGACCTTAAAGTAATGGTGATGAGAGGTACACCGAATTCCCCAGAAATCCGGTATTGGAACTTCCCCATCAGATAGAGTTTAATGTCATACACAGGACATTAATATTACGTAATTCATAGGTAGCCTATGAATTGTGTAGGTAGTGTGGATATTTTTAAATTAAGATCGTTAAAAATTCAAAATCGGTGGGAGTTAAGTGGAAAATTACCGTTAACATGATTGACAGGTCGTGACCCATATTTGACCCCTTCTGGGACACGTCAGTAGAGGCGTGTGAACAGAAACATATGTTTTAGTTAGCTGCTGTCAGATTTAACTACTTAGTTAAAATAGGAAGTAAAGAATAACATTACAGTTATTTCTTCTTGTTAATGGATTTCTTTTAAGATTTATCCCCAAGATTTTTGCTCATATTCATTAAGATAGATAAAATTGCATGTTATTCGTATGTAAATATGTTCAACAGTGTTAATAATGTAAAACAATTATATAATAATCATCGAAGTTTAGATAAAAATAAAATCATAGGGAATGGGATGTAAATAACTAAGGGAATTGTGACTTGAGTAGTGATATAGTTTTGGTTACAGACAGACAAACACACAATCTCCATTATAATAAAAGATATAAAAACAAAAAGCATTCTTACTTAGAGCAAAACCGATTGATTGATCTATTGTGGAAAACCTACAAAATGTCACTCAGAGGTTTTACTGTGGGGAAAAAGTGATATAGAGGTGGCTTTACCAGTTGTGTTCAACGCTAGCTATTTATTGTTAACATAATTTTGAAGTGACTTGTCTTGCTTCCATAGCCCAATCTTGTAAAACCTGTTTGCAGAATTATGATAAGAGATGTGTACGTTAGCAACACCGAATATTCCATAATTTGCTTATCTTAGAAGAACAAATCAAAGTCTTATTTGGAATAATATTGAGTGATAATGCTACTCTAAGGTTTCTGCAGATTCTTAAAAATCTTCTACAATATGCAATAACATCTCGCTTTATTAGTGAGATATGTAAGTTATGTCAACACAGGAAAATAAACTGGTATAAAAATGTCGATTTCTGTGCGGTCGAGATGACAAATTGTAAGAAATTCTATAGAAAACCCATTATTTTTTTAAACGCACAACCCTTTTTGTACTAGGTGTGTCAAAAAAGTATCGAGATTTTTTGGTACTTTTTTGACACACCTTGTATTTAAAAAATAACGTTCCATTCAATTTTCATTTCTTTCTTGGTAATTACAGCTTTAAACTTGGTAAGTTTTTGACACACCTTGTATTATAAAAGAAAAATTATATCAATACTTTCTACTGTGCCTATAATTTTTTTATTTTCATAAATTTGTCTTTTTTAAATAATTTGGATAATTTGCCTGTCACATTTGTTGTATCTAACCTTTTGTTCTGAAAATTGAGTATTATATTCCTTCTTTTGTACTTAGTAACATCTAAAAAACCTGACATCATATGGCCATTCGATTCATAGAAATGGATAGAAATATCCAAAATTGATCCGTGTACAAATAATTTCATCTTTGGCTATACAAGGTGTGTCAAAAAATGTAGATATTTTCTGTACTTTTTGATACACCTTGTATTCTGAAAAAAAAAAGTTCCATTCATTCTTCATTTCTATCTTGGTAAATACAGATTTAACTTGTCATTTTTGACACACCTTTGTATTCTGAAAAACAAAAAAGAATGAATGGAACGTTATTTTTTCAGAATACAAGTTGTGTCAAAAAGTACAAATATCTCGATTCTTTTTTGATACACCATTGTTTTGTGTGGAAACATTGAAATTAAGGTTTGAATTTATATTTTATGTTTTGGGCTTCTTTAAATCTCCAGCACTACCACTTGAGGTCAGAGTGACATTGGGAGTCATGACTGAAGAAGTGACCCCACACTCTATCTTGCCCCAAAACATCTTGGTTTATTATTGGGACTAGCAACTATATTCATCCTCCGTAGGGTGTGGTATTTAAGTTTTAATGTAATAAAATATATTTTATTAGAAAGGCTAATGAAACTAAATAAGAATGCAGATATAAAGATTTGAAACAGACGGGGGTATAATCGAAAAATAGGACAACCGAAACGTACCCTTCTATCACTCCCGTCTTTCATTGCTAAATTTTCCTAATTTAACTATTTACTTAAATTAGGAAGTCATGAATAAAATTGCAGTTATTTCTTGTTAATAGATTTCTTTAAGATTTATCTCTGATATTTTTGCTCATATTCATTAAGTTAAACCAAACAATTAGAAATCAATAATGTTAAGCGTATATATATTAAAATCAAATTTTTGATATCAATATGCAAATTAACCTTCCCGTTCACATTGTAAACCGCAATTTTTGTGCATACAATTGCATGTTATTAGTACGTAGATATGGCCAACAGTATAATAATGTGGAACGATTTTATTAATAACTGAGGTTTAAATAAAATGAAATCATGGAGAATGTGACATAAATAAGTAAGGGAATTGTAACTTGAGTAGTGATATAGTTTTGGTTACAGACAATAAAACTCACAATCTCCATTATAATAAGATTAACTTTTGTTAACATACGAACATAATCTAGGCCCTGTCGTCTGAGGTTGTAGGATACACCAACTACATCTCTAAGACCCTCCATAGCTGTTGGCCGTGGGTGGTGACCAGTGATGATTAAGGATGGAATCCTGGTGGATGAGTATTCCATGACATGCAACCACGTTGGTCATTACTTGAAGACAGTGGAGGCTGGTCTTAGTTTCCTGGGTATGACGTTAAACTGCATATAGTCTGGAGTTCTGGGGAGTGTGGAGTATCCCTTCATCGCCATTACTCCCAGGTCCACTCTAACTCGGAGTCTAATTGATCCAAAATATTTGTTAAAAATCTGTTTAAAAAGACTTTTCCTCTAATGGGGCCACCTGTTGGCCGTGGGTGGCGACGCATGATGCTTAAGGATAGAACCCAGGTGGATGAGCAGTTCATGACTTGCAATACTCCACTTTGGCCCTATCTTGGGCTAGACGGATCGATCAATCGGCTGGTACATCAAGCCCTAGCACCTATATGATTGCCCCAACCCTATTGTCCTTATGGCAAGCTCCAACCCCTTTTTATCATATGGGTGCTAGAAGGCGGTGACTGAGGATCTACATGTCCTGGGAATGACGTTAAACTCTATCTGATGGTGAGGTTCCAGTTTTAGAGGTTTGGGGAATGTGGAGCACCCCTTCATCACCATTGCTCCTTGGTCCACTCTGATCCGGAGTGGTAGTACCTGTTAGGGTCCCATCTATGGGTTAAATAGAAAAACATGAGTTGATAAACAAAATTGTATTATGCATTAAGAATGAATTTATTTCAAAATTTTGTCGGCATTAAATGACCCACCGAGGTTTTATTTTCGTAAAACAAAACAAAACAAAAACAAACAAACAAACAAAAAAGACTTTTAAAAATGGTGAATACCCAACATAAATGAATAAAACTGAAACATCTTCGGCATCGAATAACGCAAGGGTTGACATGCCGTAAAATCCAACCAACCAACAAAAATAATGTAGATTGAAAATGTCGATTCGATCAATATATTAATACTCTTGTTACTTTAACCAGAGGGCGTTACAAGATGTTGCTGCTGTGTACTGCCTTTAACAAATCTTGGAAGCAATAAACTACAAAAAACCTCAGCTGAATGGCCACTTACCTTCTATCACACTGTCCAAGTAAGACGATCATGACATACCTGTCGATGGTTGTGCCCACCAGTTAAATATTATTTGTATTATTGTCATTTTAAAATATCTTCATCATTACTGATCATAATGTATTTTTCTTTTCATTAATTTTAATAAAAGTAAAATGCTAAAAGTTTGGGGTCAATTTAGCTCACCCGGCTAGGAATCGCAAGGTTCCTGGTTCGATACCGGTCCAACCCAACTCAATGCATGAGTAGCACAAATGTGGCTATCTGATCGGTAAAGTGGGAAGCTGAAGGAAGGTGTGGCGCTCTACCTCAGCAAAAACAATCTTCCTGGTCGTGCTCTGGCGAAAAAGGCATTGGCTACTCTGCTGACATAGACAATAGACCACTCCGACAATTTTATTTACTTTATTATAATGAAAAAATAAAAAATAAAAAATAAAAATCTAAAACGAAGAAAAAAAATTAAATATTCAGTCGTGCAGAAAATTCTCAAATATAAGTTGGAAATTTTTTTATAAAAAAAAAATCAGGATTCGCTTTTAAAGAAATTCTATTAAAACGTTTAAAATCTTCGTTGTTTTTTGTTTGTTTGTTTGTTTGATTGTTTGCTTGTTTTTAATGATTTTCTGGACGCAGTGTAAATGCTTCAGTTGAGAAGAAATCAACAAGAAGAACCAGCTGCAAATGAATAGATGGATAAAAAACATTTGAATAGATTTATCAATTTGTTCATCTGAAGAGTTGGCCGTCATTTTTAGTTTTTCGCAGCAGCCCTACATTTCAGAGATCTGTGAAAAATGCTTCTATAAGGAAATAACAAAGCTTTTTGTCTATGAATTTTTTATTTCTCTTAGGAATAAAGTCTGCTCATTACCTTCCATCGCAATATTGTTTTGCTCCTCCAATGAATTATGTTCCAACACCCCCTCACACACACTTATATATACATTTGTGTGTGTGTGTGTGTGTGTGTGTGTGTGTGTATGTGTGTGTGTGTTATTGTATTTTGTTGGTTTCGCACTCACGTGAACCATTATCTCCCATATTTGTGCATTTCCAGCTGCTACCAAGAATTTTTGGGGTCTGAGAATGTAGTACCTCACATACTATCAGCTACCCGTCGGCGGCTGACTTACTCGTATCGGCTCGAAATGCACACACACACACACACACACACACACACACACACACACATATATATATATATATATATATATATATATCCAATAAGTCCAGAGAAGAAATCTTCCTTACGAATATTTTTTTTTAAAAACAACTTGTCGCAGTTTGAGAGCTCAATGATTGTTAGAGTCACGGAGCAAATTTTATTTAAATAAATAACAAAAGACTTAGAGATCTTGCATTATAGACTATTCAGGGAGCTTAGACAAAAATGTCTAATTCTCCCGACACATTCGCATAATAGACATTTTTGTCTAAGCCTCTGAAATAGTCTATAATGCCTATAACATATATATATATATATATATATATATATATATATATTATATATATATATATGATATTAAATATATATTTATATAATATATATATATATATATATATATATATATATATATATATATATATATATATATATATACATATATATATGCATTTTATCTTGATGATTTGGACTGTGTCATTTTAACCAGAGAGTGTTGCAAGATGTACTTTAAAGGAACACGAGTATTTATATATATATATATATAATGGCTTATCTAAGAAATTCGAATTGTATTGCATCATGTAAATCTAACGTAATAAAAACGCTAGGAAGGGGCAAGTCAAGATGAATAGTAATTGATAAGGATTTAAAGTCGAAGGCTTCTCGCTGTAACCATTTCTGTCATCTTCACATCCTGTTAGGATTTGTGCACGCTTGCAGATGCAAACAATACATTTCAAGGAACGTGCGACAGCCAGTGCCCTATTACCACCTGACAGGTGTTAATCTATTTGACACATGTCAGCTGGGTTCGCGTCCCAGTTGCCGCTTCACTCCGAGTATACGCTTCATTGTCGAAAAAACGAACAAACATTTCATTTGACGCGAAAAAATGAAATTGGAAGGAATTGATTGAGGAAGGAATAGTTGGTTGGTTTGTTTAGTTGGATTTTACGGCATGTCAACCTTTGTTGGGTTATTCTATGCCGAATAATTTTTTGTTTATTCATTCTTTTTGGGTATGTTTTAATGGCCGGGTAGCTCAGTCGGTAGAGCATTCGGTGACAAACCACTAGGTCCCTAGTTCGATACCGGCCCTCGCCAACTTAGTGTATGAGTAGCACAGGGATCTGTTCCTGAAAGTAAGGAGCTGATGTTTGGTGTATCGCTCTACCACAGATGCAAAAACGATCTCCTTGGTCTAGCGCTAGTGAAAAGGGGATAGACTCCCTCGTTGATTGGCTGATATCGACTTTAGGCTACCCCGACGACTTTACTTACTTACTTAAAAAAGAAAACACATTTTTAACTTTTTATTTTTTATCTATCTAACCAATAGATGGTACCCTAACAGGTACTACCACTCAGGGCCAGAGTGGATGTAGGGTTAATAGCAATGAAAGGGTACTCCACACTCCCAAGAGTTATAGAATTGGAATCTTATCAATAGATTCATAAAGTAAGTAAATTTGTCGGTACCAGCTTGACAGCGAAGGAGTCTATCCCCTTTTTTTTTGCTGAGATGAACAACCAACCTACCATTAACTTCCCACTTTACCACAGAGATCAGAATACCCAATATATGCTACTCATACGCTGAATTGGCAAGGAACAGTATCGAACTTAGAACCTTGTGATTCCAAGGCGGGGCTCTACTGACTGAGCTAAACCGGTCTTAAATGGCGTTTATAGCGTCATAACCATGACATTAAATTGGCAGAAATATTCTTTATGTAAAGCTTTTCATTAACTTCGTATGCAATAATAAATTAGAAGAAATAACTTCATATGTATATAATAAACTGGTGGTTGACCCACAGCCATCGTTTTCTAGCACCTATAAAATAAAAAAAGATTTGGTATTTCTGTGCAATAAAATAATATAAAGAATACAGTCGGGACATGATCATACAAGTACTAGGGCTTGACAGTACAAGTCGATTGAGTCAGAAATATTGATCCCCTAATGAGGATTGAACCCATATTATAATAATGGTCTATGAGAGTAACTAACGCACATTATTAAATAGTCATAAATACACATAACATAAGTTAAATAAAACTGAAATACTTGAAATAAATTTAAGCCTTATTCAACTAATCGTCGCGTATACAAACAGCTAAAATAAAAGTAGGAAGGGCGTAGTGTAATGGTTAAAGTCATGGGAAATGGACTCGTCAACCCGAGTTCAAATCCTGGATGTGCTAATTGCATTTCACTTAAGCTAATACCCTTGGAAAGTTATGAATCGTACTCTTCCTCCAGCTATGGATAAATAGTAGGGTAGACTGGGCTCTTTAACCTTGGTTAGGCAACCGGTCTTGGAGAAGGAAAACTCTGAATTCAAACCTGTTGAACTCCACTTAAGAAATTGACCTTGTGTCGCATCCTGGTGAAAAACAGCATGCGTTTCATGTCATTCAATAAACAATTTGGGCGTTGAAGGAACGAACATGTAACGTGTGAGAAGAAATTAAAGAATACTCTTTCAAATAAAGATCTGATGCATGTTTTTCGCAGTTTGGTTGTGCGTGGGAGAGAGAGAGAGAGGAGAGAGAGAGAGAGAGAGAGAGAGAGAGAGGGAGAGAGAGAGGGGGAAAGGGGGAGAGAGAAAAGAAAAGGAAGATACATAGATAGATAGATAGAGGGGAGAAAGGGGAGAAGAAGAAAGAGAGAGAGAGAGAGAGAGAGAGAGAGATGGGGATGTAGGGTAGTTTTGTTTGTTAGCAGAATTTAACACATTTTCATTCTTATAGACTGGTTGTCATACTAAAGTTAAAAAGTCTCGTCTACTATACTATTTCCCCATAACTGGAGGGAGAATAGTTGGAGGCATACCTTTCAAAATGGTATTAGAGCTATGTGAAATGCTTGTCCAGGATTTAACTCGGATGCCGTGTCCTGAATGTACCGGTTCCTATTAGACCACTAAAGTTAAGCAGCGATGAACCTGTTCATTACTTACATGAGTGACCACTAATGCAACAGCAAAGCTTAGTACCTAACAACCTAAGAAATTACACTAAAATGAAAATTTAAACATACAATGTACACGATTCTCTAACATCTAGGTTTACCTTCGGTCATACCCTTCGGAAAGGTATAAATCCTACATCCCCAGCTATAGGTTAAATAGTACCACTACTTTCTTCTACAACGATGGCTTTGGCATTATAAGAATAAGATGTGTGTTCTAATAATACGTCAGAAGGCTCAGAGTAACCTTCCAATGTAGGTACATATATACCTAAAATAGTCCGGACAGAGAGATACATATAATAACAAATACAGACTTTATTGTCTGAGCACATGGATGAATGACATACATACATAAAATATAATACAAGATACAAAACAATTAGGATGAACATCCTAAAGGAGTCATAAAGTGTTCAAAAGGAATATGAGTCACTTACTGATAGTAATGGGGGGCAGCAAAACTCCCCATTTAATAGACAGACACACAATGCGTCTAGCCCATGTTTTGTTGATGCTAGACCAAGAAAGAAAATTCCCGGGCTGCTGTTTAAATACCAAGCCCCTTATTAGCGAAACCCCCGCAGTAAGGGAAGATAACCCTTATGGACACAAGTCCGTCCCAGCAGGGACAGACAATCGCTAAAGTATTAAATAACCCTTGAGGTTTAGTACACCATTAAAAAATCCAAACTAAACCAAACCTTAAATTATTAGCTCATAGTTTTTAGTAATAACACAAGGCCACTTCTTTTCCACATGAGACTTTTTATTTTCCCCAAGCCAAAACTGCAGAGAGCAAAAGCTCCATGTCTAACTCTCTTAACGCATCATACCAGACTCCCTCACATTCTCACCTCTCATTCCTTTTCTATCTCTCTCACTTCGCTACGTCTCTCGGCTCGTCTAATTGAAACAATGCCATGTGGCCTATGATGATTCATCCTTGAATTTTCCATTCTCAACTAACGGGTAATTCTTGCTAAAAACTTTTCCATGCTAATTTACACGTCAGTATTGCACTTATGTTCCCCCACCATTATGTTACAGTATTTAAGACGAAGAATCCTTTAATTTTCAGCAAAAAAATATGTAAATTGATTTAAAAAAAAACGGAAAAGTTTTAATAGAGAAAAAGTCTTCGGTTAGTACGAACAATTTCCAGCCAACTTTATATAAAATAATTCAAAGACATGATTTGCTATTTTATTTCAAGTAGCACAGCGGAGAAAGAGGACGTTGTATGACCCTCACCGGTAAAGCAAGACACCGGTGGCGATTGTCTTGTTGTGGGTGGGGGGCAACAGAAGACGGAAGTTCTGTTAAAAATGTATCTTTTACTTTTCTTTACGACGTCTGGGGGAAACATACGACCCAATGACAGCCCGCTTATCATTAAATCGTTGAATTTGCTGTGTCTGTTTCTTCAAGGCTCAGCTACGAATAGAATATCTTGGAAGGTGATCTAAGTTCAAACTTTTGTCGCTTACAACGGCCCTGTCACCAAATTGAAAGCTGCATAACTGATGCATATTCATGTTTAGGGTTAAACAGTTTAAATGCTGTAATAAGTTAAGTAACGTCGAGGTGGCCTAGAGTCGCTTTCAACCAGACAGCGTGGGAGTCTATTCTCTTTTTATTAGCGTTAGACCAAGGAGATTGTTTTTTAGTTGGTTATAACTATGTGTGTGTGTGTGTTTGGGCAGCACTCTTTCATTTAGGCTTTTGAGTTTGATCATTTGTAAGTTTGTGAATATATTATAGCAATGGCATCCATATATACGTAGGCATACATATTCGTATTTATCTATCTATCTATCTATCTATCTATCTCTATATATACAGGGTGTCCTAGAAGTTACACACCATCCTGGTTTTCAAAAATACACCTTTGTTGATTTCAAATCACTGTTATTGAGAATAATTATAATAAATGCTCAAATTGAGAGATAGAAAATTAATTGTTTCAATTACTATCTAGGAATATGTTTTTGAAATAACTAAAGGTGTTGTTTTTCAAAACCTCGATAATACATGACTTCTGGGACACCCTGTATTTACACATGCACATAATCTTTATTAAATGCGCCCTATATATATACCGCCCTGTCGGCTGGGGCGTTAGAATGCACCGACTGCACCTGTGCAGAGGGGTAAGTCTCCCCCAATGAGGCCACCTGTTGTCGTGGGTGGCGACCCATGATGCTTAAGGATAGAACCCAGGTGGTTGAGCAGTCCGTGACTTGCAATATTCCACTTTGTCCCTTTCTTGGGCTAGACGGACGGTCGGAGAGGTCCCCGCCGATCAATCGGCTGTCACGTCAAGCCCTAGCACCCATATAATTTTCCCAACCCTATTGCCCTTATGGCAAGCTCCAACCCCATTTTATCATATGGGTGCTAGAAGGAGGTGGTTGAGGGTCTACATGTCCAAGGAATGACGTTAAACTCTATCTGACGGTGAGGTTCCAGTTTTGGAGGTTTGGGGAATGTGGAGCACCCCTTCATCACCATTGGTCCCTGTTCCACTCTGACCTGGGGTGGTAGTACCTGTTAGGGTCCTATCTATGGGTTAAATAGAAAAATGTATTTATAAAAAGAATTGTATTATCCATTAAGAATTGATTTATTTCAAAACTTTATCAGGTTGATATGCCGTAAAACAAACCAAACCAATATATATATATATATATATATTATATATATATATATATATATATATTAATTTCGTCTAAATTACACAAGAAGGAAACTAGCACTGACATCTCACGTTATCAGATATATCTCAAAAAATTTCATGCAAATATCATCAAATACTATAGATTAAATCTATTGAAAAGAATCGCCTTTGGCTTCAACCACGGTCTCCAGACAAGTTCGGAATCTCCCACAAGACTTTCCGACAGTCTCCTTATTTAAATTGGTAAACACCGCCATTATCCTTGCCTTTATAAAGTGATATAAAACGATCATTTTTCATTTTTGTGTAATTTAGACAGTAATTTACCCACCGCACCCAATATATATATATATATATATATATATATATATATATATATGTGTGTGTGTGTGTGTGTGTGTGTGTGTGTGTATAAACATTCTTTAGAAATATGATATAAGAGGAAGGTTTGTTTTTTTAAATATCAGTTAGACATGGTGTGTCTGTGATCAAAATAATGACCTCTTCACTGACACAGACAGGCTATTATGTCTACATGATGAATGGGTATTTTGTTATGTGAATTGTGTTACATGGACTTTTGAGATTTAATCATGGTTAGGTCGTGGAATTGGTAAAAAAAACAATATGGCTGCCTTTTAAAATTGGGTAATGTTTATTATTTTGCCTAAAAAGTTTACAAATATAAAAGAAGAAGCAATGGCTGATATTCATTCTTATCTGGATTGTGACTGAAAATATTTACGTTATATATATATATATATATATATATATATATATATATATATATATATATATATATATATATATATATATATATGTATTCTTTCTAATGTCAATGCAGCCATTTTGCAATATGTTATTCTAAACAAGTATCAATATTTACATTTAATATATCAAATTCAGTTTCAGGTCATACGGTCAAGCCACGTTGAAATCACGGTTTCTCGCTTGGTAGGCAAAGTTAAGCAGGGATGAGTGAGTTCAATATTTACATGAGGGACCACTTAAACAACAGCAGCCACTGTAAACAATTTAATGCCTGTGTGCAGTATTTTAGTAAAGTGTTGTAAATAACAACTGCCATCTCATCACCGAAGTTAAGCAGCGATGATCCTGTTCAATAGTTATATGGGTAACCACTTAAGCAAAGGTAGTACTGTAAACAACCTGATACCTGTGTTCCTCATCTAAGCAAAGCTTAGTAAATAAGATCAATCAAGTCACGCTGACTGCATTGTTTCTCGCTAGAACCCCGAAGTTAAGCAGCGATGAGCCTGTTCAATAATTATATGGGTAACCACTTAAGCAATAGTAGATACTGGAAGCAACCCAAGAACTGAATATTATCTAAGCAAAGGTTTGTTTTATTCCGCTTATAAAAATGAACTGTGGAGGAGGGGTTGGGTAAATACAAAAAAAAAATAACAAAACAAAAATTTGACACCAATGTTTGTACAGAGAGGTATAAAAATGATTACTTTTGGCCTTTAGTTTTGAAATTAGCATCTCATTATAATGGAGATTAGGTGTCTATCTATAACCGAAACTATATGACTACTCAAGTCACAATTCCCTGAGTTATTTACGTCACATTCTCCATGATTCTATTTCTATTAAATCTCAGTTATTAATAAAATTGTTTATATTTATATATACAAAATAGCGGTTTACAGTGTAAACGGGAAGGCTAATTTACACATTGATATTAAAAATTTGATTTTAATAAATATGTGCTTGATATTATTGATTTGTGATTGTTTGGTTTTATCTGAATGAATATACGCAAAAATCACGGGATGTATCTTAAAAGAAATCCATTAATACGAAAAATAACTATAATTTTATTCTTTACTTCCAATTTTAACTAAATAGTTAAATTAGGAAAATTTAGCAATGAAAGACGGGAGTGAAGGAATAGTAAGTTTCAGTTCTTTTTTCTTATTATCCCCCATTATAATTCAAATCTTTATATCTGCATTCTTATTTAGTTTAATTAGCCTTTCTAATTTAATATAATATTTTATTACATTAAAACTTAAATACTTGCCACAGAAAGTGCATATATTTGCTAGTATTAATAATGGAGATTCGGTCTCTATTAGTCTGTAATCAAAATTACATCGCTACTTACATCACATTACCCAAAATCATCAATACATAGAATAAATAACAACCTTATATTATATATAGTCAACATTTGTGTATGCAACCTTAGACAGTCTTCATTGTTTTTAAAAACAAGTTTTAATAAATACATGCCCGGTATTATATATTTATATATAGTTTGTTTTATTTTGTATATATTTTTAAAGTTTTTGAGTTTTATGAGAAAATTACTTACAAACAAGAAAGTCATTTTTTCAGTATCAAGAGGTTAACTAAAAGGTTTTCAAATAAAGAAATGCCTACGATTTTTTGTAAAATGTATGTGTAAAATATACAAAATAATTATCTAATTAATTATTAATAGATGCATGCAATATTTTATTTAAAGGGGGCAGAACTAAGTTCTATTTCAAATTGGTTTATTTTTTTACTTCGTTAATAAATTTGATGATTTTACTTAATTATGATACAATCCACCTGGCACTGAATTTTTAACTCCCTCAGGCAAAATATATCAAAAACTAAATTTTACAGCGCCCGGACGGTTTTCTTTTTTCCTGGTATATATAATTTTGAATGAATTAGAGTTGCTTGATGGTAAACTCCTAAACTCGGTGAAACAAACTAAACTTGGTAGATAAAAAGTTGACCTTAACACGCTTGTTTGACTTTAATAAAAACGGAATGGTCCATTATTTAGCTAAGGTGATGACACTTATAAGAAATAAGAAGTCGGCGGATAAGCGACACCATATAATCCGGATTTACATTTCATCTTAGACGATTTGGACAGTCTCATTTTTAGGTTGGAGGATATAGGAACAAGCGTATTAATATATAGATATAAAGATAATCTTTAAATTGTAAACAGTAAGTGATGGAAAGACAATAAACATATATTGATATCGTACATCTCGTTTCCAGAGAAAATCTCATTTAGAAACGAGACTTTGTCAAAAATGATACATTGCCAAACAACAAATCTTGTTGTCTCCTAAATACAATATATTTGTGTTCAGGTGAATGTTTGTGACAAGCAATGTCTCAAGTATTATCAATCCTCGATATTTAAAGCAACAAAATGATGTGATTACGTTGATGTTCATCTGGGAACAAAGTCTCGAACTGTAGATATCACACATCTCTTATTATAATGGAGATTCGGTGTCTGACTAACCGAAACTACGTGACTACTTATGTCACGATAACCCCAGGATTTGCGGAAGTTTATCAATGAATTTATAGTCAAAATCATTAATACATAGGAATAGAATAAATCATATTTATTAACGATGTTTTTACGAAAATCTGAGTTCGATTTGCCTCAAAACAGTCCATGTTATTAGTGCGTTGAGAAATTGGCCTTGTGTCACATCCCGCTTATGGCAGAGGGGTTGGGTAAATATATACATAAGAGCATCAGTGCGAAGCGAAACGCAAATAGGTTTTGTCAGGGTTTGAATTCGGGTCGACGATGCTATTTCTTGAGACAATAACCGTTGCACGTAACGCTATGAAAGTGAGGCATTCTATCTATTTCCACAGAAATTAAGAAGAGTCGTATTGGCTCAGCATTTTTGAGTTGATATGAGGAATTTAATCTCGTCATGGTCTCTCCAAGAACAAAGGTATGTTGGGAATCAATTCTTGGGTTCGTGTTTGTTTAATCTGATAAATGGAGTGACACTTGAGA
>CM042156.1:61048584-61076084 GCA_023376005.1 Doryteuthis pealeii
ATACCCCTGGGAAATGTATGGACCCCTTCACCCCCAGCTATGGATTAAATAGAACCACTATTGTTCTTCTACAAGAATGTTTTTGGTATTAAATAACCCACGAAGGCTGACAGGCCATTAAACAAAGAAACCAAACTAATATGCATTGTCATGAATTGGTTTATAGCACATTTTATTTTAATCTGGCAAAAATATTAGTTTTGAGGCTACTCAAAATGTAGAAAATCAAATAGATTGAACAGGTGTCTATCATCGGATCTTTCGTTGATAAGAATTGTAAACGATGCTGGATTTACAGAAGAATGCGTTATGTGAACAGAGAAGCATATTATAATCAAGACACGTTTACAAAGGAAATTGTGTACATGTGTGAACTATGTTAAAGTTAGATGATGCCCCAAATTTGAGCTTCCAATTCCAAAAATTGACCGAAATTATGTCGATTTTAAACTTGAAAAATTTGTGGGGGGGAAAGAAAAATGGTGATATTTTGTAATCTATTTTTGTCTATAAAATCAGTTCTAGAGATTCTACTCCTAAAAATTGGTTTATAGAGGCTTTTTGGCCCGGGAAATCCAGAAATGTTCATCATAATAGGCATAACATTAACCCCTTTTAAGTTACTAATGATCTGAATTTTTCATAGCAAGATCAATAAGTGGAAAAATCGTAATGTGACACTGCATATAAAAATATTTTCTTTAAATTATCATTCAACATATATTGAACTTTATTTGTACCAAAAACAGAGTTTGGTTTTTGCTCAAAAGCGAAGTTACAACATCAGTTAAAATTTGGCACTTTTATGTTTTAATTGTTTCCGTTCAGTCATTGAAAAAGGACTATAAGCAAAATAACTATCAGAGTTCGATAGAAATAATCAGGATTATGTTGGTGGTTGGGTATATTTAAAATAATATACAAACAATATATTTGGGGGATTGTGTAGCTTTAACATCTGTCCACATCTGTAAAAATTTTTAGAAAAATTGAAGAGGGTGGGTGATAATTTTACTTTATTTTGGATGATTTCACATGGAATTACCCAATTAATAAAAGCTTGGATATAGAAATTACCAAAGCAAGGGGGTAATACCGGCGCGCCTGCGCATTGGCCATACAAGACTTACGCACTATTTTATATTAGAACAAGTGGATCAACCACGATGTGTAACATGTCAAACACCCTGCACTGTTAAACACTTGTTCATAAAATGTGGAGATGCTGCTTATATCAGAAAACGATTTTTCAAGGCAAATAGCATAAAACCACCGTTTGAAAATGTTAACAGGGAAGCAATTTTGACCTTAAGTATATACTGAAAATTATGAATCAGATATGAAATTCATCCAAGACACTATTTACAAAAAAAACCCGTAAAGCAAAATTGATTACCAACTGTTATCTCGCAGTCTACCAATTTGTTTAAAAACAAAATATTCGTCTACAAACTATTCCCTTACAAAGAATATATATATATATATATATATATATATATATATATATATATGTAAACAAATCTAGCTATTTTCAGCCGACAGTATTCTCCCAAATATATATAATATATATATATATATATATATATATATTCTCCAAATATATATATACATACATACATACATATATATATATTATATATATTATATATATATATATATATATAATTTAATATTCCAAACTTGTTGGTAAACCCTTATAATACTTGGTCAAAAGAAAAAAACAATTGATATGTATATATATAAGAAAATATATATTCATATAAAAACCGCCAGTGTATACTGAAGCTAATAAGTAAAGAGTGCTCAATACCCAAGTAGAGCAGATAGACCTACTAAAAGTCTCGCTTAATGCTCTTCAGGGCAAAGATCTTTGCCCTAAAGAGCACTAAGCGAAACTTTTAGCAGGTATGTCTGTCTCATTAGGTTTAACTTTATATATATATATATATATATATATATATATATACTAGCAGCGGCTACCCGGCGAAGCCCGGGTAGTGGAGATAAAAACATGGTTTAATAATCGTTTGCAGACCTATTACTACTGAATAGCGAGTTCGGTCCTCGCAGGATGACCCATAAAAATCACCAAATAAAAACGATCTTAATTCAATTCTACCTGGTGGGAGGTCAGGGAATTTTCTTTTCGTCAGATTTGAGGGAATGACATCATATGGCTAAACTTGCAAATCGGTCGAAAAATTTAAACATATTACAGCCGGGTTAGCTCAGTCGGTAGAGCGTTCGGCTAGAAATCACAAGGTTCCTAGTTCGATACCGGTCCTCACCAACTCAGCGTTATGAATAGCACAGGGATCTGTGCGGTAAAGTAAGGAGCTGATGGTAGGTGTGGCGCTCCACCTCAGATGCTAAAACAATCTCCTTGGTCTAGCGCTAGTAAAAAGGGGATAGACTCCCTCGCTGATTGGCTGATACCGACATTAGGCTGCCCCGACAACTTTACTTACTTACAGGTGACCTAGAAAAACAGAACCCAAATTATTCATTTTCCCATTAAACTAGCCCTAAACCCCACCCCTAACCCTAACCCTAACCCCTAGTTAAAATCAACAGTTTTATTACAAAATTTATGCGTTCTGTTTTTTTCTGGGTCACCCTAAATTTTCCGACGGATTTGCAAGTTTAGCCCATCGCATAATGATATAGTAAAAAATTATAATTCAATGATTAACTATATTTTTTAAATAAAATATAAATGACGCGATTTGCTAAACATTATTTATTCAAAAACGTAGTCGATCGAATGTCAAATTATTATAGTAAAGTATACTATATCATAAATTTGATAACAATTTGAGTTTTCAGGTATTTCCGTGAAATGTATTAGGTAATCTAATGGTAATACTATTATTTCTTGCGCACGATTCTACATTAGTATCATGATTTTATTTGTATTTCTAATATTAAAATAAATAAATTAACGCGATCATGAAAAATAAAAAAAAGGTGTTGTTTACAATTGACGAACGATGGGAATTTATAAAACAAAGTTGAGTTGTCGTTAAGTGTTTTCGTTTGATTTGTCATTTAATTTGTTTTAAAAATAATTCAATGTATAAAAAGACATACTAATTACATAATTTAGAAAGATCTTTTTTCTGACGAAATAAATATTTTAAAGATAGAAACAGAAATATGCGATAAATAAGAATTGATTTTATGTTAAAATTTAAGTATGAAAAAATGATACTACGAATTCTAGGTTGACTGAAGCAAAATATATATTTTTTAACTCGTTGTAAAAAATAATTCCATTGATAAAAACTCAATCAAATTACATATTTAGAGGGATTATTTCATTCTCTTTCGAACAATATGGATATCTTAAAGAAGATTGAACAGTAAAATAGGCGAGAAAAAAGAATTTGTTTTTTTTTCTTGAAAAATAGAATGAAAAAAAAATTATACATATCAGCTCTCTGAAGCCAATTTTTTAAAACTCGCTGTAAAAAATAATTCAATTAATAAAAACGCATAAAAATTGCATATTCAGAAAGAAAGCTAAACTGATACATTTCTGCTGTAAATCGCTATAAGTCGCTGTAAAAAAAAGTCAGCCAGCGGACAATATTTTATTATTAGCAGGTTCTGGTATATGGATAGTTCTGCAAATTGGCTGATTTTGGCTTAATTAATTAATTATATCCCTTAATTAGTAAAAATCAATAACCAAATTTGAGGTGTTTCTTAGTTAGAAGGATATTAATCTATATGCAAGATTTCAAATCTGAGTGACTCTTTTCTGTATTATAGATCGACACGTACATACCAAAAACTTACTCTTATATATTTATATATATAAATATATTATGTAGGCAGGTGTTATTAAACAACATGGAACATTTCTTTTTCTTGATCGGAATTTATATCTTTTCCAGTCTTCTGGCGATATTTCTAATGTTAACAGCTACATTGGACATACCACTACAACACTCTCCCGTCGCCTTACATGCCATATCTCCGATACTAGTTTCATAAAACAACATTTACTTACAAAACACCTGGATAAATTCACCTTCTCCGACATTAGAAAAATCCTCACTGACAATACTAAAATTATCTATAAAAATAACAACAAGAAACGTCTAAAAATTCTCGAGGCAATATGCATAAAACATTTAAAAAACCTAACATTAATAAAATAGCATTCAACATCGGTCATAATATATTAGCTATCTTTAATAATTAATACACTGATGACGTAACCCTCTAAAAATAATGGACTCTTCTACTTTAAAAACAAAATAGGTAAAAGAAAAAGGAAAAAAAGAACGAGCACCAAATCATATAACCCCTGATGACGATTGAAGAAAGAGTTGAAAGCGCTCGGGCTGACAGTATGTGAAGAATCCTATTTTAACTGAATCCTAACATTAGAAAAATAGCCAGAAGACTGGAAAAGATAACAATCAAGATCATTGAAAAAGAAATGTTCCGTGTTGTTTAATAACACATGCTTACAAAATAACTTGCTGCCAAAATATACAACATTTAAACTAATATATATATATATATATATATATATATATATATATATATATATATATATATAATATAATTTTCAAAAAAGAAAGAACTTAACAAACCATCATTCCGTAATAAATTTATTTCGACCAAAAGCTCAAAAGTTTTTTTTTAATTTTACAAATTTTTAAAAATTCTTAAGAGACTGGCCTCTTCAGACGGAGATCACAAAACGAAGGAATTCACCCAAAGACAGTTTCACCATAAAAATCAGGTCAGACATCAAGTATAAGAATGAAATTCAAAGTCTAGATCCGAAGGGTTGAGGTAAAAATAAGTCTTCCATCTCAATCTCCTAATGAAATCCACGATATTTTCAGTCAGATATAAGGTGAAAGAATGGAGTGAAGAGTAAGGAATATTCTTGAGAGAATAGTCTGTTGTAAACTTCTCCACAGAAAAGGTAATACCAGCAAAAAGTAACGCGGTAGAAAAAGGTTTTCCGATAGAAAAATCCAGAGAGCTCAACTTAGGATTAAGGAGCAACATTGAGCTCTCTTAGATTCATAAAAATCCTTGTATGAATATATGTTTGCACCTACAGGAGCATACAGTGTGGTTATACAGTGAGATTTTAAGGATCCCAGGTGGAATCATCCTTACTACCAGTCATTTGGATACCTTACACACACACACACACACACACGCATATATATATATATATATATATATATATATATATATATGAGGTAGAGATCCAGTGGCTCCGGCCCTGGATCTTTTAAAAGTTAATAGCGTCGATCCCAGGGAACTGTCCCCACAGGTAATACCTGCTCCCTTGACTTAAAGGGACAGGGCTGGGTTTATTGTCCAGCGCCTCGGGCGCGCCCCATGAGGGGGATGGCGACGGGATTGACGCAATTTTCCACCTAGCACCCATGAACCTCGGCTTGCGGGTGGGCCCACATAAAAATGTCCTTGTATCACGCCCTCATAAGTGGGATGAGAGGCAAATACCTATATATATATATGTATATATATATATATATATATATATGTGTGTGTGTGTGTGTGAGTGAGAGAGAGAGAGAGAGAGAGAGAGAGAGAGAGAGAGAGAGAGAGAGAGAGAGAGAGAGAGAGAGAGAGAAAATAACAGATTCATAAAACAATCCAAAAAATGAGATTAAAAATTGAGAAATAACAGATAAAACACAAACAACTTTTTTCAATTCATATTTCGCCTCGGTGTGGTAACGTGGCTTCGTCAGAAGTTTATATTTAAAATGAGACGGATCAGTACCCTGAGACAAATCAGCTATAAACCATCTATGAAAAAATAGTAGGAGACACTGTTTTTTTTAACCTTGGTGTAGCAACCGGTATAGGAGAAAGAAACTTGTTAACCCCTGCTTAAAGATTCTACCTTGGCTTTATGTAAAAACATACCTATGGTCTATATATATATATATATATATATATATATATATATATATATATATATATATATATTTAAACGAACATGAGCTAAACATTTTTAACGTACATTTATATGCCCTACGAATTTATTCAACTTATATATTCCCAATATATTTGTTTAACATACATACAGCCTATATATTCTGAAAATCTTAATCATAAAACTTAATCATATTTCAAAATTATTTTTTAAACTTATTTTGCTGTCAATGTAAGATAGAACAAATTTAAACCTTTTAATAACTATTTGTAATAAATTCTTTTCATATAAAGGTAGATTTATCATAATACAGAAATTGATTATATATATATATATATATATATATATATATATATATATGTGTGTGTGTGTGTGTGTGTGTGTGTTATATTTCAAAATTTTATTGAGACAAATGCTTTTATATTCTGCTTTTATACCGAAAAGGTAATTGGATAAAAGATGGAAGAGGGGGATTTTGTGTGTGGTATAGAGGAATGAGAAAGGTAGGGTGTGGGCTTCATTCCCCACATACTAAGCCCACCTCTATTTTTCTCATTCCTCTATACCACACACCAATATATATTTCGCCTTATTAAATTTATTCTTTCTTATATAGAAAGCAAAATAAATTTGAATTATAACTAAGTTTCATAAAGTTTAATTTACGAAGCAATAGTTTTCATAAAAAAATACTTTTTACACTAATACACAATATTTGTATATATAATATAATACCAGACAAAACGTGATCCGTTGGGTCACCCATTCAGTTCTGGGTAGATATTTAAGATTAGGGAAAAGGGAGTTAGCAAGGAGAAATAAAATAGAATAAATACGGCCGGACGAAACCTTAAAATCATTTTGTAAGCTTTCTAAGAAAGGGAATGTTTGACCTCGTTTAATTCACGGGTTGATGGTTGTTAAATTTAACATAGAAATACATTTCAAATTCTCCCGGCTCTCTCTCTACCCTCCAGAGAAACTAACATTTGTTAAGAAAAATAGAAGCCCTGTCGGCAGGAGTTGTAAAATACGCAAACTTCACCTCTGCATAGGGGTAAGTATACCCAAAACTAAGTAAACCGTTGACTGTCGGTGGGGATCCATGATGCTTAAGGACAGAATCCTGGTGGCTGATCAGTCCATGACATGAAACACTCAATTTGGACCTTACTTGGGCTAGATGGGCGGTCCGAGTTGCCCCATTCGTTCAATCGGCTGGTCACGTCAAGTATTAATACTTAAATGATTGTTCCTATTGCTCTTGTGTCAACCCACTAACCCTTTTTATTATAGAATGCATAGGATAGAATTTTTACTATAGGAATATATTGGATATAATTTTTACTATAAGAATACCTTAGATAGAATTTTTACTATGAGAATACATTGGATATAATTTTTTACTATAGGAAACATTGGATATAATTTTACTATAGAATACATTGGATAGAATTTTTACTATTACATTGGATAGAATTTTTACTATAGGAATACATTGGATACAATTTTACTATAGGAATACATTGGATACAATTTTTACTATAGGAATACATTGGATACAATTTTTACTATGAGAATACATTGGATACAATTTTTACTATAGGAATACATTGGATACAATTTTTACTATAAGAATACATTGGATAGAATGTTTACTATAGGAATACATTGGAAATAATTTTTACTATAGGTGCTAGAAGGTCGTGACTGGGGTTCTTAGTGTCTTGAGTATGACATTGAATTAATTCTTGTGATAGTTTCAAATTCTGAAGGTCTGGGGAGTGTAGCATTGCTCCCAGGTCCTCTATGACCTGGAACTGTTGTAACTGTTAGAGGGTCCATAAATTGACTAAATAGATTAAAATTACTTTTAAAAAGGAATATCCAACAAGAATGAATAAAACAAAAATATTTTCAGCATAAAATAACTCAAGGGTTGACATGCCGTGAAATCCAACCAAACAACCAAGCAACTACGAAATATATACTAATAAACTCCACTGAAAAATTGACCTTATGTCACATCCTGCTCATGCAGACGGGTTGGGTAAATGCATGCTACGTGCTGTCTTGAATAAATCCTGGAAGCAACATCCCAGAAAAAACAGCTGTACAATCATTTACCTCCTATCACAAAAAACAAGCCGTACAATACATGCTGGACGCCATTGGAGAAGAAAGGACGAACGGTGCCGTTATAGTAATATGGCCTACCTCTTTTATTCTATTATAGTATGTGGCCTACCCGGTTTGAATGTGTCCTCAGTAAGAGTATATTTATAGATATAAGTAGTAGGCAATTTATTGAAAGTATTATTTTTCACATATATTCAATTTTAAGAAATGCAATTCATTCATAAGCTGTATATAGTAATTAAAAATAATTAAAAAAGAATTTATCCATAATTTACATGAATCAGAGATCTATTTAATTCTAAAATATTCTAAAATTCTGAAATAGGGTTAGGGTGAGCAGTTATTATTATAACATATCAATATGCTTTTAATGGTAGGCCACATACTATAAGAGAGACATGATTTCGTAGGTCACATTCCAAATGTAAGCCACATACTATAATGATACCGGACGAACTTATAAGTAACGTTCTCCTGTAGAAACCTACACATGAACATCGGCTGCCCAGAAAAAAATCCTACATCAATCAACGAGAAATCCAACCAACAAACCAACCAACCATGAAAAACAGTATTTATATACCCCGCTAAAATATTGACCTTATGTCACATCCTTCTTGTGTGGATGGGTTGGGTAAATACATGCAGAAATTAATCACCAATGATTTCACTGTTGATATTCACTGCAACATATTTAACTGTACGAATTAATTGCGATACAGTGATGGATTATTTTTTTATGCTGACAACAGTTAATTTAATTAGGCAAAATAGCAAATATAATCAGCTTAAATGTAATTAAATCATTTCAATTACATTTGTGAAATTTAATTTTGAAAAAATAACCATTAGTTTCTGAAGACTCGGTGTTAAATTACATTAAAAAATATTTCAATGTGATAAAAATCACTTTGATCTTCTTTCGCCATGTTTATTTTTTGAAATTTTGAACACGTTAAAGATAGAACAGAAAAATTGAAGAATTCTTTTTAGAATTCAGACAATCGGAAATCGTGAAGACATATTGATAAGTGCTGATATTTCATCCAGCAACTGATTTTAGGACAATTTATTAACGACCTTATATACATGTTTGTCGTTTTTTCATTGGTCAAGCCAGCTCCTTAATAGAGTCTATAAATATGTAGTGACTTTTCGTACAGTTTATACCCAAGAGAAACGGGCACCTCACGTGGTGTAATGGTTAGCAAACTAGATTAGCAGACCATTGTTAGTGAGTTAGATTCTCACTGGCGCCCCATATTTCTGGCCTTGTGCCACATCTAAGCTAAGCTTAGTAAATATGTATACCCAAGAGAAACGGGCACCTCACGTGGTGTAATGGTTAGCAAGCTAGATTAACAGACCAATATTAGTGAATTCGATTCTCACTGGGCGCCCCATATTTCTGGCCTTGTGCCACATCTATGCTAAGCTTAGTAAATAACTATACCCAAGAGAAACGGGCACCTCACGTGGTGTAATGGTTAGCAAGCTCGCTTCGCAAACCATTGTTAGTGAGTTCGATTCTCACTTGGTGCTCAATACTTCTGGCCTTGTGCCATATCTAAGCTCAGCTTAGTAAATAAGTATACCCAAGAGAAACGTGCAACGCACGTGGTATAATGGTTAGCAAGCTAGATTAGCAGACCATTTATCTCGCCTAGTCTATAAGTATAAGCGGGGAACTAGCACACACCTTATGTGCCCCAAAAATTTGGCACCTCACGTGTGTAATGGTTAGCAAGCTCGCTTCGCAAACCATTGTTAGTGAGTTCGATTCTCACTGGGCGCCCCATACTTATGGCCTTGTGTCACATCTAAGCTACGCTTAGTAAATAACAATGCCCAAGATAAATCCAAAATTGGAATTCTTTAATTTACGCGGATTTTAATCTATTTGGCTAGCAAAGAAAATTTCTTGTTGTTCCCCCACGTAATTCCAAGAAAAAACTCCAAATATGGTAGCAACATGAATTAAAATTTTATAACAATTTTCTTTAAAAAAAAAGAAGAGCAAAACAAAAAATTATATTCTAGTAAAACCATAATTTTTTTACTTATGATGATGATGATCAGATGATGGTGATGGTAATGATAGATAACATTTGTTTATGATCATCTCTATGTATTCATTCCATTATTAGGGCACAAGACTAGATAAAGAATTTTTTAGTTTTTATTGTTCCTCGGCAGAAAGTATTATCTTCCAATTATTTATGCCTCAAGTAAATAGAAAATCCTCTTCCAAACTTGACTGATAAAATTGTCAAAATATAATGAAAGATTGTCGTATAGTACCTAAATAATGAGAATGGAATTGTATGTTTTTCCTATAAATAATGTCTAACGAAACTTTGGGTAAGAGAAACAACGAGATCTCGGGGGACTTGTTAATTAAACCTAGCAATTGTTAATTACTGTTAACCTTGTATATTTGCTTAGTAAACCTTTTCCCCTATCTTTAATACTCATGTTTCTTCGTATTATTTTTCTGTTCACTGATATTTGTGATACAAAGACATTACTATCCTTGGTAACATTATGAATAGATGAATATTTTGTTAAATGAGAGTAAGGTAAAGTAGTGGCCTATTATCGGTATCAGCCGGATAGCAAGGGAGTCTATCCTCTTTTCACTAGCATTAGACCAGGGAGATCATTTTTGTTTCTGAGGTGGAGTGACAGACCAACCATCAGCTCCACACTTTACTGCACAGATCCAAACTGTGCTGTGCTACTCATACACTGAGTTGGACAAGGCCGGTATCGAACCCGAAATCTTGTGGGTCCTTATTGGATGCTCTACGACTAAGTTAAACCGCTCCATAAAAACTGAATATCTTATTAAATTCAGTGTGTCTGTCTGCAACCGAAACTACGTGAGTACTTACGTCACAATACCCTCTAGAAGTGTGTAAGTTTATCAAAGAGTAATTAATTTATAGTCATAATCATTAATCCATGGAATCAATTTTATTTATTAACTTTAATTTTATTCATTATCTCAATGAAAATCTGAATTAGATTTACCTCAAAACATCCCATGTTATTATTGAGTTTAATATCCTGCAATGTGTCTTATATATCCTTAAGGCATAAAGATTTACATAATATATGGTGTGGTTAATCTGCATACTGGTTTTAACAAAACTGGGTTTAATAAATAACTACTAAGGCGTTATTGATCTCTAATGTCATTAAAATCCATCCTATGAATGATTTTATATAGAAACCAATTAAAATATAATTGAAATAAATGTAATCTTTTATATATGTTCCTATTTAATTACGTTAGTCTTTCTAATTTAATATATTTTATTATATTAAAACTCAAATAACTGCACCTGGAGGGCGCATATTCTTGCTAGTTTTATTGAAATTGAATGATTAGTTGATTTTTGGTGGATTTTTAAAATCGACAGAAAAGTTTGTAATCTAAATAGTTATATCATAATAAAGATTTTTCACCACAGAAAACCCTGATTGGAATTAGGAAGTTTCTTTGAAGCTTTTTATTGGGTCTATTAGACGGCATAGTGTGGTTGCAAAATCTTCGGGCCCATTAGCTTTTGCAATTTGATTAATGTATAATCAGTCGTAACAAAACAAACCATAAACTTGATCTTTTCCAGACAACGGAATTAATTTTCCCGTGAAAATCCATAATAATCTAATCTATGGACGAAACAACAAAGCAGATAGATAAATTCCGATATTCACTGAATGTGTGGATGAGTACAAATGCCATTAATAAAATCGGAACTCGTCTACATCAATTACTAATAAAGACACTTTAAAATGTACAATTTTCAGCAAGTAATATAAAAAAAAGCAGGCTTTAGATAAAAGATGCAATAACAGCCGTTATTTCTTTGAAATATGCTAATAACATTAATGTCTTTATACGCATGACCATCTGTTATAATTGGTTGGTTGGTTTTACGGCATGTCAATCCACATGTTATTTAATGTTGGCGTAAAAAAATTTTAATCTTTTTATTTTTATTTTTGCGAGCAATTATATGGTTTCAAGTAAGAAGTAATAATAATAATAATAATAATAATAATAATAATAATAATAATAATAATAATATTATAAGCAGTTATAGCATCCATTAACTATTCTAGATATGAATAATTTGAACATAGTTATGTGGTTTCAGGTAACTAATAATAATAATAATGTTCCTTGATAAGCATTTATAGCTTCCAGTAACTATTCTAAATATAAATAATTTGCACAGTTTCAAGTAACTAATAGCAATGATAATCCTTCGTAAACATTTACAACTTCAAGTAACTATTCTTAATACCACTAATTTGTCTATAATTATATGGTTTCAAATAACTAATAATAATAATAAAAAGAACCCTTAAAGATAATTTTATACTGAGATCTGGCCAGAGAGCTAAAAAGAAATGTGAAGCGTGAAGGTAAAGATCGTGCTAATTGTAATTGGGACCCTTGGAACGGTCCCCAGTGGTTTGAAAAAGAATCTGGAAGAATTGGAAATCCAAAGAAAAATTGATACATCAAACAACAGTACTCTTAAGATCAACTCGAAAACTCATAAGAGCCTTGGAAACCAGAGGAGACTTGCTGTCACTCAGCCCCAGTGAACCACCAGCTTAGGCGGGGGTGAAAAACCAAAATAATCTTTTGTAAACAATTTCAGCTTCAAGTAACTATTCTTCATCATCATCATCATCATCATCATCATCATGTCGCGCAAGCAGCACGGATATCCATGACAATCTTTCGCCAACCTTCCCTGTTACTCATGGCCCCTGGGAGGTCCTCTGTGCAGTATCCAGAGTCTTGCTTATAGTTGCTTCTTTGTGTGGTGCTGCTTCCATGACTTGTTCAGGACTACTCGCAGCATTCTTGTGGCGCTTTGTCAGGGTCCAGGTGGTGCAGCCATACAGCAGCACTGATATAATCACAGCCGGGAAGAATTGTTGCTTTAGTTTGTCAGTGAGATCGGATCTCCATATTACTGATAGTCTGTTTGTGGCTGCCCATGCCTTTCCTATTTGTGTATTAACATCGCTTTCTGTGGATGAGATATTACTACCTAGGTAAGTGAACTGTTCCACTGGCTTAAGAGGCTTACCGTCAAGTGTGGAGATGTCTCCTTTCTTTTTGAAGCACATGGACTCTGTTTTCTCGGAGTTCACATTGAGGCAGATATTTTTTGCTGCCTTCTCTATGCTATGCAGCAGGACTCAGCCTGTGCCGGTGTATCTGCAAGAAGCGCAAGGTCATCAGCGTAGTCTGCATCTGTGACTGTTTGTGCAGGATATCGCCTGCTATTTGCCTTTCTTAGTATAAAGCCATTTTCTTTTATGGTATCTAATGATGTTCGGAGCGCATAGTCTAGGCATGTTATAAATATATATGGTGCTAATGTATCTCCTTGTAGGACTCCAGCGGCAATATCAAAGAAATCTGTCGCCATCAGGTGAGCGTACCATTGCTTTAGTGTTTTTGTAGAGCATCATTATAACGGCAACCGTTTCTTTGGGAGATCGTACGCTAGTAGTATTTGTTCCATTTTCCCTCTGTGTTTGGAATCAAATGCCTAGGAGAAGTCTACGAATAGCAGCGTTGCCTTTAGATTCTTTGCTCGGACCCCTACTATGATCCTTCGAATGTTTGGATCTGGGAGGTTGTGGATCGATTTCTGCGGAATCCGTTTTGGTTTTTCCTAAGGATTTTTTTCTATTTCGGGTCGGATGCGGTTAAGAAGAAGGGCATTACATATTTTAGCTGCAATAGCAGTAAGAGTTATGCCTCTGTAGTTTTTAGTGATTCCGAGGTCTCCCTTTTTGGGGAATGGAAAGATGCATCCTTTCGTCCATTTGTCTATTCTATTTTGTCTATATACTGCATTGCAAAGCCTAAGCATTATATCATTAAACTTTCCTATTTTCCATACTTCAGGTGGGATTTCATTAAGTCCGGCGGCTTTTCTACCTTTTAGCTTCTTTAAGACTTCATTTAGTTCTTCTATTGTGAAATCTCCAAGTTTGATATCTAGTTGTCTATCTATGATCTTTTGGGTTTTATTTACTATGATTTTAGGGGGGGTCCCCAATAGTTTCTGGAAGTGGTTTTTCCATTTCTGGAGTCTATCTTTTTTGCTGGTTGCCTTTAGCTTTGATCTAAAGGTACTTTTCCTACCACTGATTTCATTTACAGTTTGCCATGCTAATCTCGACTGTCTATCCTTTACTGATTGTCTAATATTATTTATCTGTACTTGGATGTATTCTATTTGTTCTTTTTTGTATGTTTCGGTTAGGTCTATCTGTGCTTTCTTAAGGTTGTGTAGATTGGTGCTAGTTGGGTTTGTTTTATTATGTTGGGCTGCTTTTTAAAAATTGTTTCTCTTTTCTCTAAAATCTTCTGCCTCCCATGGGGCAGAGTGTTTTGGCTCTTTCTTTGGTCGGTACGCACTCAGCTGATGCTTCTAAGTGTGCATCGACAAAGTTTTCGTATTCCTCATTTGCAGTGTAGCTTTCAGTTGCTTCTTGGAGGATATCGAATTTGTTTCTTACTGTCACAGTGTAGCGATTGCATATATCACTGTTGGCAAGTGTCGACCAGTCGTATCGTACAGACTTATTAGTTTGTTTTTTGTTTCTACGTAGGCTAAGTCGTAATTTTGCTGTGACTATTCTGTGGTCGGAGGATACTCCTTCAAAGGAGGAGTATGCTTCAGAGTTCATTTCATTATTTATCCACTTTTTATTTATTAGAATATAGTCTAATTGGGCTTTTGTATTGTTTGGGTATGTGTAGGTCCATAGTTTGCCTTTTCTTTTTTTTGTATTTTGTATTTAGGCATACCAGCCTGTTCTCAAAAGAGAACTCGGCTAGGAGTTCTCCATTTCTATTTGGGATGTTATGTAGGCCGTATTTATTGTTCTCGTTTTTGCCTATCTGCGCATTCATGTCGCCTCCAACGACCAGGACATTGTGTTTGGGAATCTGTCTGCATAGGGAGGATAGCTCATTATAGAACTTTGTAATGTCCGTTTCTTCGCTGACATTAGTGGGGCTGTAGGACGAGACTACTGTCATGCAGGGATTCCCATTAAACGTGGCGCATATAATTATTTGTTGAATTCTTTCTACACTGTTTAGTGCTCTTATAGCTCGGTACACTGCCAATAGTGGCATTTATGGAGTTTTTCCACGCAGATGCCGATATAAACATCCATCCATTACCTGTTTCGTGATATTTTATTGCTAGTTCACTATGATAAAATCTATGCTCTTGTATGCAGATTATATTTATATTTTTATCCGCTGCAGACGCGGTTAGATCGGGTAGTTGGTTTATCGTCTTTAGCGTTCTGACTTTAAATGTTGCTTAGTTTAAGGTTTGTTTACACTTTAGTAGGTGTGTTTTACTTCTAGATTCTATAGTTGTCTTTTTAGATATGGTTTTCAGAGCTACGACGTTGGTAGTGGGTGTGTCTTGTTTGTCTGCTCTGGGTGTGATGCGGTTTGAGTGTGTTAGTTGTTGTTGGGGTGCTGTAGCAGATTTTTCGACACAGGCCAACGCTCGAATCCGTGGATGATGAGACACTGTAGCCAATTTCTCGACACAGGTTCGAACCCGTGGACGCGCACCTTTATCAGCGAGAGTGGCGATACAGTATGATTTGATATTTTTGTGTACTGTCATAGGTTAGGTTGGCTCGATGTCGTCGATACCTTTCGGTGGCCAATTTGACTCATCAATAGACACCGGAATTAGAGATGAGGAGCAGTAGTTTCCTAATTGAACTGTTTAATCCGGCCGTTGACTCGCTTTTGAGCTCATCCGCCCAGCATCATGAGAGGTACACCGTTGACCCATTTAGGGTTCGTCCGCCGTGTCTCACATCCACCATGCTGCTACCGTGGTTTCAGGTGTTAACCCACCGTATGGTATGAAATTGCTCGATCTTGAACTGTTGTCCAAGAGGGAGAAAAAAAGTTTTTTTTGATTCCCTATTTTAAGTTTTAACTTAGTTAAAGTCCACATATACCCTCCTATTTAGGTTATAAAAGTAAGACCCCCCTCTATTTTGTTTTTCTTTCTGATGTCAATATTATAGAGGGGGGAATGGTGTCTAGGAGTTGGTTGAGGAATGCTAGCTTTTAACCAGGACGAATTACAACAAAAATACATACTTGTTTAAAATTTCACTGAAATAGGAAAGTTAATATTTAAGATTATTGACCTTATTTTCATACATTAATATTTAAATAGTGAAGCACATTCGCTTATTTCAGGTTAATTTTAGTACTTAAGGAACGATAAACAAAACCGGCTTACTCAGCCAAAAATTAGGAGGAGGAAAGAACGCTGACTTTTTTTAACGAGGCGTGAAAGGGGGTGTAAGTAACTTGGGTTCTATCCAGAACGAATTACAACAAAACTATTCTTAATACAACTAATTTGTCTACAATTATGTGCTTTCAAGTAACTAACAACAACAACAACAACAACAATAATAATAATAATAATAATAATAATAATAATAATAATAATAATAATAATAATAGAGATTTGCTTCCGGTTTTTGTCTGTAACAAAAATTACGTCACCGCTTACATCACATTATTCAAAATCGTCATAACATAGAATAAAATTTATTCTACGTTTTTTGGCATGTTCAAATTGTGAGTGTATTTATTCAATAAATACACTCAAATTTTGAACATGCAACATTAGACAGTCCTCATTGTTTTTAAAACAAGTTTTAATAAATACATGACTGGTATTATATATCTATATATAGTTTGTTTTATTTTAATACATATTTAAAGTTTACATTTCAAATTGTTTTATTTTTTAATCCTTTAATGAATTTGATGATTTTACTTACTTAGGGTACAAACTCACTGAGATTGAATTTTTGACTCCCACCCCTCAGGCAATATGTTTCAAAAATTTATTTTTACATCGCCCGGAGGGTGTTTTTTATTTTGTACTACTACTACTACTACTACTACTACTACTACTACTACTACTAATAATAATAATAATAAGAAGAAGAAGAAGAAGAAGAAGAAAGCAATTATATGGATACTTAAAAAAGTAAACTGGATACGTTGCACATGAAAATACTTAGAGATGGTGAAGAAGTGGAAATCTCAAGATAGAAACTGAATCGCTAATATTTGCTGCACAAAACAATACCATAAGAACAAATTAACTAGCAAAGCAACAGTTGATAAGACACAGCAAAAGAATAAATATAGAGTGTGTGGTGAAAAAGACGAGACCATAAACCATGTATTAAGCGAATGTAGCAAACTAACACAACGGGAATACAAAGCTAGGCACGACTAGGTTGGGAAGGGGATCCACTGGGAATTGTGCAAAAAACTAAATTCTGACCATACAACAATATGATATATGCATAAACCAAAATCTTTTCTTGAGAATGAAACGCATAAAATTCTCTGGGACTTTGAGATAAAGACGGAGCTCTTATTCCAGCCAGGAGACCAGACCTAGTGTTGATTAACAAAAAAAAAAAAAAAAAGGAAAAAAGAGAACTTGTCAACTGGTAAACTTTTCAGTTTCATCAGATCACAGGGTGATGATGAAGGAAAACGAAAACATAGACAAATACCTGGATCCTGTCAGAGAATTGTAAAAGCTGTGGAATATCAGGGTGAAAGTGATACCAATTGTAGTTGGTGCACTTGGAACGGTCCCAATAAACTTGGAAAACAGACTGGAGGAATTGTAAATCCGAGGAAAAATTGAGACCATCCAGACTACTGCATTGCTGCAATCGGCTAGAATACTCAGAAGAATCCTGAAGACCCAAGGAGACTCATTGTCACCTAGACTTCAGTGAAAGACCATCAGCTAACGCTGGTGTGAAAAACACTCATGATGATGATGATAATAATAATAATAATAATAATAATAATAATAACAATCCTTTATAAATAATTATAGATTCAAGTAACTATTCTTAATGCAACTAATTTAAACTCAGCTAAATGTTTTCAAGTATTCCTATCTAGTACTAATCATTTTCAAAAGGAAGAATCTCCGTGGTAAAGTGCATAACGTACTACACTAGTGTTGCAACTTATGAGAGTCATAAATTGTTAGCAGACACTGTAGCTGAGAATAAGGGTCGTTAATTTGAGATCAGGTTGTGAGAATTTACCCGTGGCGGTTATAAACCTCTGATCCCTTGAAAACGCGCCATTATGTACACGTGATAATTCATAGTTTTAGTTTAGAATTCAAATTCAACCCGGCCGTCAGAGAGTTAAGACGTAATTGTCGTCTCTCGTGGGGGATCTCATCCGCGCGGAATAAATGTGGGCTAGATAAATAATAAAAGCTTGATCAAGCGAACAATAATTCTTGTTCATTTAATTAAAAACAATCAAAGCCCAGAAGAAGAAGAAGTCAGCCCTTAGATAGAACAGAGAAGAACTCATGTAGACAGGAACATGTCGGCCAAATAAGTTAACAAGAAACAAGTAAGGTCATCCTCTCTTTCTCTAATCTTATATGTCGCTCTCTATCATCCGAGAACTCTCACCCTCGTTTATATACCCGATGTCGATGTGGGGTATACAATACTAGCTCCCTTGAATTATTACTTGTTTCCGACCCATTGTTCACTTCCAGTGCTAGCGACGTTTAAACAACCAAAAGCAGGTGGAAGCTACAATGAAGGAGTTCTTCGCCTTGATGGGATAACAAAACTGGTTGAATGCGACGGTGCAACACGATGGTATCCTCTTTGAGTGATTGGCTGCTTTTGTTGTAATCTAAATAAGAAGTTAAATAAGTTACCATAATATTGCAAAAAACCTTTGGCTCACACTATTAACAGTATTTAAAGGGTTAAATCGAGCTTAACGGACCTAAATTCCATTATCGTATGTCCCGCCGCCAAAAGAAAAAAATAGCAAAAATCAGGGAATTAACCGAATTTAATGAAATTTTCAGTGTTGATATATATATATCTTTGAATAAAAGATGTAATGCACCAGTTATTTTATTTTAAAACTGTTACATTTTTTTCAGATCAGTTAACTTTGGAGCCACGTATTTTGAGGCGTAACACAGATTCTCAAAGATAACAGACCTGAAAAAATGTAAAAGTTTTTAAATAAAATAACTAGTGCATTATATCTTTTAACCATTAGTATATCAACACTAAAAATTTAATTAAATTCCGTTAATTCCCTGATTTTTGGTATTTTTTTCTTTCGGTGGGGAACGTACGATTGTGGCATTTAGGTCCATTAAGTTCAATTTAACCATTTAAAGATTCAGTCTCGATACTTCTTGATCACATTTCGTATCTAAAACAGTCCATCTTATATTTAATACGGATATGTCATCGAAATGGTTTGAAAACTATTCATTGGAGATTAGTGTAAAGCCAAGCTATTTTGAGGATGAGGTAACCGTTAAAATCGAATATTACCAATAGAACTCCATCGTTCGATAAATAAAAAAAAAGAAAATTAGGTAGTTTGTTTCACTTCCACGGTGTAAATTGTATTTTTCCCGTCTTCACCATCATTCAAGACATAATGGCTAACTTTAAATTAAGAACCTTTTCCTATTTTATCTTTGTCCTCTTTTACTCCATAGTCGTAAATATTTTCTAGTTACGTACAGTCCTGGTGACAGTAGTTTGCACGCACAAAATTTGTAATGAGAGAAGAGAATCACCTCGTGGAGAGAAGCGAACAAGGACTTGTCTCGTGTGTAGGTCCATGATTTCGGTGAGGTGTTGCCACAATGACCAAGAAAGAATACGTATTACTTTCCTTAGGTGAAGAGAAAAAATGGCTTGCTTCCCGTAAAGCCAGACATAACAAAAAAGAGGTTCACAAAAGAAAACTAGTTCATTTATATGATTAGTTGCTCATGCTGATTGGTCTGACGAACTAATAAAAAAGAGCCACGGCAATATAAACGCAGTGTCACCTGTGACAGAGATTATAGTCTGACTTTGAAACAAGATGGTGCTAGTGACAAGTGGAAAGTGTTTGAACAATATCCCGGGAAAAATGGTGTTGCTCCCAAAAACTATTAATTAGAACATTAAGAAAATAACTCATTCACACCTCCCACCCCAAAGAAAAAAAAACAAAAAACAAAAAACAAACCAAAACAAATCTAGGAAAATAGTTTTTGTAAGTTTACAACTCATGAGTGATACAGAACAGTAGATGATAAAACAAGTTTATGCGAATTTGGTTATTTTTCGTTTATTTTATATTGGTTTGGTTTCTTTTTTTAATTGCATATCAACCTACGCGGGATATTTGATGCCCAAGCCATCCTTGGACAAATACGGTCATGTCATGCTGAAAGCACCGGTATCCGCTTAATTACCGAAATTAAGCAGGTCCACTCTAACCCGGAGTGGTAGTACATGTTAAGGTCCCATATATAGGTTAAATGAATTAAAATAAATTATTAAAAAATGTGTTTAAAAAGAGTTAGAAAGAAAAATTGAGTAACTAACAAAATTGTATGAAACAAAACGTTTTCAGCATGAATAACATAATGAGTTGACATACCATAAGAACCCCTTCCAACACACACCAACACCAACCAACCAACCAACCATCTTATATATATATATATATATATATATATATATATATATATAATCCAAAAATCCGGAGAAGAAATCTTCCTTACGACATAGGAAGACTTTTTTTTGCACTTTAGTCTATTTCATGTAGCTTAGACAAGGTGTCTAACTCTCCCTAATCATCAGATGAGAATGATGAATTCTTTATTACTTTTAAGGCATTTGAAAATAGATTTTTTATTTTTATTGTTCTGTTTCCCTCTGCTGTGGGGACATTAAAAATAATAAATGAACTGGGGTGGTCCTGTACTTGAAATCTGGAATAGATTGATTTAACAGAAATTCCTAACAAATTACCGACAACAAATGGTCAAATATCATTTTTATGGCCCCACAGCAGAGGGAAACACGACAATAAAAAAAGATCTGTTTTCAAATGCCTTAAAAGTAATAAAGAATTCATCATTCGCATCTGATGATTTGGAAGAATTAGATACCTTGTCTAAGCTTCCTGAAATAGACTATAATGCAAAAATTCCAAGTCTTTTGTTATATTTTTACTTTATATATATATATATATATATATATATATATATATATATATATATATATATAACAACACCTCATCACGGACAGGATGCGACTTAAAAACGAGTTTATAACAGGGGCTTAAACAAGTTTGAATTCAGAGTTTTCTTTCTCCCAGACTGGCAACCTATCAAGGTTAAAGAACGCCACCTGCTCAATTACTTACGCATTGATGGATAAAGAATAATTGAATTCATATCTTTCGCAAGGCTATTATCGCCATGTCAAATGCAAACAGCCTCGTCCAGGTTTTGAATCTCCTAAGACGATAACCATTACACAGTGGGTACTTTTGATAGCCACTCTGTTGGCTAGAATACACCGACTGCACCTCTGCAGAGGGGTAAAGTCCCCTCGATGGGACCACATGTAGGGCATATATGATGACCCCTGATGATTAAGGAAGGAATCCTGGTTGTTGGGCAGTCAATGACATGTAAGTACTTGGTCCTTACTTAGGCTAGACAGACGGTCGGAGAGGTCCCTTTACCGATCAATCGGCTGATCACGTGAAGCCGTAGTACCTTTCCAACCCTATTACCATTATGACAAGTCCCAACCCTTTTTATGATATATATGCCAGAAGGCGGTGGCTGAGGGTCTTAATGTCTTGGGTATAACGTTAAACTCTATCTGATGGTGAAGTTCCTATACTGGAGCCCTGTGGAATGTGGCGTACCTCTTCATCACCATTACTTCTATCTCGGAGTGGGTATACCTGTTAGGGTCCTATCTTAAATAGAAAAATGAGTTTTAAAATTTGAGTACCCATCATGCATGAATAAAAAAAATATCTTTGGCATAAAATAACCCAACAATGGTTGACAGGCCGTAAAATCCAAGGAACCCACCAGATGGATTCATGAATTTCTCAAGGGCATTAGCGCAAAGCAAAAACGCAAACAAGCTTGTCAAGAATATAAACTTGTATGGCCTATTCCATTTACTATAGCAATAACCGTTACGAAAAGCGCACCACCAATCTTAACTGAATGATAATTTTGTGCAAGTCTTTGTCAGCACTGAAAATTATTTCTAATTGTCTAAATTATCAATATTGTATAGATAACCATGAATTGCTAAATGAATCTTTCAATCCTCCCGGAATATAAAAATCAAGATCATCATAGATCGCTATTAACTATGAAACCCAAATTATAATTTTTCACTCCTTCCTAAATAGAAGTATCAATATCATCATGGATCACTGAAATCCTAATCATAATTCTTCACTCCTTCCTGAATAGAAGTATCAATATCATCAAGGACCACTGTTAACTATGAAGTCCTAATAATAATTGTTCATTCCTTTCTAAATAGAAGCATCAATATCATCATGGATCGCTGTTAACTATGAAATCCTAATTATAATTCTTCACTCCTTCCTAAATAGAAGCATCAATATCATCATGGACCACCGTTAACTATTAAATACTAATTTGAATCCTTCAGTCTCTCCTAAATAGAAGCATCAGTATCATCATGGATCGCTGTTAACTATGAAAAAGAAATTCTGAAAAAAGTATTTTGCTTTAGAATATATCGCCTCGTAGCTATGAAATACTAAATAGAATCCTTCCTAAATAGAAGTATTGATATAATTATGGACCGCTGTCAGAACGAGAACCTATCAATTTAACGGGACGTCTGTTAATGAATATAAATGATCTTTATAGAAAAGTCTTCCAATTGATTAAATATCATTTACGTCAATATTTATGATAAATGGAAATATTCATGACAAGCTGAAAATTCCCGGATGCTAAGTTCATATCCTGTCTAATTTAATCAGCTGTAGACGGATTGAAACTGATTCAAAGTGTTTTATTCATTGTTTAAAGTGAATGGCCATCGTATTAATTCTCATTTACAACTGATTTCACTTCATTAATCAGAAAGTAATTTTCTTTTTAACACTCAAATCGATTATACGATGACTGAGTCAGCAATAAATTGAAATATCATCTCTTTATATATATATATATATATATATATATATATATATATATATATATATATATATAGAGAGAGAGAGAGAGAGAGAGAGAGGAGAGACAACCGTATATATATATATAAATATATATATAAATAAATATATATATATATATAAATATATATATATATATATATATATATATATATATATATATATATATATATATATATAGAGAGAGAGAGAGAGATAGAGAGAGAGAAAGAACCATATATATATATATATATATATATATATATATATATATATATATATATAGAGAGAGAGAGAGAGAGAGAGACAACCGTATATATATATATATATATATATATATAAATATATATATATATATATATAAATATATATATATATATATATATATATATATATATAGAGAGAGAGAGAGAGAGAGAGATAGAGAGAGAAAGAAAGAACCATATATATATATATATAGATATATATATATATATAATGAACATTGATCTATGAAAACATTGTAAAATAAATAAATATATATATATATATATATATATATATATATAGAGAGAGCGAGATAGAAAGAAACATATATATATATATATATATATATATATATATGAAGAAATTAGATAAACATGTCAACGTCAACATCAAAATAAATTAATCTTTTTCGGAACACTTTATTTTCCTAATTGCTATATATTGTTGGATTCATTTCATGTGTGTGTGTGTGTGTGTGTGTGATTGTGTGTGTGTGAGTGTGTGTGTACTGACTGCTAATTTGCTTGCTTCCCAAGTATATAATGTATATATAATGAATGTATATATCTCAAACAAGGGGCGAAAAGGAGTGAAAAAGAGAGGAAAGAAGCCGGCACAGAAAAGGAAGGAGAGACAACAGCAACTCCAGCAAGCAACACTCTTTGTTTGCAGTCACTGCACCAGAGATTGCCATTCAAAAAATAATCTTTTCAGACACTCACGCAGTAGCAGATAAAAAAGTGGACACTACGCCATCGTCTTTAGTAGACGGAAGGATGCCAACACACACACACACACACACACACACACACACACACACACACACACACACACACATATATATATATATATATATATATATATATATGTACACACACATATATATATAATACCTGTTTATTTGCTTGCTTCCCAAGTATACAATGTATATACAATGCACGCACACACACACACACACATATATATATATATATATATATGAATATGGTGGACCATAATGATGTGACACATTTTAAAGGCTATTTTCTCAGATTACAAAAAAGGACACAGAATACTAATTATATTTATTACATAACTGGTACACAGGAGTTTTACATGTAATCTAAAGATTTGAATATTATGTCCTTGAAATGGACACCACCATGACGAAAATATTCGAGAGCTCGATTTCACATATCACGTAAAGTGTGGTTTGGCATATTAACTGGAATAGCTGTTATCTCTCTACGGATGTTGTGTCTTGGAAATTTCTAACAGCACGAAGGATCACTTTTCGGGATGGTGCCTCTCGCTTTCCAAAATGCAGTCGGAATTTTCTTTGGGCTGCAACGATGGATTGACGAAGTATAATTCGACTACATATGCAATTTGTTTTGGACTCCATGGCATTATGAGGATCACCAAAATCAATACTTGAAAGTAATAAAAACTTAATGCAATATTCAAATGTTAGAAAACATGTAAAACTTGTGTGTATCAGTTATGTAATAAATATATTCAGTACTCTGTGTCGTTTTTATAGTCTGAGAAAATAGCATTTAAAATGTGCTCATCTTTATGGTTCACCATACATATATATATATATATATATATATATATAGATGTTGAACCATAAAGATGAGGCACATTTTAAATGCTATTTTCTCAGACTTTAAAAACGACACATATATATAGGGCCGGGTTAGCTCAGTCGGTAGTGTGTTCAGCTAGAAACCGCAAGGTTCTTAGTTCGATACCGGCCCTCGCCAACTCAGCGTATGAGTGGTACAGGGATTTGCGGTAAAATAAAGAGCTGATGGTAGGTGTGGCGCTCCACCTCAGAAGCAAAAAACAATCTCTTTGGCCTAGCGCAAAAAGGGGATAGACTCCCTCGCTGATTAACCGGTACCGACATTAGGCCGTACCAACGACTTTATATATATATATATATATATATATACATCAGATATACCCTCGGAGTAGCATACATTGACTCCATAAGCACATCATATATATGTATATATATATATATATATATATATATATATATATATATAAATCCAGCTTCAGACGTCAATGCATCCATAAATTTGTGACCTCGAGAACCCCATTATTTTATGATTTTCAATAAGCTTCTATAGTAAAATTGTAAACAATTCATTTCTGTAATAAACAGTGAATTTCTAAAGTAAAATTATTTAAAATGCATTTCTATAAAACTATTTACAATGGCATTTTATAGAAAAATATTTACATTGCATTTCTATAGAAAATTACTTACAATTAACCTATGAAATGAAATACTTACAATATAAAGTAAAAGTGAATTTGGCAGAGGGCTCGATTGTCGGTAACATCCGGACAGATCAGAAATCTATACCCTTTTTCCTAGCGCTAGACCAGGATGTTCAGCGCCACACCTACCATCAGCTCACCACTTTAACACATAGATCCTATGCACTGAATTTGTAAGGGTCGATATCCGACCGCCCATCTACCCTAAGTAAGAGGCAAAGTAGAGTGTTGCATATCATAGATTGCTCGGCTACAAGGGTGTCGTCCTTAAGCATCGTGGGTCACCACTCGCGGCCAACAGGTGGAACTATTGGAGGGGATTTCACCCCTCGGCAGTGATGGAGTCTGTGGTTTCTACATCCTAAGCTTACGTGATATGGGTCACGTGTAAGTTGTGACCCGAGCCAATTTGACCGATAAACAAATGCGTTTTAGTTGTAAATTTTTTAGTCGATTTTTTAATTGTGTAGAACGAAACCAGTAAGAAAAGAACGACAATTTACATTTTTAATTAAAAATAATAATAATTTAATTTTAAATATAGGCTGTTTGTATTTAGTAGTAATGGATCTGTGAGACTAGCTAGCTATGCTACGATTTTAGTAAACCATCCTTTTGACTTCAAGCAAGAGCGCTTGTCCAGCGGAGATCCGTTGTGTTAAACAGAGCGCGGTCCTTGGTAAAGAATCCTTTGGTTGTTCCTTGGTGCTCATCAGTCTTGCAAGTCCTTCGTCAATGATTGCAAATGGACGTCTCTCAGTATCAGGGATTAAGTAGTCAACCAGCCACGCATTCGGGTTGTTGATTGGTTGAGGATTAAACCACGTGACCTCGCATAGTCTATAAATTTAAGTGGTGTATTGTAGCACACATTATGTGTCAAAATATTCCAACATGCTAACCATTGCGCTACGATACTATACGAACTTGTTAACCATTGTACCACGATGGGACATAAACTATTTCTGTCAAATAATTGATGCATGACTTTATGGACACACACAAACATTTATGTATATATGTGTGCGTATGTATTATAAAAAATATCCCCTTTTTAAAATTCTAATTAAAAATGAAATGTATTGTTGTATCTATTTCTGATTTATTTCCGGTTATATTTGAGTTTTAAATCAAAGATGATTATGATTGAATTGAACGTTTAAATAACTTTCAAAGTAGTAAAACCCAATGAGATTCTAAATTAATAAAGAAAAAGGTTTCAAATTTAAATTAAATAGATGAATAATAGAGAAACATAATAAAATAATAAATGTTAGAATTTTTAATTTATTAAAAATTATTTTCAAAATGTAAAAAAAATAATAATCTATTAACAATGGAGATTAGCTTCCGTTTTTTTTGTCTGTAACAAAACTACGTCACTGCTTACGTCACATTACCCAAAATCGTCATAACATAGAATGAAATACACTCAAAATTTGAACATGCAACATTAGAAAGTCCTCATTGTTTTTTTAAAACAAGTTTTAATAAATTCATGACTGATATTATATATCTATATATAGTTTGTTTTATTTTTAATACATATTTAAAGTTTACATTTCAAATTGTTTTATTTTTTAAATCCTTTAATGAATTTGATGATTTTACTTACTTAGGGTACAAACTTGCTGATATTGAATTTTTAACTCCCACTCCTCAGGCAATATGTTTCAAAAATCTATTTTTACATCGCCCGGAGGGTGTTTTTTTATTTTGCTAGTATAACTAATAAATGAAAAAAAT
>CM042156.1:61081084-61108106 GCA_023376005.1 Doryteuthis pealeii
CCATTCAACGCTTTCTTTCCTTTATTTTGCTTTTCAACATACCGTTATCACTGTTAGGTGAGGAACAAAATAAAAGATGTTAAGTGTATAGTGTATAGTGTATAGTGGTTGTGTGAATCTGATGCTATTAACCGTTAATTTTCATATGCACTATACACTTAACATCTTTCATTTTGTTCCTCACCTAACAGTGTCCTGAAGATGGTATAAAATACCGAAATACTTAATTATTGACACTAAAATTGTTTCCTGATCGTAACATCCTGTGTTTGTTGTATTTTTAAAATATTTTCTTTTCATATATATATATATATATATTAGGAAGGTGAGTGATATCGTTTCTCTTAGTTTATTTAAATTTTAAATCTCATGTACTTTTTTAATATCTATTTGCCTATACTTAAAAAAAAGAGCAGTACATTTATATATGCAAATATATATACTGCATAGCTTTCAAAAATTCATGTTTATAAAAAAAATCGAAGTGAATTTGGCCAAAAGACGGTTTTAACCGAACAAAAGGAATTGTCTCTTTTACCAGTTCTTCTTTCTGTCCTATTGTTGTGGCTTATCAAACACTTTGAAAATTAAAAAAAAAAAAATGTTTAAGATTTTTTTCACACGATGACCTAAGCTCGAAACTAGATCAAAACAATTTAAAGATAAATAGCATAAAAGAAATATTCTTTTATCTTATTTTTGTTCATCTCTCTCTCTCTCTCTCTCATATATATATATATATATATATATATATATATATATATATATATATTCTTGTGGGGTTGTTAAGGGTCACAAAAAAAGACAAAAACTGGTGAAAGTTGACACAAGTGTATTGAACAGATAAAGTAGAATTTACAGAAGGAAGGTGAAGTTACGTCCGACAATACAGTCTAGAACTAAATCGTGTCGCTTGTTAAAGCTAAAATTGTCTTTGCTACTTATAGTAGTAGAAGGATCATTCTATTATCTAGATATGTAGATTATATGAGTGCCACATTTATAAGAAAGCAGTGCTCAATATCCCTGACATAGCATTTATATCTAAGTAAATGTAACGTAACCATTTAGTCAGTGGCGCCTGGTTCTTGGTCGGCGAGAAACTGTCAGTAACCAGTTGTTGTTGACTCCGTGTATACGCTACCTTTATATATATATATATATATTCGCTGATGACCTTCAACTAAATGTGTAAACGCAACGCTCTCCTATATAAAGGATGGAGCCCTCTATGGCGGCCTTTGCATACAAAGCGATGTGTGTATTAAAACAGTTAAAATCCCATTCCCATTCTGTAGTGAAGACAGCCTAATGGTTAAGGTGCGGACTGACACCCAGCCGATCGGATTTCAATCCCGGCTGTACAAATATCTAGCTACACTGAATAGACTTGATAAGTCGAAACACGTGTCTGTGGATGACTATATATATATATATATATATATGTGTGTGTGTGTGTGTGTGTGTGTGTCTGTGTAAACCTGAGGGGTCCATTTACATTTACTCATAAATAATCCGTATGATAACTTAATACGAGTACTCTCTCTCCCTCACACACACACCCACCCACCCACGAACCAATATTGAATTGTTTTATTTTTCAAAGCCTAGCTTTCCTCACGGCTTTGTGTTTATAGTCTAAATAGCCTGACCTTTGGACAGTATGATGATTTAATTATTACAACGTTTAATATATTTACTTAAGAGCTATTGTGAAATTGTTCAGTTTATAAAAAATATAATAATCTTGTTTTAACTCTCTCACTCTTTTTTTTCTTTCAATCTTTTCATCTTTTCATTATGTTCGATTGAAACAAATTATTGTTATCGCTTCCGGGTGCTCACCCCTCTCTATCTTTTACCTACTCTCATCCTTTCTTCGTTCCTTATAATATTTCTGTGTAGTATATACTTTTTCTTTCCTTCTTTCATTATGAAAAAAAAACAGAATGGTCCATTATTTATCTGAAAACACTCATAAGAAGTAACAATTCCGCGGATAAGCAACACCAAATAATCAGGATTTACATTTTTTTAAAATTTCATCTTGGCCGATTCGGATGGTCGCATTTTTAACTAGGGGTTTTGCAAGAAGATAACGGTCATACTTTGATGAACACGAGTATTAATCTAAATATTTCTTCATTATTATTATTATTATTATTTTATTTACTCCTTTTGAGTTTTCACATCAGTGTCAGCTGATGGTCTTTCACTGGAGTCTGAGTGACAGCAAGTCTCCTCAGGTCACCAGGACTCTTCTGAGTATTCTGGCAGATTGCAGCAGTGCAGTGTTCTGGATGGTATCAATCCTTCCTCTGATTTCCAGATTTTTCAAACCCTTTTCCAATCCTTTTGGGACCGTTCCAAGTGCACCAACCACAATTGGTATCACTTTGACTTTCATATTCCATAACTTTTTCAGTTCTCTGGCAAAGTCCAGGTGTTGCATACTTATACACATATACCCATGTTGGGTACATACGCAAGTGTTCTTTTACTGGAGAGAGGGGAAGAGTAGCCACAGGTAGATAGAGAGATTTATAACTTACTTCCTTGGCCATTCGTGATCTCTAGTCGTTTCTATTTTTCTCTATGACTTCTATTTCTCTGTTCTTGTTGGTTGGTCGTTCTTGATTCATCTTCTTCTAGGTCAGTCTTGTTGCCAAGACATTCATCAACCATCTTATTATCTATTTAAACTTTTATTTACTTAACTAAACATCTTCATCTAACTAAACACAGCGCGCGTGAGCAGGTGAGCCCCAGCTAGGGCAGATTGGCCTTATCTGCCTGACGTCCAAGCTGGAAACTAACGGGTTAACTTGGTCCCACGTGACTTCACGTACTTCGCGGGCTTTCTGTAATATTAAATGGAAAGTCCCGCCCGTAATATGAAAAGGGGCCATCCTTTCAGAAATACAGGGGTTGACAATAATCTATGCATGGATTATGTAACACAGATATTTGTCCATTTTTTCATTTTTCTTTAGCTTCACCCTTTGATCTGCTGGAACTGCAAAATCCAGCAGTTGACAAGTTCTTTGGTTTTTGTTAATCAACACTAGGTCTGGTCTTCTTGTAGGGATAAGGTGATCCGTTTTTATTTCAAAGTCCCAGAAAATTTTATGCGTTTCGTTCTCAAGAACAGATTCTAGTTTATGCATATACCATTTTGTTGTATGGTCAAAATTTGATTTTTTGCATAATTCCCAGTGGATCACCTTCCCAACCCAATTATCATTATTATTATTATTATTACTTTTCTCCTTGCGAGTATTTCACACCAACGTAAGCTGATAGAATTTCACTTGAGTGACAAGTCTCCTTTCTTCTCCATGACTCTTCTGAGAATTTTAGTTGATCGTAAAATGCTGTAGTCTGGATAGTCTGGATTCTTTCTCTGATTTCCAATTCGGATGTTGCAAGATGAAAACGGACGTACAGTTAAGGAACACGAGTACTGATATATAGATTACACTCAAGAAAATATGTCTTAGCAAGGTTTGAGAACTCCTTGAAAATAGTTCTTACATTATAATCACTAGTCCCTGCACAGTGGCTGCTGGTACTTGAAATTGCTTTCTGTCGCTTTTGTAGCTTTCATCTTTTTGTGAGAGACCACATGGTTCGTCTTTGAATCTAGAGTCAATTCTTTGGCTCTACACCAGCAATTTGATGTTATCATTCGTATATACTTCACGAAATAGACAGGCAGGTATGAGAGAAAGGAGAGAAATACGGAAGAAAGGATGGGAAGAAGGGATAAAAGAAAGAAAAAAAGATGTACGAGGGAAAAGAAGAAAAAGAAGAAAAAAGAACGGGAAAAAGAAAGGAAATAAATAAGTAATGATTCATTGACAGAAAGTAAGGAGGGAAATAAATAAATAAATAAATAAATAAATAAGACAAAGAATGAAAAAGAAAGAAAAAAGAATGAATTAAAAGAAGAAAAAAAGAAAGTAGAACGAAAAAAAGAAAAGAAAGAAAGAGAAAGAAAGGAACTGAATCAATAATGATTGACTGAAAAAAGTAAGGAGGAGAAGGAACCAAAGAAAGAAAGAAAGACAAAGAATGAATTAAAAGAAGAAAAAAGAAAGTAGAAAGGAAGAAATAAAGAAAAGGGGAAAGAAAAAGAAAGGAACTGAATCAATTATAATTGAGAGATATAAGGAGGGGAAGGAACGAAAGAAAGAAGAAAAAGAATGAGAAAAGAGAGCAAAAAGAAAGAATTAAAAGAAAGAAAATAAATCAATAATGATTGAGTGAAAGAAAATAAGGATGGGAAGAACGAAAGAAAGCTAAAAAAGAAAAAAGAAAACAAGAAGAAAAACAATTAAAGGATAAACCAGGGAAGCCACTAATGCGTGAAAATAATTAATTCAATTAATCTATCTATCTATACATGTAGATGGTATTTGTGGAAAAAAAGTGACTTCCCGGTGAAAATGGACACAGTGGTTAGTTGATTCAAGTTTCACAATGATAAGGCAGCGATATAACAAATATAAAGTGCTCAATATGTTAGTAGAGCAAATTTATTAACATAAAGGTACACGGTATTAACCTACTCGAGTTTCACCATAAGGATCTGCAGGATTAAATCTACTGGATTAATCAAGATATTGATTAATTCACGTGTGTTTTTGTTGCGATAAACGGTTGATTATAGGTCCACGGCCGAAGACGCTGGTTTTAAATACAAAAATTCAAAAAGAGCGGAAGTTGCATCTTTTCAAAGGATCAAAATATAAACATTGTTAGAAAACCGATTTGTGCTATTGTTTTAAAGGTTTACGACAATGATAAGGATTGTCTATATTATTATAGAGTCCGTATATGTATATCTATACATATGTAAAGGGAACTTGTGTCTATATATGTATGTCCGGTTGAAACTACAAAAATCAAACAAAGTATATATATATATATATATATATATATATATATATATAATATATATATATATATATACTTTGTTTGATATATATATATATATTACTTTGTTTGATATATATATATATTATATATATATATATATATATATATATATATACTTTGATTTTTGTAGTTTCAACCGGACATACATATATACACACAAGTTCCCTTTATATATGTATAGATATACATATACGGACTCTATAATAATATAGACAATCCTTATCATCCATCTCAGGATTCAGTAACTTTTTGTCCATCCCCACCCTGTACCTAGGCAAAGCCGATTCTAGTTAATAATATACATGTTACCTTTTAGTATTTTTTACATAATTCCCAGTGGATCACCTTCCCAACCCAAAATTCAGAATTTCTTTCCATAAATGTAAATTTTGCATTGTCTTTCTTTGTTTGGTTGGTTTTTACGGCATGTTAATCCATTGGGTTATTTTATGCCGAAGACATTTTTGTTTTATTCATTCTGATGGATACTCAATTTTTTAAACTCTTATTTTCAAACACATCTTTTTAAAACTTGTTTTTTTCTATGTAATCCATAGATGGGACCCTATCAAGTACTACCACTCCGGGTCAGAGTGGACCTGGGAGTAATGGTGATGAAGAGGTACTCCACACTCCCCAGAGCTCCAAGGATTCTGGTTAACGTCATACCGAGGACAATAAAACCACCTTCTAGCTCATATATGATAACATGTGTTGGGGAATGCCATAAGAGCAATTAGGTCGAGACAATCATAAAGGTGCTAGGGCTTGACATGACCAGCCAATTGACCAGGGGGTTGCATCTCATGGACTACTAAACCACCAGGATTCCTTACTTAAAAATCACGGGTCGCTACCCACGGCCAACAGGTGGCCAATTTGGGGGAATTTTATCACTCTTCAGGGGTGCAGTTGGCATATTCTATTGCCCCAATCAACAGGTTTGACCTTTGTAACCGAAGGTACTGTAAGGAACATTATGTTTGGTTTTGGTATCTATTTAAAACATTCTTTTCTTTTTCCTAGAAACAGTGACAATTCTAACGACAGGTCATCTCAAACAATATTAAATTCGTAACACTACCTACAATAGGAACGAATATCACGTCTCCTTTTGTTCTTAACTGCTAGTGACATCTTTTCCTGTCGTCCTCCATCAGCCAAGTCTAGAACGATTTTATTTTATTTTTAAATATTCTACATAGTCTAATCTGAAGTAAATGCAAGTTAATCCGACAGTATGAATTTGACATTTTCAGAAAAAAACTAATGATATTAATAGTTTGCTGACAGAATCTGTTTCGACCTTTTTAATAGAGCGGTCTTCATCAAGAACAACATATGAAGGAAGGACGAAATAAATAACCGTAAGAAGGAGGGGTACAAACGAACGCTGGTGTTCGATGCAGGAATGTTTTAAAAAAAATGCGTATTCTGTGTTAAAAATAAAATGGATTTTATTCAAAAAAATCAGAAGCATTATAATCCATACTCTTTTGAGTTTTTATTATGGATCATAATGCTTCTGATTTTTAAAAATAAAGTCTATTTTATTTTTAACACAGAATACTCATTAAAAAAAATTCCAGCATCGAACACCAGCGTTCGTTTGTACCCCTCTTTCTAACGGTTATTTATTCCGTCTTTCCTTCATATGTTGTTCTTGATGAAGACCACTCTATTAAAAAGGTTGAAACAGATTCTGTCAGCAAACTATTAACATCATTTGTTTTTTCTAAAAATGTTAAATTCATAGTCTAATCTATACACATAAACTGACAAAATTCAAGATTTATTTTTTTAAACAAAAACATCTAATGAAGAAAAATTGACATAGGATTTTTGGTAGTGAGTTCGATTTTCACTGGGTGCCCCGTACTTCTGGGTTTGATTATACTTAGTACTTCTATGTATTTATACTCCATATTGGTATACATTCATTGCGAAAAACCTCCATAACTAGGGAATATGAGTCTCACTGGGTGACTTTTGAGCTACAACTAAGAAAAGCTGAATAAACAAACTAGACCAAAAGGGGTTATGGGGAATGCCCTACCTTTGTCAACGCTAGTAGTCTGATCATAAACGTAATAACGTGACTGAAGTTAAAAACTTGTTAACAACGATGTCGCACGATAGCCACTTACACCACAGGGACTAACCCAACCCGCATCAATCTTTGAAATGTTCATAATAAATGTCTGGCAGTCGTGAGAGTGTAACAGAAAAATCTTTCGCTGGAGATTTGCCCGCACATATTTCACTCTTGAATCTAACAAGGTGACACAGAGGCGTATAAAGAGAATCTGGGACGCTAGTTGTTGTTTTTGTTTCGGAATGACAACCCGTGGGTTATTTTATGCGAAGACATTTTGTTTTATAAATTATTGTCGGGTAATCAATTTTTTTCAAAAACATTTCCTATCTATCTCACTATGTTTATATCTTCAGATATTTCCATCATCAACAAGTTCCCCCTTTCTTTCTCTCTTTCTATTAATCTATCTTCCTCACTAAGACCTATGGGTAATTCCATGTCGAATCACCCAGGCCATGTCACCCACTCCCTTCAATTTTGTCCCGGTGTGGATTATGTTAAAGTTAGACAATCCCCAAAATTTTGAACTTCCAATTAAAAAAAAAAAAAAAAGTGGCAGTGTTATGTCAATTTTTCTTTCTTCACCAAACTCTCTTTTTGGTACAAATAATGTTCAATACATGTGAAATAATAATAGAAAGTTTTTGTCATAGATGTAGTGCCACATCCAGATATTGATCTTGCTATGAAAAACTCAGAAATCATTAATAACTTAAAATTGTTTGACTTTTATAAACCAATTTTTAGTAGTAGGGAAGCTCTAGAACTCAGGTTATAGACAAAAATAGATTACAAAAAGTTGCCATTTTTCGTAAGCTAAAAATCGACATAACTCCGCAATTTTTTGAATTGGAAGCTCAAATTTTTGGGATTGTCTAATGTTTGCATAGAACACACCTGGAAAAAAAATCAGAAAAATTGAAGGGGTTGGGTGACAATTTTACCATCTCTGGATGATTTGAAATGGAATTACCCTTATATCTTATAGTCTGTTTCAATCTATTCATCTGTATATCTAAGTTTATTCATATCTATTACAAGCTGTTTCTATCTATGTGGAGGAATGTTGACAAACACGGGATGTTACACTGGATGGATATTTATTATTGGTGGTAATGTCGACGTTCAAACGTTTCAGTTTATATAAAACCTTCTTCAGGTCAATATGATAAAAAGAAGAGAAAAATATCTATCTTTAGCTCTTCCCATCGTTGACACGTTCTGTAGACCTTTCATAAGAAATTCTACACTGGCGTCCACACGCATTGTTTAATTCAATAAAGAGACGGATCAATCTATGAAATATTGTCAAAACTTAGTCTTGACGGTCGGTCGGAGAGGCCCCTTTCGATGCTATTGGCTGGTCACGTCAAGCCATAGCGGCTATATTATTTTTCCAACCCTATTGCTCTTAAGGCAAGCCCAAGCCCTTTTTATCATATATATAATTACCAACCCCTCCGCACGAGCAGGATGTGACACAGGGTCAATTTCTTAAGCGGAGTTTAACAGGTTTGAATTCAGAGTTTTCCTTCTCCTAAACTAGTTACCTAGCCATGGTTAAAGAGCCCAGTCTGCCCTGATATTTACCCATAGCTGGAGGGAGAATTGGATTCATAACTTTCCCAAGGGTATTATCGCCATGTGAAATCCAAACAGCTTTGTCCAGGAATTGAACTCAGGTCGACGAGTCCATTTCCTACGATTCTAACCATTAGACCGCACCTTTTTATCATATATGTACTAGAAAGTGGGGTTGAGGGTCTTAATATCCTGGCTATGATGTCACCCCTTCATCGTCCTTACTCCCAGGTGGACTCTGACCCGGGTTGGTAGCACCTGTGTTAAATAGAAAAATTGAGTTTTTTTAATTGAGTTTTTTTTACAAATTGAGTACCCATCAAGAATGAATAAAACAAAACGCCTCCGGCATAAAATGACCCAACAAGGGTTGACATGCCGTAAGAGTCAACCAACTAACCAGCCATCCAACCAGACACCCAAGACTGAGCGTGGTAGCGAGGTGCGCGCATGCACAGGCACATAAACAACAGACACAACAGTGTTGCCAATAGCCGCACAGACAGTTTCCTTGCAATCCCAGCGCTTTGGAGACCATACCTTTGGGATTACCCTCATAGATACTTTCGGATTTTCAAGAACAGTTTCTTCAGATATTTCTATCGTTGACACATTTCACAGACTTTTCATAAGAAATTCTTACACTGGCGTCCACACGCTTTGTTTAATTCATTAAAGAGACGAATCAATCTCTGATATATTGTCGAACAATGGCTGCTAACCGCGACAACGAAACAAGAAAACATTTTTCTTATTTTACATTTTTTGTTGTTGTTGTTGTTGCAGGAGATGCGTCCGTCCATCTTTTTATCATGAACTTGACCAAGCGAGACAGAGACGTTTAAGGAGGAGGACGTGCGACAGCGCAAGTGCTGGGGAGAGAATGAGTCACAAAAGAAGTACCAATGGAGAAGAAAGAAATGAAAGAAAAGAGAGGTAAATAATAATGGTCGGCTATATGAAGAAGAATTGGATGAAGACTATGAAATAAAAGAGACAAAAATAGATTGTCACGTACGCATAAGAGCGTTCAAGTGCGAATGCGTGGGCAGGGAGGGGGTATTTTGCGAAATCAAAAGAGAAAATAAAAGGCGACAAAAATATGAAATATTTATGAACAGAAAAGAAACACCAAAGTTGGTTTGGTTTGGTTTATTTAACGGCATATCAGCATCTTCTGGGTTATACAAGTTGTGTCAAAAAGTATCGAGATGTTTTATACTTTTTAACACAAGTTGTATTCTGAAAAAAACATAACGTTCCATTTATTGTTCATTTCTGTCTTGGTAAATACAACTTCAATCTCGATACTTTTATGACACAATGTAATGTCAGAATTTGATTCATTTCAAGGAAATAAAAAACAATGTATTCGATTTTTGTATTTTACTATATTATCTTGAAATAAGAAATAGTATTATTTCTCTGAATTTTTTAGATGAGGCTTCATAATTTATATTATTTGGAGTATTCGGACTATTGTACTCATGGTTAATGGTTACGGAATGAGAATTGGTCTACCCTCGTGGATTGAATAAAGGGTCCGGTTCAAATTTCGGTAAAGGCTTCAGATTACGACATGGAGGCTCCCGAGTTCGAGGAGAAGGGTCCTGAGTTCGAAGAATAGGTTACAAAATTTAAAGTGAAGGTTCCAGAGTTCAAACAGAAACACCCGAAGAAGGCCAGAGGTCACAAAGGCCTAAACATTGTGTATATAATAATAAAGATGAGGACAATAGTTCGAATAATCCAAATAATTAAAGAAATAGTACGTCCGATAGAATATCAAATGTATAATATCTGGAGACAGAAACGAAACGTTTAATCTACATATATATACAGGGCAGTTGTCTGTGTGTATATATGTACGTCCGGTTGAAATTACGAAAATAAAACAATTAACGACAAAGTAAATATATGTATACACATTCACTATCACCAAAATTAGTTCTTGTTTAAAAAATTATGAAGACTTGGCTTATTTCCTGAAGATATTTCAAAATAAGAATTTACATATTAATAGCATTGAATTCTACTTGTCCATTGTTGACAGCGTTTGACAAACTGCACAATTGGCGTCTTGCCACTTTTAATATAAACAAATCAATATATTGAACTAAAATTAGTTGTGTTTAAAAACACTGAATCAAAATACAATAATAACTTGAATTTTGTACTAAAACTATTAAAAATTAAATAAATATTTTTCTTCCTTGGCTATATTTTAGAAATTATGTTACATGAATTATTCAAAATAGAATTCATGGAAATACGATCGTTTTATTTGAATTCAGTTACATTATTTTCTAAAATTTATTTTTTTACGCTTTTTAATATCTCTTATTATAATGGAGATTGTGTGTTTATCTGGCTGTAACCGAAACTATATCACTACTCAAATCACAGATCCCTTAGTTATTGACGTCACTTTATAAATGATTTTATTTCTATTTAAACCTCGGTTATTAATAAAAATTGTTTTACATTATTGATACTGCTGACAATATCTACATACTAATAACATGCAATTGTATTTATATATACAACAAAATAGTGGTGTACAGTGTTAACGGGAAGGGTGATTTGCATATTGATATTAAAAAAATTGATTAAAAAAATATGTGCTTGGTATTATTGATTTCTAATTGTTTGGGTTTATCTTAATGAATATGAGCAAAAATCTTGGGGATACATCTTAAAAGAAATCCATTATGAAGAAGAAATAACTGTAATGTTATTCTTTACTTCCTATTTTAACTAAAGAGTTAAATTAGGAAAATTTAACAATGAAAGACGTGAGTGATGGAAAAGTAAGTTTCACTTGCTATACTTTTCGATTATATCCCCCCATCTGTTTTAAATCTTTTTATCTGCATTCTTATTTAGTTTCATTAGCCATTCTAATATAATATTTTATTACATTAAAACTTAAATTCTTGCACCCGGAGGATGTATATATTTGCTAGTAGTATTAATCAAATTAATGGTCTCATACAAAAAAAAAAAACAAAAATAAAAAATCAACAATATCTAAATTAAATGTAATAAAATTTAGTTTTGTTACTAACAAAAAATAATGTGTATGGTTTATGGTTTAAAGCCATAGGAGCCCAAAATAAGCAATAAATAGCACCAACTAACCTGGTGTGAAAAACCTGCACGGAATAATAATAATAATAATAATAATAATAATAATAATAATAATAATAATGTACAGGGGGATACAAATTCACTAACTCACAAGAAAAGATAAACCACCTTATGTACATGGATGACATAAAATTTTTTGCAAAAAATGAAAAAGAATTGGAGAGCCTAATACAAACTATTAAAATATATAGCCAGGATATAGGGATGGAATTTGGAATTGAAAAGTGTGCTATGCTTGTAATAAAACGGGGTGAAAGAAAACTAATGGATGGAATACAACTGCCAAATCAGGAAACTATAAAATCACTTGATGAAAATGAAAGCTACAAATACTTAGGAATTTTAGAAGCGGACAATACCATGCAAACAGAAATGAAATGAAAAGTTAAAAAAGAATATCTCAGGAGAACTAGAAATCTTCTAGAAACCAAACTTAACAGCAGAAATCTGATCAAAGGAATCAATACCTGGGCTGTCCCCATTATAAGATACTCAGGACCATTCTTAAAATGGACAAAGGAAGAACTCAGATTGACCAAAGGACGAGAAAATTAATGACCATGCACAAGGCTCTCCACCCTAGAGACGATAGAGATAGATTATATGTCAAGAAAGGAAGAGGGAAGACGTCTTGCCAACATAGAGGACTGCGAAGAAACCACAATCCAACAACTTGAAGATTACACAAGAAAAAGCAAAGACAATCTACTTATGGCGGCCAACAATAGTAGAAGCGACAAATGGACAATCAGAAAAACAACAAAGATTAGAAAAAATGTGAAGAAAAACAATTCTATGGACGCTTCAAACGACAAATTGAAGAGGTTGCACATGAAAAGACTTGGACATGGTTAAGAAATTGAAACCTCAAAAGAGAAACTGAATCACTTATAATTGCTGCACAAAATAATGCCATAAGGACAAACTACATCAAAGCGAAAATTGATAGGGCCCAACAAAATAGTAAATGTAGACTTTGTGGTAATAGAGATGAGACTGTAAACCATATACTCTGCGAATGTAGCAAACTAGCACAACGGGAATACAAAACTAGAACGACTGGGTTGGGAAGGTGATCCACTGGGAATTATGCAAAAAATTTAATTTTGACCATACAACAAATGGTATATATGCATAAACCAGAATCTGTTCTTGAGAACAAAACGCATAAAATGCTCTGGGACTTTGAAATAAAAAACGGATCACCTTATCCCAGCAAGAAGACCAGACCTAGTGTTGATTAAAAAAAAGAAAGAAGCCTTGTCAACTGGTGGATTTTGCAGTGGCAGTAGATCACAGGGTGAAGCTAAAGGAAAATGAAAAAATGGACAAATATCTGGACCTTGCCAGAGAACTGAAAAAGTTATGGAATATGAAAGTGAAAGTGATACCAATTGTAATCGGTGCACTTGGAACAGTCCGAAAAGGATTGGAAAAGGGTCTGGAAAGTTTGGAAATCAGAGGAAGGGTTGAAACCATTCAGAACACTGCACTGCTGCAATCTGCCAGAATACCCAGAAGAGTCCCGGAGACCTGAGGAGACTTGCTGTCACTCAGACTCCAGTGAAAGACCATCAGCTAATGCTGATGTGAAAACTGAAAAGGAGCAAATAATAATAATAATAATAATAATAATAATAATAGAAAAATAGAATTCTACGAAGAGTCCTGCAGACCGGAGGAGACTTCTCACTCCTCACAGGCAATATCTTTCAAAAATTAATTTTTACACCACCGGGGAACGTTTTTTTGCTAGTTATACTAATGATGATCCACAGGGAATTGTGCCACCGTTAGGGTGAGTATGTTAGGGATTATAAAACTTATCAACGATACGGACAAACATCTGAAATACTAGTTTAATCATAATCAAATCGACCCTTTCGTTTTGTACAGCGTTTTAAATATGGCGCTGATGGGGCATGACGGGAAGTTTAATTACTGGTCATTTATAACATAACCCCCGAGGGTAGATTGATGGTGTTATATTGTGGTGTTGTCAGGATTTTCGCTTGATTCCGTGCAAGACCGTTGATCGTTGATTTTATACGAATGATGGAAGAATTTGACAAAATCAGAATTGATTGCTAATTAGCCGTTACAGTGTTTCCTCTTAACCAGATTTCCATGGAGCGATTTCTCTGTCGCCATTTTAGGGAAATGTTCATAATTAAAAGCAATAAGGCATGTTGCTGTTATATTCCCACTTAACATTATAATTTATTTTGATTACTATTAATTATACATATATTTCTTGCAATCATGGTTTCTTTATATATATAATATATATATATATATATATATATATATACTAGCAAATATATGCACCCTCTGGGTGCAAGTATTTAAGTTTTACTCTAATAAAATATTAGATTAAATCAGAAAGGCTAATGAAAGTAAATAAGAATGCAGATAAAAACATTTGAAACGGAGGGGGTATAATCGGAAAATAGAACAACTGAAACTTACTCTTTCATCACTTCCGTTTTTCAATGCTAAATTTTCCTAATTTAACTATTTAGTTAAAATAGGAAGTAAAGAATAATATTACAGTTATTTCTTCTTGTTAATGAATTTCTTTTAGGATTTATTGAAGAGATTTTTACTCATATTCATTAAGATAAAACCAAATAATTAGAAAATCAATAATACCAAGCACATTTTTATTAAAATCAGTTTTTTTAAATATAATATGCAAATTAGCTTTTACGTTTCTCTGAAAACTGGTATTTTTGTTGTATATATAAATACAATTGCATGTTATTAGGTAAGGCCAACAGTATTAATAATGTCAAACAGTTTTATTATTAATTGAGGTTTAAATAGAAATAGAATCATGGAGAATGTGACGTAAATAACTAAGGGAATTGTGACTTGAGTAGTAATATAGTTTCGGTTACAGACAGAAAAGCACACAATCTCCATTATAATAAGAATATATATATATATATAATATATATAATATGTGTGTGGGTGTGTTGAAGGGTATCCGTATGCTTCTCGTAAGTATATATATATACATATATATATATATATATATATATATATATAAAGTTTGGGCATTAGTTAAAGAAATTAAACGGATACATATACCTAAACAAGCACATTATATATATATATATATATATATATATGTGTGTGTGTGTGTGTGTGTGTGTGTGCATATCAGAAATCTTCTGGCGAACAGATTTTTATCTCGAAATATTAAGAATGAATTAAAGGTTAACAAACACCCCCATAGGTACCTTATTTTTCGTTACACCTGCATTGTGATAGCCTTCAAAACCAACCACCCGTTCTCCTATATAAGCGATGGATCACTCTATGATGGCCTTTACACACAAAGCGATGTGTGTATTAAAACAGTTAAAATCCCCTCCGCATTCTGTAGTTGATGACAGCCTGGTGGTTAAGGTGTCTGACTGGCACTGAACCGATCTGATTTCAATCCCAGCTGTAGCTAGCTTACAAATGTCTAGCCACACTGAAAAGACTTGATGTCGAAACACGTGTCTGTGGATGACTATATATATATATATATATTAATAAGTCATTCCACAGACACGTGTTTCGGCATATATATATATATATATATATATATATATATATATATATATATATATATATAAATAATCTTCATACAATGACTGCTATTTACACAGTAGCATTGTAACCAACAAAGCCTTCATCAGATGATGACTCTGGGTTCAAGCACGGTTTCGGGACTGAAGCATCATTACCACTAATCCAGAGCGCACCAGCAGTATCTTACGATACCACCAGACTTTGTCGGTTTGATGTCACAATATAGGACTGCCATATCCACGCTGATGCGATTAGAGGTTTCTCCTGGATCTTATGTATGTATTTCCTCTTTTCTGGTGGAGAAAGTCCAAATTTAAATAAAGATACCATGGTTGAATTAGTAATAAATCCCCGGCATCCGACTTCGATGGGAAATACATTTGTTATCCATCCGTTTCTGACACATTGTTCACGTAGGTCTTCATATTTTTCCAACTTACGCTGATGGGCTCAATCAAGATTTTCTTCAAATGGAACTTATATATACCATATGAGTGTGCAAATTATTTGTATTATTAGATAGGAATAATTGATATCTTATAACTGTGTGCAAAAAAAAGTTCATAGTTATAGTCAAATAAAAAACGTGTGATTGAAAAATAAAAAGATTACAATGAAACTTTGAAAAGAGGAATAGTTATGTTTTGCGAATATAACAAAGTTATTGAATAACCCACAAGGAGTTGATGTGCCATTAAACAAATAAACCAAACCTTTCTTTCTCTTCTTTCTCTTTCTCCTCTTCCCCTCCATTTTTGATTTTCTTTTCTCCTCTTCTAATATTATATTTCTATTGATTACTTTGCAACCATTTGGGTTGGTGCCTATTTAAAAATTAAAACAAAACAAAGAAATGTATTCATTTTTTTTTTTACTATTTATGCTTTTTTCATCTCATTTGTGTGGTATAAATTTTCATTTACAAAATTAATTTTGTTAATTAATAAAATCTTTCTCAGTAAGAAGCAACTTAATATTCTTTTTCCTTTTTAAAATTACTCAATCATACACGTTAATTAGCATTTATTAGGCGATAAAGAGAAATTAAATAGGTTTAAACATTAATTATTACTAGAGAAGATTGACACACACTCATAATAAACGTGACCCGTTGGCTCACCCATTGGGTCACCCATTGAGCTCTGGGTAGAAAATTGAGATTCGGGAAAGTGAATTAGCAAAGCGAATAAAATTAAAATAATAATAAATACATACGACCGGAAAAAAACTTTAAAATCATTTTTAAGCTTTCTAAGAAAGAGACTTTATGACCTAATTTAAGTTACCAGTTGCTGCTTGTGAAATTTAACATAGAAATACATTTCAAATTATCCCGTCTCTGTCTCTCTGTCTCTCTGTCTCCAAGAGAAAATAACATTTATAACGAGGATGTAATCAAGAGATACACAGAGGGGAAGAAAGTGATATGCAAAAAGAAAAGTAAGGGATTGGTCAGTTTTTGACTTAATTACAAGTTACGACTAATTAGAACCAATTAAAACGGACTTTATTACAAACATAATTCAATCCAAAAAGTAAGGAATAATTTAGTATAATTTTCGTATTATTAAACTAAACAGTAAAAAGCCTTTAGAGAATAAAATTTGATTAATTCAGCTTTAGTATAATAATAGAAATGATTGACTTTTTTGCGAAACGACAGATCCCCTCCTATTTTCAGATTAATAGAATATATCTTACAACCGTCTTTTTGTGCGTGTGTATACGTGCAATTTCAATTATGTATTTTCAATGATTTTCGTAAAAGGAAAACCAAAATAATAAAAAGTTTTACAACAGGAATAAAATCTGCTATTTTTTCTGTTGGCTTTTATGGTAAATAAATATTGAGGGAAAAATGAATTACTGGATTATAATCAAATTATTGGAACTAATAATATGAAATATAAAATTTAAGGTTTTCTTATACATATAGCATGGACATTTACCGTGTATGACAAAAGCCGAGACTCATGGGTAGGAGGTGTAAAAATGCGTTGATCCCGTCTGTATTCCCCACTCAAGATGGGTGGGGGCTCAGGCATTGGGCAATAAACCCAGCCTTATCCCTTTAAATCAAGGGGGCAGGTATTGCCTGGGAGGATATCCCTGTGATCAACGCTGTTAATATTACTTTAGGGCCGAAGCACTCTGAACCCCCGACACGTGGTCGGGTGGAAGGAAAGTATATTCTGTGTGTCCAATTACTGAGAGGAGAGAGAGAGAGAGAGAGAGAGAGAGAGAGAGAGAGAGAGAGAGAGAGAGAGAGAGAGAGAGAGAGAGAGAAGAGAGAGAGCAGGAAATGATAATTTGTTTTTACTTCTTTTTGGCTCACTACTTCGTCGGTCGCCAACTTTTGCAGGGCTGATTCTGTGGGTTGCTTTCTTCTTTCTGTTTTGGGCTGGGGGCCGGGTCATCTCTTGTTTTCATTAATTAACGAAACTTCATTGTTTTCTTTATAAGTTTTATCAAAACAACCCCAGCCCCACAAGGATTCTCGAAACCGCGCAGTGAGAAGCGGCATCCCAGAAGAAAGTCTTCTCTGTAAATCTCTGGTCGCAACTAACTAAAAACTGCCATACGCTTCTACTGGGACGTTTTTCGGGAGGAGGTCAAGCGTAGTTTACCAGTTGTCAATCATCGGCACTTTCCACTCAACTCTCCGATTTGAATTTTCTAACGAACTCTGATTCAAAATTTATACTACACTACTTAGATCATTCATAGGCTATCCATGACTTATGTAACATTGGTACGAGTGCATAAGTATGATTATTGTAACCTATATAGTCATTTACTAAGCATAGCTTAGACGTGGCACAAGGTCAAAATTATGGGGTGCCCAGTAAAAAACATACTAACAATAGTCAGCGAATCTAGCTTGCTAACCATTACACCACGTAAGGTCCCCATTGTAGCTTATATAGATGTAAAAAAAGGTGTCGATTTAGCTCAGCTGGTAGAGCACCCGCCTCGTTAATCACAAGGTTGCGGTTTCAATACCAGTCCCCGCCAAATTAGCGCATGGGTAGCACAAATTGGATAATCTGATATGCGCGGTAAAGTGGAATGCTGACGGTAGGTATGGTGCTCACTTTAGCAAAAGAAATCTCCTCGGTCTAGTGCTTGTAAAAAGGGAATATACGGCTGATACCGACAAAAGACCATTCCACCACTGCCAAACTTTTATGCTCAAGGCTCAAATATCATCTTTGGCTTTAGAGTGAATTGGTATAATTAACAAATATATCAATTTATGAATGAATTGATTTTACATTTTCATCTCTATCTCTCTCTCTCTCTCTCTCTATCTCTCTCTCTCTATCTCTCTCTCCATCTATATATCTCTATCTCTCCATCTCTCCCTCTTTATATATCTATCTATCTATCTATCTATATATATATATATCTTTTGCATATACAATGATGTGTATGTATAATAGTATTAAATTAGAAAATAAGTTCGTAGATGGTTGGTTGGTTGGTTGGTTGGATTTTATGGTATGACAACACTTGGGTTATTCTTTGAGCACATATACGATAAAAAGTGTTGCGGGTGGTATTAGCACAATAGGGTTGAGACAATCATACACATGTGAGGGCTTGACGGGACCAGCCGATTGATCAGATGGGGAATCTCCGAACGACCGTCTAGTCTAGGGGGCCAAAGTGGAGTGTTGCATGTTGGAGCACTCAGACACCAGAATTCCGTCCTTAAGCATCACTGGTCGCTACCCATGGCCAACAAGTGGCTCTCTTGAGGGGATTTTACCCCTCTGCAGAGGTGCAGTCGGTGTATTCTACTGCTTCAGCCGACAGGGCGGTTTAGTAAAAGTGATCGCCTACTTGCTAATATATATTGTAAAAGAATAGAAAAAGTAAGTAAAGTTGTCGGGTGGCCTAAAGTCGGTATCAGCCAATCAGCGAGAGAGTCTATCCCCTTTTCACTAGCGCTAGACCAAGGAAATTGTTTTTGCGTATGAGGTGGAGCGCCACACCTACTATCAGCTCCTTACTTTACCGCACATATCCCTGTGCTAGTCATGAGCTGAGTTGGCGAGGGCCGGTATCGAACTAGGAACCTTGTGGATTCTAGCCGAACACTCTACCGACTGAGCTAACCCGGTCCTCTGAATAATACTATGTGAAACATTTTCTTTCTGGTTAGTTTCTTAATTGCTTAATATAAGCAATCAAGTAAGTATAGAAAAACGTATGAAAATGGCCATTATTCCCTTCAAACTGTCTTTTTTTGTCATGGATAAAGCCATGTAGCACGAATTTTGTTTTTAGTTAGTTTTTATTATATCATGACTGCTTATGTTGTAAAAGGTACGAAATGGCCATTATTCCCATCTTCCTTTGCTTTTGAGTCCTGAATGATACTATTACTTAATCGTTTATGTCTTTAAAGCATAGAAAATGGTCATTATTCCCTTCAAACGTTGCTTTTATGTCCTCGAAAACACTATATAACTATTTTTCTTTTCCCTAGAAGGTATGAGTTATTTATGAATTGTTCATATTGTATGTATCCTAGGTATGACGTTAAACAGCACCTAGTGGTGAGGTTCCAAATCTGGACATTTGGGAAGTGTAGAATACACATTCATTGACAATACACGCAAGACAACTCTGACCCGGAGTGGTAGTAGGTGTAATGGTCCCTTCTATGGGTTTATATAGAACAAAAATGAGTATGTGAAATTTTAATACCCATCAAGAATGAATAAAGCATCTTCGGAATAAAATAATTCAAGGGTTGATATACCGTAAAATCCAAACAAACACAGCCCTCATATTGTAAAACTATGGATACGGTTCCAGGTTCAATAACTGCCCTCGCCAACCCAGCGCATGAATAGCACGGATTGTATGTTTTTTTTAAACATTACGAGGCTTTCCGCAGTTGGCAAATAGCTTTGAAATTGGTTGAGGTTGGTTTTCTCGTTTTTTTACGTTGCCGGGTTAGATCAGTCGGTAGAGCGTTTGGCTAGAAACCACAAAGTTCCTAGTTCGCTACCGATCCACGCCAACTCAGCGTATGAGTAGCACAGGAATCTAGCGAAAAGGGGATAGACTCCCTTGTTGATTGGCTGATACCAACTTTAGGCCACCCCGACGACTTTACTTACTTTTTCTATTCTTTTACAATATATGTTAGCAAGTAAGCGATCACTTTTACTAAACCGCCCTGTCGCCTGAAGCAGTAGAATCCACAGACTGCACCTCTGCAGAGGGATAAAATCCCCTCAATAGAGCCACCTGTTGGCCATGGGTGGGGACCAGTGATGCTTAAGGACGGAATTCTGGTGTCTGAGTGCTCCAACATGCAACACTCCACTTTGGCCCCCTAGACTTGACGGTCGTTCGGAGAGGCCCCCTTGCTGATTGGCTGATACTGACTTTAGGCCACCCCGACGACTTTACTTATATTGTTATAACACTCCGAAACTTTTTAGAGCGTCAAAAAATGCAGATTTCTTTTTTCATTTCTGTTCAAATTTAAGTTCAGAATGTCAAGAAAAGTGAAGTGTAAAGAGAAAGTGTCTAGTGCGATTTTAGCGGGAAAAGAGAATGTGAAGAAATTCAGACATCCAATTTCAGTGGAGATCGATTTCAAAATTCATGTTGTAAATCCCAGAAATAGCTAATACCTTTATTTGGTTTGTGCAACTATTTTGTATCTGAGTGTTCAATCATTTTTGAAGGTTTCATTTATTCATTTAAGAAAGTTTCTCACATAATAACCACTGTTTTTTTACTCCTAAGATGATGCTTAGACCTTCGTTGTAGTTCTTCTCAGCAGGTGACAGTGTTCTGGAAGCGAAAGCAACAGGTTTTTCCGATCCGTCAAGTAACACATGTGTTGAAAATCTTTTTTATATCGACGGAATAACACCATATTTCAATCATTCACTTAAGTATTGATGACATTTTATTTGGTCAATCATTCTCGGGGTTTACGAACGATAACTGATAATTTTAATTCCAATGTACAAAGTGTGTCCTAAAAGTATCGAGGTTGAAGCTGTATTTTCCAAAATAGGAATGAATACTAAATGAAACGTTAATTATTTTCAGAATATAAGGTGTGTCATAAAAGTATCGAGATTGAAGCTGTATTTACCAAGATTGAAATGAACAATGAATGGAACGTTAATATTTTCAGAATACAAGGTATATCAAAAAGTACAAAAAATCTCGATACTTTTTTGACACCTTGTATTTTCTTCCGTTTGAAACCTTGAAATGACTGAATGGATGAAAATTGGAAAGAGTTAAAGAAATTGAATTCTGTCACAAAAGGTTAGTCAAATATTTTAGCTGAATAAGAAGCTAGTGTTGTAGTAAAAAATAAATATTTTGTAGCTACCAGTTGGCTGTGGGTAGCGACCCTTGATGCTTAAAGACGGAATCTTGGTGGATGAGTAGTCCATGACATGCAACACTCCACTTAAACCCTTGCTTAGGCTAGACGGGTGGTCGGGAAGTCCCCTCCGATCAATCAGCTGGTCTTGTCAGCCCCTGTACCTATAAGATTGCCCCAAGCCTATTGCCCTTATGGCAAGCCTCAACCCTTTTTATCATATAGCTGCTAGAAGGCGTTAGCTGAGGGTCTTCATGTCCTGGGAATGACGTTAAACTCTATCTGATGGTGAGGTTTCAGTTTTGGAAATTTAGGGATTGTGGAGCACCCCTTCATCGCCATTTCTTCCAGGTAGTACCTGTTAGGATTCCATCTATGGTGTAAATAGAAAAAACATGAGTTTATAAAAAAAATTGAGTATCTATTAAGAATAGATTAATTTCAAAACCTTGTCGGCATTAAATGACCTACTGAGGTAGATATGCCGTAAAACAAAACAAACCAAAACAAATCGACGTCTTTCAAAAAGACGGCGTTCCATATCGACATTGGAAACTGCAAGCAGATGACAGAATAATCAACTTAGATGAAAGCAATCTACGACGGCTGTTAATCATTTGAGATGCAGAGAATTGATAACTGGAGCCTGAAACGAGCACTTCACTAGCAGGATTCGATCTCTGTGCCTGACAGTTTGATTTGCAGTAGGGTTTGTTTGTCCAAAGGCGGACTCATGACAACAGACTCGCGAAGAGGTGTCCTTACAAAGGTTCTTCAGCCGCAAACTACAGGTAATTCGTGCCAATTGTGAGAAAATATGCTAGTTTGCTGCGGGTTTGAAAATTCTTTTGAGGGCGCCGGAGGGTAATTTCTAATTCATTTGTCACACACGCAATAGAGTGTCTGAGATGTCTCACGCATTCCCACCGGTAGTCTTAGCATATAGAGGAGATGGTCTTCTTTTAGAAAGAAGCAGCATTCACACACACACACACACACACACACACACATATATATATATGTATATATGCTAACGCGCGCTAATATGCAAAGAACACATACACGCATATATCGACAAAAAACACACTCATCTATATATAGACACTGACAAACGCACACTTAGACATGTGTTTATATATATATATATATAATTATATATATATATTATATATATATATACATAACACATCCACATGTATAAAAACATACATATAAAACATAAACACACACACAAAAACATACACAAAACACACCCACACCCATATATATATATATATATATATATATATATATATATATATATATATACACACACACACGCTGTATCAATTATTAATTGCAAGAATCTAAATGATAAATACCATTTGGAGATAAATCGACGATTTCTAAATGTATTTTTAAAATTTGGTGAATTAATAGCAGCACAAATACCGATTGAAAGATAAATTAAATGTAATCTTGCAATAGCACCCAACACTACCCCCCCCCAAAAAAAAAATCCTACCAAATATAAAAAAAATCTCTTTCTCCAACTGATCATTCTTTCTATTTTTTCTTCTTTCTCTCTCCTTCTTTCATTCCTTCTGTCTCTTTTACCTTATTCAATTTCGTTCTTTCTTTTTTCCTCTTTTCTTTCCTCTTTTTACCTCATTTATCTTAGCAGTTTTCTTTCTTTTGTCTCATTTATTTTCTTTAATTCTTTCGTTTTCAATGTATTCGTCTTCTTTATCTAATTTAGTTTTTTGCTCTTTTACCTTATCCACTTTTTTCTTATTTTCTTTCATTTATTTCATTAAGATTTTTTTTTCTTTCGGATCATTCCATTTCTTTCTTTCTTTCTTTAATTCTTTCTTTCATCCTTCTTTCTTTATTCATTTCATTATTATTTCTTTCTTTATTTCTGTCTTTCATCCTTCTTTCTTTATTCATTTCATTATTATTTCTTTCTTTCTTTATTTCTTACATCCTTCTTTCTTTATTCATTTCATTATTATTATTCTTTCTTTCATTTATTCATTCATTATTATTTTTTTCTTTATTTCTTTCTTTCATCCTTCTTTCTTTATTCATTCCATTATTATTTCTTTCTTTATTTATTCTTTCATCCTTCTTTCTTTATTCATATTCATTATTATTTCTTTCTTATTTCTTTCTTTCATCCTTCTTTCTTTATTCATTTCATTATATTTCTTTCTTTAATTCTTTTCTTTTCATTCTTTCTTTATTCATTTCATTATTATTTCTTTCTTTATTTCTTTCTTTCATCCTTCTTTCTTTATTTATTCATTTCTTTATTTCTTTCTTTATTTTTTTTTCATCTTCTTTCTTTATTCATTTCATTATTATTTCTTTCTTTATTTCATTCTTTCCTTTCAATCTTTCTTTCTTCTTCTCTATCTTTCTTTCTTTCTTTCTTTCTTCCATTCATCCTATCTTCCTATCTTTTTTCCTTTCTTTCTTTGAATGAAAAAAATGGTGAATTGGTTTTGCAGAGTAGATCACTTTTAAACGTTAATATATTTATGTAATTTCTTAAAAACAAAACAAATTACCGAATAAAAGGCCCGGATGTCCCAGAAAAAAGGTTTATTCTTAGTAAACTTGAGCAGTGACATATTTATAGCTGTATGCCTTCACCAGAATCTGCAATGCTTCCAGATATTGGTTCAGGGTTTCTCCAGTCTTTTGAGCTCTGGTTTAGAGTACATGTCTTGCATACACCTCATTTTTCTCTTGGACAAACAATCTCTTCAGAATGCAAATAGCCTTCTTAAAGTCAGTAGCTTCACTAAAAACTTCATATACATGTTTACTTAAGAGCTATTGATAAATAGTTCAATATGTACAAAGTGCAATAATCTTGATTTAACTTTCTTTTTCTCTCACTTTTTACTTCCTTTCCTCTTTATCGTTTCATGTTTGTTTTTCGATTGAAGCAGATTAGCGTTATCACTTCCACGTGCTCATCGCTTTCTCTATTTTCCCCCTACACCATCTTTCTTTTGTTTTTATTATATCTTTCTGTGTAACATGTCATTTTTCTTCCCTTTTTTTCTTTATAATAAAAACGGAATTGTCCATTATTTAAATGAGGTGATGACATTCATAATAAATAAGAATTCGGTGGATAAGCAACAGCAGATATTCAAGATTTACATTTAATCTTGGACGATGTGGACAGTCTCATTTTTAACCAGAGGGTGTTACAAGATAATAACGGTCGCACTTTTGAGGAACACGAGTATTAATCTATAGATTTCTTTAACAATATTATTATTATTATTATTATTATTATTATTACTTTTCTACTTGCGAGTATTTCATACCAGCGTAAGCTGATAGAATTTTACTGGAGTGACAAGTCTCCTCTCTTCTTCATGACTCTTCTGAGAATTTTAGTTGATCGAAACAATGCTGTCGTCTAGATAGTCTGGATTCTTTCTCTAATTTCCAATTTGGATGTTTCAAGATAATAACCGACGTAAATTTAAGGAACGCGAGTATCAATATATAGATGCGTAATGTATTTCATAGTTTGACACCATGATAGGCAATTGATTTTATTCCATATTTTTGACTAAAATTTTGAATCAACAACAACTCTCTGCGTGATGTTTGTCGAGTCTGATATATTTCATCTTCTACTTCAAAGAGTAAATTAACTAATCCTGTTAGACATAAAACGTTATCTTCATCTTAGTTAATTAGGAAAGAAAGACTCGAGAATTATAATTAGCATTTCATATTTATCGACAATTTTTGATGATTAAAAGAAATGTTTTGCTCGAATGAAAACCATCATATATTACTATGCAATTCTAAATTGGACTGGAAATTGTTTTATTCTGAACGTGTGATTATTATCTTAAGTGTGTTACTCTAACAAAAGTCATTGTACGATTTACTTCTTTTTCTGGGCTGAGGTTACACTAGGGATACCCAACACGAGACTAAATTGCATTTTTGACAAAATGACTTTAGCCACCACTAGAGAAAATAATTTACCAAATAATCAGGGAATTATCGGATTTTAATGAAATTTTCAGTGTTTATTTATCAATGAATTATTTTTATAATACATTACTTATTTTATTTCAAAACTCATTTTTTCAGGTCACTTAATTTTGACCCCCCTTATGTTGGGGGCGTAACATTTTTACGAGTTGGTCATTTTCGATACTAATTACAGTATAAATAATGAGATAAAAGACCGAAGTTATGAATAGAAACAAAAACAACATTTTTATGGTGGCTTTTCTAAGAAAATAAGTACCCAAAATCGAAAAGTAAAATGTAAAATAATAATAAATAATTAATTTTTTGGAGATTTCTTTTTTACTTATTTCGATAATTATTTAATTGGCTATTATCTTATAAAAGAAAAAATTATACATCGATATTTTTCTGCTTAAAAAGGGGGGTACATTTTCAATCGAGTTTTTCTTCAAAAAGTATACTTTTTTCGAAAAAAATAAGGTTAAAAAATAGATATTTATTTCTAGAATCTAAAAATATAACATTTTAAAGTTAAAATAAGGCTTTTCATATTTTAAAAGAATTAAATTTATTTTCAATATAAAATCACATAATGTTCGAAAATTAATTGTATGATAGAGAAACCGGAAGTGAGCACACACATTTTCATTTCAAACGAAACTAATATATCTTTTATTTTTTTACATGCAAAAAACGGATTTTACTTGGTTAAAAGTTAAAACGAGCGAGTAAAATTTCAGTAATATTTAATAAATATGTATTTAAAGTAACGCCTTACTTATTTCTAAAATGAAATTCATTTGGGTTCTATTTTTTCCGGTCACCTTGTAGTATTTTAGTTATATAGAGAAATTCTCCACTAAGCAGAATGCACAGATACTACTCTCTAATCGTAGGAAAAATACGGATCCATAAGGAGACTCCCCTTATTTCTGAAGGGAGCTATTCTGCTACGATATTATTTTGTGAAGGTTAATTGAAAAAAATATTTTTTCAATAATTTTTTTATCAGTGCTAAAGTGATCAGTGCTTGCGATCTTTCATTATCTTCCGTTTATTCAATATAGGCTTATCTCTCTTCGGATTTTTTCCTTTCCCTTTTAACTGAAATCTTCCGAGGTTTCCCAAGGAAATTAGTTTTACTAAACATTGTCGACCTTGAATGCAACAAAAGCGACATTTTATCCTGTTATCTTGTTGAAAGAAAAAATGTTCTTAAAAGTTTTCGATTTAAGATGATCCCATATGTTCAATACGATTCCCAAAAGAAAATGAAATAACTAAATCAATAAAATGAATCA